>CM076575.1:800760749-801360749 GCA_034641835.2 Pinus albicaulis | reverse complement strand
CACACACAGCAGGACTGAGGATCTCCGCGCACAAAGCCAGCAGGAGTCCTTACCCAAACAACCCTAGACAAATCTAACAATTCGCACGTAGCATCAATCTTAATTCTTCCCCCTGCCTAGACTCAAAATGATCATCTATTTATATCTAATTAGCCTATGCTTTCCTGTGGTCCGCAAACCGTGCGGACTCTAGGTCTACCCTTGACCTATTACAATGCGTTCGGGGCTTTGACCCACCCCAAAACCCCTGTGCTAGACTAATTAATGCCAAAAATGTACAAAATTATACCAAATTCCCAGCTTTAGGGGACCCTATTCCAACATACAAGTAGCGTGACCACTTTTATTTTATTGTTGTATTATATTTGTTGAGATTTTGTGTATTTGGGGTAGCATCAGTTGTGCACTAGCTCCCAAATTTTGGGGACGGACTAGAGTACACCCGATCTACAAGACCCAGAAATGGATTTAGGAAATTTCATCTGGTTTAGGAGATATTAAATTAATTAATTATTTTAAGTGTATTTCCTAATTTAAAACTTAGGGAACTTAAATAATTAAAGTGAATTTAATTAAACATGTGATGAAATTGTCTTAAGTCACACGGATCAAGCTTTCTTTTAATCTTAGCCATTGATTCAAGATTTGATCATCGCTGTTGATTTGTCAACGAGAAAAGTATAAAGGAAAGGCTTGGGGTCATTTGTAAAGACACACGAGGTAGAGCACTGAAGCTAAGCTGAGATTCTAGGGCAGGGTTTGCTAAGAATACTCAGAAGTGTTTCAGCTGCAGAGAGGGGAATTTAGGCCAAGGGGATGATTTGATCTCGGGGTCTAGAATACACAAGAGGTAGAGATCAGCTCAAGGAAAATGCAGGGGAAGGCAGCAGCAGCAGCAGCAGCGAGGACAACGCAGTCCCTCCAAGGACAACGTGATTTTTAGCAGGAAACCCTCAGGGGTTACGCAGAGAACCTTTAGGGGCAACGTAGTGATTGTGTCACCCAGTCTGGGGTAATGCAGTCCCTTCCAGAGCAGTGCTGAGGGTTTGGAGGACTTCAGAGGCTGACGCAGAGCCTTTCAGGGGTAGCGCTGGGGTTTCTAGGCCCTAATCTTCGCTGAGTTCTGTAAATCCCATTTGAGGGTGTAGATCAGTCATTATTTTGGCCCTAGATCAGCCAGTGAGCTGTAGATTTAGTATTTTCTTTTTCGGGTTGTCTAGATCTAGAACTCAGATTTGTGTATTCAGAAATATTCTTAATAATAGAACCCTCCAGTTGCCAGAGACTGGTTTTCCCACATTGGGTTTTTTCGGGGACTATTTGTCCAGAAATAACTGTGTCATTTTGTCAATGTGTGCATGTGCTTATTCTAGATCTGAATTGGTAGAGATCTGTTATGTGTTTTGCTTCGATGTTAACTTGAATTTATTCAGTTAATAACTTATCTAAGTAGGAGGAGCTTGACCAGATTAACAGTAATAATTTCTGCATAAGATATAAGATTCAGAAATTTCTACATGGTATCACAGCAATTGCAGATTTAGGAGGGACACTAGTTGAAGAGACTGAAGGTTCTAGCTGCAAAAACGCAGATCTGAAGGGAAACGCAGTTTTTAGGAGCAAATTCACGCAGAGGGAAGGGTGACGCTGTCTAGCGTTGTGACCTAGCAAGCCCACACAATTACTGCACAGAGGCAGTTTAGAAATAGTGCTAGTTTGGTCTGAAGCAAGCCAATATGATTCAGATCTTAATCTGTCAGATCCAGAAAAGACTGCAGAAAAGCTGCAGAAATTCAGAAGAGCTAGTGGGGTTAAAATTCTGAAGTTTTCAGATTTTTAGCCTTAGCACAAGTAACAAAGATTGGGAGGAGATCAACTTCTCAGGAAGTTTCTTGCTAAAGGAAACTTAGAGTTTGATTAGAGGATCAAAGAAGAAGCTGAATCATAGTTGATTTGGTAGATTTCCAAGAAGGGAAATCAAGTGTCAGAGGGAACAGAAGGCACCTGTTTCACTAAGGGCCTTAGATCCATTTCTCTAGCAAAGAGAAAAGGGAGTTCCGACACATTCTGAGCAGATGGCTCTTTATGGATTGCGTGATCAGGATAGGCTAAATGGCCTCTCAAACTTTTCGGTTTGGAAGGCAAGGATCCTGATTGTCCTTGAGGCGTACAATCTAAGAGACCATGCAGAGCAGACTCTGGCCACACTGACAGATGCGGATCTCCTACGGAAGCATAAGGAAGCTGTTGGGCATGCCAAGCGGCTGATAATGGATTGTATCATGGAACATATTATACCACATGTAGCTGAGAAGAAGACAGCTAACGAGATGTGGAAGGCCTTGAATGCCTTCAATGCAGTCATGAATGAGTGGGAAACCTTTGTCCAAAGTATCTTGTGCAGAGCGGACCTCCCAGATTGGCACAGTTTGTGGTCAATTCTGCGTCAAGAAGAACTCCGCAGGTTCACCAAGAGGCAACACAACCCAGGTTTGAGCAAAGTGAAGAAGGAAGATGAGGAAGATGCAGCCTTGGCATCGAAGAAGCAGCCAAAGAAGAAGAAGGATCTTTCAAAGATCAAGTGCTTCCAGTGTAGTGAAATGAGACATTTTGCCGGCCATTGTCCTCAGAAGAAAAAGGACAAGGAAGCATCCTCTTCCAAGGCAACGATGGCGGATGATGGGTCAGAAGATGATGTAGCCATGAGTGCTCATGAACCATGGAGGTGGGGTGACATGGACATGTAGAGGAGCTACATGGAAGAGAGGCGGGATCCTTGAGCAGCTCATCTCTTGGATCACAAGCGAGCTATGGCAGCCTTAAGACAGTGGCGGGACAAGTGGAGCAGTGGGTGCATAGATCACAGATGAAGTAGAAGCAGAGGCAAATCGGAAGACTGGAAAAGGCAGCGCAAAGCAAAGCAGTAGCAACGTAGAAGCAATAGCAGCGCAGAGCAGTGCTGCAGCAGCACAGAAAGCTTCAGAGGGCCAACGCAGTGCAGCAACAACGTGATAAATTTCAGCACAAGGGGTTGATGTGACTTAAGTAGTGCAGAGGGAGTCTGATTACACAGGCAGAGTTGTAGCTGTGCATTGTTCTTTAGATGCTAGCACAAATCTGTAGCCTATGGAGCTTCAGTGATGAGGATGCAGCCCATCAAACTTGTTTGTCAAAGATTGAGCAAGAGATTCAGTTGTTTCTCTCAACAACTGAAGTTGCAGTGTAGCAGATCAGAAGTGGCAGTGCTATGAGTAGCACAGATGCAACATATTGAGAGGGCGCTGCAGTACAGAGGTTGCAGTGGCAATGGTAGAGTCATGGGCAACAATACAAAATGGCAGCAACAGTGCAGAGTTGAGTGGCAGCAGGCCAAGCTTCAACAACACAGAACCAGTACTCAAAGTCATGTAATGCATAGTGTGATGTATTGCTAGAGCACACCCTTGATGCTAAGAGGGAGTATTGAGATTTTGTGTATTTGGAGTAGCATTAGTTGTGCTCTAGCTCCCAAATTTTGGGGTGGGACTAGAGTACACCTGATCTACAAGACCCAGAAATGGATTTGGGAAATTTCATCTGGTTTAGGAGATATTAAATTAATTAATTATTTTAAGTGTATTTCCTAAGTTAAAACTTATGGAACTTAAATAATTAAAGTGAATTTAAATAAACATGTGATGAAATGGTCTTAAGTCACACGGATCAAGCTTTCTTTTAATATCAGCCATTGATTCAAGATTTGATCATGGCCATTGATTTGTCAACGAGAAAAGTATAAAGGAAAGGCTTGGGGTCATTTGTAAATACACACAAAGGCAGAGCACTGAAGCGAAGCTGAGATTCTAGGGCAGGGTTTGCTAAGAATACTCAGAAGTGTTTCAACTGCAGAGAGGGGAATTTAGGCCAAGGGGATGATCTGATCCGGGGTCTAGAATACACAAGAGACAGAGATCAGCTCAAGGACAACGTAGAGGAAGGCAGCAGCAGCAGCAAGGATAGCACAGTCCCTCTAAGGAAACTGTGATTTTCAGCAGGAAACCGTCAAGGGTTACGCAAAGACCCTTCAGGGGCAGTGTAGTGACTGCGTCACCCAGTCTGGGGTAACGCAGTCCCTTCCAGAGCAGAGCTGAGGATTTGGAGGACTTCAGAGGCTGACATAGAGCCTTTCAGGGGCAGTGCTGGGGTTTCTAGGCCCTAATCTTGGCTGAGTTATGTAAATCCCGTTTGAGGGTATGGATCAGTCATTATTTTGGCCCTAGATCAGTCAGTGAGCTATAGATCTAGTATTTTCTCTGTTGGGTTGTCCAGATCTGGAACCCAGATTTGTGTATTCAGAGATATTCTTAATAATAGAACCCTCCAGCAACCAGAGATTGGTTTTCCCGCATTGGGTTTTTCCGGGGACTACTTGTCCAGAAATAATTATCACTTTGTCAATGTGTGCATGTGCTTATTCTAGATTTGAATTGGTAGAGATCTGTTATGTGTTTTGCTTCTATGTTAACTTGAATTTATTCAGTTAATAACTTATCTAAGTAGGAGGAGCTTAACCGGATTAACAATAATAATTTTTGCATTAGATATAAGATTCAGAAATTTCTACAACATTATTTAGTTATAATTTTATTTTTTTAAAAATAGATCTAAGGCATGATATGAGTTATTACTATTTTTGAAGTTTAGCATCACTCTATATAAAGAGACACACTTCCTCATTTTCACTCATGGTTGGATTTTTGGGAGCTTTTTCTCATTGTAGCTTAATTGATATATCTTTCTTAGAGCATTTATAGTGTAAACGGTTTCTTTCTATGTGGTTGAATGTTCTCAACTCTTGAAGCTTCTATTTCTTGGTTTTATTTTGGTGCTTGAGCATCAATGTTCAAGTCTTCTAAAAGGCTTTCAATATTAATCTATTGAAGGATAACTTTATCACGTGGAAGGAAGAAGTTTTTGGATTTGTCTTCACTTCTATTTTTGTTGATTTGGTGATTATTTTCTATCGTGGTTTGTCTTCCTTGATGGTTCCTTAGTTTTTTTTTTATTTGGTAAATTAGGCTAATCTATATTATTTCGAAAATGGAAACAGTACATATGCTACAAGCTGGGTTGGTAAGCTGTGCTTAACCAATCCCATCCTTTGTTGCGCAGTTTCGTGGCTGCCTCCATGGAGAAGAGCAGCCCGGAAAATACTTGAAACAGGAAATTACAAAATGTGCAGAAGCGCTGGTGTAACCAGAAATTACAAAATATGCAGAAGCGTAGGTATAACTTGAAATTCCATGGTGATAGCAAACACGATAGAAAACAAGGAAGAATTGAGCAGCTTCACAGTGTAATGGTTCCTTAGTTGAAGCATTAAGTAACTTAATTAAGTCATAGTTGATTTTGAATGGTGATGATTTTCTTCAATTGAAGCTCCCACAGACCTTGGAATCTCATTATTGATCTTGATTGGGGAGGGATTATCCTTCTCTTGGTTCTAGTGGCATCCCTAATCCTTGAAGAAATAGGCCAACCTATTGGAGTGTTTCTTCTTGACCTCATTTCCATTAATTCATCTCGACTCCATTGCCCTAGTTGGATTTGACACTGATCTCTATTCCCTCCCATCACTTAGTCTAAAATCCCTAAAAACTCCAAAATCCCATTTTACTAAGGCTACTCCCAACTTCACCTTGTGCTTCATTGCTTGGTTTCAGTAATCCTAATTGGTAGCCCCTTGTTTCGTAGGAGAGCTGAATTAAGGTGCAAATGATATGTTATTGAGGTAATAGCGGTGACTATCCTAGAGGTTACCCCTTGGATTATACATTGTAATTAGGTTTTTGTCTTAAAATACAATTTGGGCGGTAACATGGTTCATGCATTTGGATCATGTCTATAGGTGTCCCAACCATCTCATGCATTCGATGGTTCCACTGTCTCACTTGAACAATGTCTAGTGAACATTTTGCCATTCCTTGAGTGTCCATGTCATGACAAGCATCCGTCCACACAACTTGTGATGTGTGAGTTGAATTTGGCAAGGCACTCTTGCCTATAGACTAAGGTTTTGTGCCCACAAGTCAGGGCACTTTAATTAGCATACCATGAACCAAGAAATGACTGTCATCTAAACCATTGTGCGGTTTCTCTACGAAACCTAAATGACAACCCTCATTTTGTTGCCATACTTAAGCAAGTTGCTTTGCCAAGCACTTCGACATGCCTTACCATCATTTAAGACGCCAAAGGTATGCTCGCCCAACCTTGCAACTTTTTGTCACAACCAACCAAGCCCTTCGAGTGACCATCTCAATGGATGGGTGAAGAAGCCCATTGCTAGCTTCAAGGCAATGGCCTTACATCATCGCTTACGTAAGCTTGTCTCCATCCTTGACAATGCCTCTAAGAACTTTGTTGTCCTCCAAAATCTGTTGCTTAGACTAATACATCAATTTGTGGTCGACTGCTGCAATGACTTCAAAATTCCATTGCCAAAATCACCCTGCCACTAATCCCTACTCAAATTGCCATTGACCAAAATTGCCTTCGCGCAAATCTGCCAAACACTGCTTCCTGGATGCCCATGCTACTGCGCCTATCTACTATTTCTCTTGTAACTCAGTTGTCCAACATTTTTGTTGCTATAACTAAATCGTCTAGCATTGTTGTTGTTGCCTAATGCTATTGTTGCAACTAAACTATCCAACTTTGTTGTTGTTGCTACAACTAAATTGTACATTGTTATTACTACTATTGCCACTCAATTGTCCAACAATGCTATTGTGGCCATAACTCAACTGTCGATGTTACACTTCTCAATCTTACCACTTCTTCAGTGCTTTTGCTTATCTGCCATGCGTTTTTACACTAGATCCTCTCAAGTCTTGAATTGATTGGGTAGCTAATCTAGCCATCGCATCCAAACCATGAGAATGCACCTTTTCATGCCCAAATATGCCAATTCCATTTCTAGTATAATTCCATTGAACAAAGGAAAGGTCTGTACCTCTTGCACTGCTAAGTCACCTCTTGCAATCCAACAAAGTTTTCTAAGGCACCAACTTCAGGGGACTTTCAAGACCATTGTCCTACTTCTTGGATAGTGGACCACTTAAAACGACCTCACTATGAAGAAGAGAATGGCCAACATGGATTGTTACCATTGCTAGTTTCATTTTCCTGATAAAACAAACATCCTACTTTGTGCAACTCTTCCCTGAATTTTGACCTTTTTATTGGTGCCCTAGGCTCCTGTTAATTTTGGGCAACTAGGTCCAAACTCCATGTTGCACTGCTCATATGATGATGATTATATTTTTGTTGGATTCCTCTTTTGGAGAGGTGCAAGATTGATCTAAAGATCATCTTGTTTGGATGAGCAAATCTTATATTTTGATTTTATTTTCCACACGTGCAAATTGACAAGGTCGACCAGATTTGTAATGTAGGCTCACAAGCCACAACAAATGTGTCACACACCCTCATTGATGGATATAAATAGGAGAGAGATGATGCTCATTTCATCATCATCTCAACACACCCTTATTGTGATCTGATTGGTTCGTACAACCTAGGAGAGGCTTCCATCCCTCACATGTGTGAATTTGAACCTGAAGAAATCTGCAGATTGTTTTAGGGCTTTCTTGACAACGTTGACTTTGGGTCAACACTTGAGCTTTGACTTCGATTTCAACAAATAAATTTCGATTTCTTGAGGCCACATTGGATGACACAAAAATCGAGGTTGGACGTTGACTTTCACTGCTGACCATTGACTGCAGCATTGACCTCTACGTTGACCATTTGCTGTTGACTTGCGCTGACTTTTTGGAGTTGTCTTTGAGGGGTGTGTGTGACACTTGGAGAAATGCTGATTTGGTTGTTGGAGAAGTTGGTTTGGCCAACTCAAGTCTTTGCTGGCTAGGGCATCTGTTGACAGTTGTAACAAACATTTATCTCTATATTTGCTGGACAAGAAGAATTACAAATTATGTTATATTATTTGGCTTGTCTTCTGTTGATCTATTATTATGTTCTATCAACATTTTACTTTCAAGTTTATGTGATTGCTAAATCTGAATTGGGCCTTAAAGAAGATTGAAGTAAATTGCATTTAAGCATAGAACATACCATGGTTATCTAAATTTAACAGCTCCACTACTTGCTCCTAGGCAGCAAGCTGCCTTGTGGCATTATGTAAATGATCGATGAGGTGTGGCATAGCAAGCTTTGGTAGAGGATGGTGTGACTTGACAATGTGATGGATTGTGTGTGTTATTTATGGCAAGGCAACAATAAGTGCATTTAAGTTATTCGAAATTCTGAGGAACTAGTGACGTTGTTAATTTTGGACAACTAGGTCCAAACTCCATGTTGTGATGCTCATATGAAGATACCAATATTTTTATTGGGTTCCTCTTTCGAAGAGGTGCAAGATCAATCTAGAGATCATCTTGATCTGATGAGCAGAACATTTATATTGAATTTATTCAAGATATGTGCAGGTTGGCCTTAAGGTTTTGTGCTCCAGCAGTTGTGTCACACACCCTCACTGATGGATATATATTGGTCAACGTTGGAGGACATTTTCACTCATCTCATCCTCACACATTTCTCTCTCCTCATCTGATTGGTTCGATGTCCTTGGTGGCTCTTCTCTCCACATGTGGGAAATTTCCAGTAGCAACACATTTCTAATTTCGGTCTAGGGTTTCTGCAGCAAACTTTGACCAACGTTGACTTTGGTTAACGTAAAGTTAAATCGACCCGAAACTCTCCCAAAATTTCGATTTTCCTAATCCGCATTTTTTGGCACTATTCTCGAGGCAAAACGTTAACTTTGACTTTTTAGTGCTGACCTAGCTCCTACTGCTGTTTGTGTTGACTGTTGACTTTTTGGGTTGACTTTTGAGTTGACCGTTTCGCTGTCCTAGAGGGTTGTGTGACATCGCTGGTTGGCTGACCATATTGAGACTTTGCTGGTTCAAGCATCCTGTTGACTACCGTAATGCACCAACACATTTATATATTTCTGGCTTGTCTTCTGTCGATCTACTGGTATGTTCTATTAGCATTTTACTTTATTGTTTATGTGATTGCTGTCTAATATTGAAGAGAAAGTAAAGTTGCATCAAGCATAGAACATCTACATAAATTTACATGGTTTCAGAGCTGAGGTGAAGACAAAGCCCTAATTTGTAGCAATCACCGAAGAAGAGGATGGGTTCCACAAACTACAATGGCTTTAAGGCTGATGACAAATTGACTGCGAAGGATGACTTCCATGCTTGGAAGATGACATTGGATCTTAACTTGGAAGACCAAGATGTCATGGACTATGTGCAGGGTAAAATCCAAGAGCCTCCATTCACTACTACTACTGCTGCCAAAACAAAGTATAAGAAGGGGGAGATCAAAGCAAAGCTGATGATCAGGGACTCAATTCACAAGAGTCTGGTTACCTACATCTCTGAGCTGGGCACATCCAAAGAGATGTATGATAAGTTGGTCCACATGTTCAAGGCCAACAATGCGAATCAAGTCCTATTCTTCAAGAATCAAAGGAAGAATCTGGAGAAAGGTAGGGATGAATCTGTTCAATCATATTTTCTGAAGCTGACTGAGATTAGGAACAATCCGCTGGCTATTGGGGAGACAATGGCTGATCGAGATGTGGTACTCACCGCACTTGGAGGGCTCTCATCCGAATGGCATGTGTTCAACACTACCATTCTCAATAACAATGTGATACTTGACTTTGATGAAGTACTATCGAGATGCGTACAAGAAGAAACAAGGATGGAGTATGAAAATGAAGGAAATGCTGCGTATGCTGCTCATTCTAAAAAGAAGAACTTTGGTGGTCCAAAGAACAAAGGAAGAGTAGGGGCCCAAGGAAAGAAGGGAAAGTGTTACACTTGTCATAGGCCAGGTCACTATGTTAGAGAATGCCCTTTCAAGAAGGATTCTTCTGATGATGATGACAACAACAACAATCGGAGGAATGGCAATTAAAGGAACAACAGGTTCAAGGGAAAGAGGAAGGCTCCCTCCGACGGAAATGAGCAACCTTTCAAAAGGTTGAGAAATTCCAGCTATGAGGAATCAAATGTTGTTGATAAAAGAAATGAATTCATTCTTATATCTGCCCTCTCCGCTGCATCTCCACCTGACACTATGTATGTCTAGTTGATAGATAGTGGTGCCTCAAGGCACATCACTGGGTTCAAAGAAGCACTTTTTGATATGGTTGAGAAGGATCCTCATAACATTCACTGGGTCTGTGCCAAGAAACTCTTGAGATATCTCTGGGGCACGATAGACCATGGGCTAAGATACACTGTCGGGAGCATGACACTCCTTGGATATACTAATGCCGATTGGGCTGGCAGTGTGGTGGATTGCAAGAACACATTTGGATGTTGCTTCACACGTAGATTTGCTTCGGGCAGGAAATGGAAGTCGGTAGCCTTGAGCACCGTTGAGGCTAAATACATTGCAGCATGTATGGCCCGTTGTGAAGTCACTTGGTTGCGAAAGCTCTTCAGTGAGCTGTTTGAGCATGTGCTAGATGCCACCGTTATCCTTTGTGATAACCAGAGGGGGATTCGTTTGTCATAGAATCCAGGGTTCCACGATCGATCCAAGCATGTTGATGGCTGGTACCACTTTATCCGGGATATGGTACAGCGAGGCGCCGTAAGGCTCGATCATATAGGAACTAATGAGCAGGTCGCGGATATTCTCACAATGCCCTTGGGGAAGGTCATGTTCCTAACCTTCCGTGATAATCTTGGAATCGTGGAATGACCCTAATCTGAGGGTCGTGTTGGACGATGAGCTCTTGGAGCTCTGGGGGGCTTTGGGGATAGCTTCTCGGAGCTATAAGCAACCACACGGCTAGGCTTGCTGAACCTTGTTGGTGTGCTTCTGCCCCACTGTTGTGATGATTGAGTTGGTTTACCTCTCATTATTTGTGCCCCATATGCATCCTACCCATTTGAGTTCCGGACTCATGGGAAGTACCTCTCATTTGGCCAGTGAGGTGGGAAAATCTAGAGACTAGTAGCAAAGACTGATGGACGCATCAGAGATTGCTTTACTCTCTATCTAGGATGGCACAATCCAACCACTTGATCTGGGATCAAGTCTAGAGAGGTTTCGTACCTCCAACTGACTTCGGGTCAGTGAAACTAACTTTGGGTTAGTATGACGCTCTTGAGTCCAAGTGAGGTTTCAAACTTCCTACTGACTTCGGGTCAGATAAACCAACTTCGGGTTAGTATGTGACTCTTTGAGTCCTATAGAGGTTTCGAACCTCTGGGCTGAATCTGTTAGCCGGGAATGATGTCTTTGTGATTGACCCACTTCTGTTTTGAAATAAAGAAGCCAACAAAGCAAGTTACGGTGAGATGACGCACGATGTTTGGATTGCACAGGTGGATGGAGTTCTCCCTAGTTGAGAGGGAGTGTTAATTTTGGACAACTAGGTCCAAGCTCCATGTTGTGATGCTTAGATGAAGATACCAATATTTTTATTGGGTTCCTCTTTCGGAGAGGTGCCAGATCGATTTAGAGATCATCTTGATCCGATGAGCAAAACATTTATTTTGAATTTATTCAAGATATGTGCAGGTTGACCTTAAGGTTTTATGCCCCAGCAGTTGTGTCACACACCCTCACTGATGGATATATATTGGTCAATGTTGGAGGACATTTTCACTCATCTCATTCTCACACATTTCTCTCTCCTCATTTGATTGGTTCGATGTCCTTGGTGGCTCTTGTCTCCACACGTGGGAAATTTCCAGCAGCATCACATTTCTGATTTCGGTCTAGGGTTTCTGTAGCAAAATTTGACCAATGTTGACTTTGGTCAACGCAAGGTCAAATCGACTCGAAACTCTCCCAAAATTTTGATTTTCCTAGTCCGCATTGTTTGGCACTATTCTCGAGGCAAAACATTGACTTTGACTTTTCAGCGCTGACCTAGCTGCTGCTGTTGTTTGTGTTGACCATTGACTTTTGAGTTGACCGTTTGGCTGTCCTAGAGGGTTGTGTGACATTGTTGGTTGGCTGACCATATTGAGACTTTGCTGGTTCAAGCATCTTGTTGACCGCCGTAACGCACCAACACACTTATATATTTTTGGCTTGTCTTCTGTCGATCTACTGGTATGTTCTATCAACATTTTACTTTACTGTTTATGTGATTGCTGTCTAATATTGAAGAGAAAGTAAAGTTGCATCAAGCATAGAACTAGTGACGTGATGTTCATGGACTATCACATGTTGGTCTAGATGGATGAAAGTGACGTGACATATGGTTTCATGTGGTTTGGTGGCAATGATGCCTATGGTGAAATGAACACTTAGATATTTTGTATGGATTAAGGTGTTTGGCTTGGGTTCGGTCAGGATATGTTTGTTAGGCGTAGTCAAAGTGATACAAGCAATTGATGGTCATGTCAGTGCCACATGACGATTGAGCTATGGGTTGCTGAAGCATAATGAAAAGTTTAGCCCCATGACAAATTTTCTCTTGACACCATTATTAGAAGGATGACTGTTAATGAGGCCAAGAGGATGGTCGTCAAGATTAAAAGTGTCCATACCAACTTTTGAGTAGGGTCAAAACCCTACCCAACAACAATAGAAATAAGTAGAAGGGAAATAAGGGTGGTGACACCACTTTTCTCATCAGGGTGATCTGAATAAATACACTTAGCACCTGACCAAATAATAGATAAAGCTATATCTAGTTATCTAGATTTCCTACAAACACATGATATCCACATTGCAAATCGTAGTCATGATCCAATGGACTAAATGTTTTCTTCCATTGTTACTCAAGTCTGAGATATTCCATGAAGCAACTTTCATTGGGAACTATCATGTTGTACATCTCCTTGCTGGTTGTCCCCAAGGCCACTAAGAGCATTATAAGGTTTCAAAACTTCAATTGGTTTTGTGGGAACATTTGGGTATCCCACATGATAGGGCTTGGTTGCTCGGGCTGGGCATCAGTCAAATCCTTTACCTAAGCATTTATCAATGAGGGAGGAGGCCTGAACCACACCACTTGTCAAGAGGACTCGAGACTTATTGAAGTGCTGACATGTTGAGTGGAGGAGCTAGAGGCCTATTGAGGTTGGCTATCATTGTAGGTCAAGATTGTCTATAGTCCCCTACAACTGAGGTTTCTTGGGTCAGGGCCTTTTGTGGCAGATTACTTTTGTTTTAGTGAACAACTTGTTTCCAACCTACCTCAGTATCATTGTTAACTGGAGAATTGAAATGTTCTTGGGGGGTTTGAGTGGGTAGGACCATTGAGGGTTGGCCTATAGGCAATTAAAGAGTATTCATAGATGTATTGATACGGGCTTTGGCACTAGGAGGAGGGATTAGGCATGTTAGTGTACATGTCAGGTTGTTTGATCATTTTGTCACTTATCTTGATGATGACAAACACCTTCAGATCCATAGATTGGCTTTAAGGCAAAACCTACTCTGGAGCCTAGGGTTGAAAAAATGTTTAGGCTCATAAGAAATGAAGTCACCAAAAGGATCAGGATGCATTCCAGGAATGACCAAAAGTTGCAACGGGAGACTGGAATATTCAACCTACACTGGCAAGGATAACTGAGCTACTTGGTCAGTAGAAAACCCTTAACTCCAATGGAATGGGAATGGTACCAGGAGCAAGGTCTCTCACACGTATGACCAAGTGCAGTAGGAATGCAAATTCTAGCAGAGTTGTAGCAGCAAGGTGTAGCAATGATTTCAAGAAATTTTGACTTCATGTGGAAGAAAGCCTCCTGTGTGTCTGAACATGAACCAGATGAGCAAATGCTAGACCAAAGGGAAGCTGTATATGACAGGTCATGACAGATTTCCTTAATCTTACTACTGCAGATGCCTAAGCCACAACATTAGAGTGTCTGGATAGCTAGATGCAGCTCGGAGCAATGTGCAATCACTTTCATTTAGGTGTGGAAAGGAAGTTTTGTGCACTTTTGGATATGCAGGATCACATAACACCATCTGGATAGCTAACCTCATTGCTAAACATGTTCAGTTACGTGGAACAGGGGTGGGAGGGCACAATCCAGGCATGTCATTCATCTTAATGATTATTTATAATTTTATACAACATTGACAATATACTAGGTTGCTTCTTAATTTAGTGGCATTCAGTTTTTGAATCCTTTGTCTAAAAACTGATTATGGCTTGAATTTTCTAAAACAAAGCTTCTTATATTTTGATTTCTTCTGGAAAACATCGTCATAAGTTGCATTTGCCATAAATTGTGGAACATTTTTCCAAGTCAAATCATGCTTAATTATTCATGAGAGAGCAAGTGCTATATTTTGTAGTGATCACACCCCCTGTGACTTATAGAAGTCCAGTTCTGTTCAACCAGACTACGTTGAAGCAATAGGAATATATAAAATGTACAGAAGGCTCGAGTTCTTTTATACACATTTATCTAGCCAAGCTAGAGAATTGCTTTGGCACTTCACACCATGCAAAATGGGGAAAAAGCTTAGAAGGAACTAAATATCTAAATAATATGAAACACAAAAATCTCGCTTTTCTATTATTTGTGTCCTCCATGTTTAAATCCAGTTTTCTGTTTCTCATGCACTTAAATAATATGAAACACATAAATCTTACCTTCCTATTATCCGTGCCCACTATGTTTGAATCCACTTTTCTGTTTGTCATGCACTTTTGTTTGTGGATGGTGGCCAATTCTTTGTAATTTATTTTGTTCCTGTGATGGTTGTTCCGAGGTTGTCCAGACTCCAGATCATGGATCTGCTCAAGGATGTCCAGACTTGTTCTGTTATAGATAACCCAAAACTAGATCTGATGCTATGAATGATCTTGAGATAGAGAAACTGGAAATTGATTTTAGGTATCTTTTATTCAAAGAAAACCAACATCTTTTTAGATGCCTTTTTAGATGCAAGTTTGCATAATTAGGTTATCCTGGTTTTACTCTTTTCTTTTGCAAGGAAAACCTTGTGGTGAAACCCAAGTGATGCTTCTCCACATTTGTGGATAGCATCTCTAGTAAGCCCATCCATGTAGACTAGTGCACCTAACCCAAGTGGATGCAACCTAGGCACCTGCTAGCATGGAATTTGCCAAATGCCTAACAACATTGGTGACAACCAGTTGATCTAATCTCTTGGGCTCTGATTTTACTCCTTTTATCCATATTATTTTTTACTTTTAAACATGGGTTAAAATCACATGCTATAATTTTTGGACAAATGCAAATATCTGAAGTTTGAACCTATAGGATGCTTTGATTATGATCTCTATTCATGTGTTTGTCCATGTCTTGTCTGATAAAACTATCTTCCTATGCTGCCTTATTTTGTCCAAACAATTTTTGATAACTGTTTATCACAGTGACTGGCGCATCTCAGGGATATGGTTTTGTTGAGTATGAAACTGAAAGGGAAATGCGACATGCCTATGAGGTGAGTTCTGCATGAGAAATATTTACAAAATATCAATTCATTAATACCACCGAAGTGTATATTTCTAATGAAGCAAAGCCTTTATGCAGGCTGCTTATCACAGTATTATTGACGGCAGTCAAGTAATTGTAGATTATAGCAGGCAACAGCTAATGTCAGGTTGGATTCCCCGGAGGTTAGGTAAGTTGCACGTTGGGCAGACAAATGGAACCACGGAATAGTTTCTTTTCTGATGCTGAGAGTCCAATTTCACAATATTAACATTTTGAATGGTTGCTTTTCCAAGGCTGAGCGTATAAATCCAATTTGACGATATTAACATTTTGACATGGATAGGAGGAGGATTGGGGGGTCGAAAGGAGTCCGGACAACTGCGCTTTGGAGGTCGAGATAGACCATTTCGGGCTCCTTTGTATGCATTTTTACTATCAGCAATGGTTTGAATTTGAGTTCTTTCTCTTCCCCAAAGGTTAATTGCTCTCAATCCTGTTGTCCTTTCATGACTTGATATTTTTAGTATTTATTCTTTGTTTGAAACCCATGATTTTTAGGCGGCCCATTCCAAAAGATGAGCTCAAGAAACTTGGGATTCCTCTACCTCCAGAAGGTCGTTACATGTCACGTTTTCAGGTGGTTGCTTTCTTCTACTTTAAACCAACCCTCGGCATTCTGTTCTGTGACCTGTCTTTTCCTGTTTCAGGGGTCAATATTTTTTGCAGATGATATGCAAATGTTCCGAATAAAATGACCGACGTTATTGTTTTCACAATGACAGACTCCCCCACTACCCAGGCGCCGAAGCCCAGATGTTCGCCATCATAGACAATCAGATTACAGATCTACTGGGCTATCCCGTCCATATGACGATGCATCAGAGACCTTGCCAGATTTAAAATTAGACCAAGAAACACAAAGCAAAAAGTCGAGTTCTAGGCTGGTAAATGATGAACAAGAACGAGGAATTTCAGTTACAAAAGAACCCATTGGATCCGTTGGAGGAGGAGATAAGGCAGGTGACAGGGAAGGCAGCATGCATGCAGATACTGATGAGTGTGATTCCAACAATAGGAGCCACCATCAGCATCGGCATAAGCACAGGAGTCACACAGATAGGCACACCCCTCACCGCCATGAAAGGAAGAGGAAGGAGAGGAGCTCTGAGCATAAGAGGTCCTTGAGTCCAGATAAGATTGATGAAGAAAAACGGAAAAGATGGCGCCATGATAAGTATTCTGATTACAGATAAGGAATGATACCGGAGTGCGTCTGCTTATTAGGGAGAAGGTGCTGCATTTAGTGTGACACGCTTTTGATCTTTACAGTACATTTTAGAGTTTTAAAAGTGATGTATATCAATCTTCTGAGTGCCAAGTATATGTGCATATTTCCATTTTTTCCTGGAGAGATGCATCTGATAATGCGTTTCTAAACATTGAAATTAAATTTCCTATTTATTGAATTTATATCCATTTATACAAACAATGCAGTGTATCTATTCCTGACTGCTCAGCCACGTGAGGGATTGTGTTGAATTTTATTCAAGGACATGCATTACTGGCAGAGGTCATGAAAAATTATCTAATGCAGTGTATCTATTCCTGATTGCCCAGCCAGATGAGCAATTGTGTTGAATTTTATTCAAGGACATGCATTACTGTCAGAGGTCATGCAAAATGATCTCCCAAGCCAAAGGTTTGATGATTTTGTTAATCTTTAATATAGTATTTGTTCTTATACTATGCGTACATACGTTAATGTTTACATACAGACTAGGAATGACCGGGATGACATATATTGGAGTAGCAAACACGAAGCTCCAATATTAATGTAAATGTTAACCTATTTTGTACTAAATATAATATAACATGACATGACATATGACATGACACGAGGCTCTAATGTTAATATAAATTTGAATAATATAATATGACAGGACAGGAGGTCCTAATGTTAATATAAATTTGAATAGATTATTCATCAGTTTAGACTTATTTTAACTCCAGATTTACCATGTGTTGAGAGTAAATGAGAAAGTGTGTGATAACTTGTTAGAAATAAAAAATAGTGATTGTAATTAATCTCAAGGGATTATTTCAATAGTTTTAAGGTATTATAAAGGATATAATGTATGATAAATGAGAAAGTGGTGTTTGTATTTAGTATATAGGTAGCCTACATCAAATTAATTTTGATGTATATTTTTGTTGTATTATTAATAATATATACAACTATATACATGTGAGAAAGTGGTTTATGTATTTAGTTTATGGGTAGTCTACATCAAATTCATCTTGTACGAATTGAAGAAACATGTTAAAACAAATAAAAAACAATAACAACCATGTTAGGCAACAAATCATATAGGAAACAGAAATAGAAAGAACATACTCTACCTATTTAGATCAAATGCACAACATTGGGCATTGGAGATAATTATGTATGCGTTTATTTGACGTTAAAAAAAAGATTAGTGAACATATCATGATGAACATCAAAATAAGACATTTTTTCATGTATTTCTAAGTTATATCTGCGGGCCTATCAAAAGTGGCAGATACTTATAGGATGCAATTTTTTTTGTTGCATCCAACGAATGTCTACACTTGGGATTTGAATAAACATCTATTTACATGTATCGTTGGTGGCATATGTATCGTTGAGACATCAAAGATGAAAAAATCAAGTATTCTGATATTACTCAAGTAGGGAAAATCGGAAAAAATCGGAATTATCGGCAAAAAATCGTAATTATCGGCCAAAAATCGTCACATACAAAAATATTCATTTTTTTTCAATTTTTTTAATATCTAAAGCATCTACAGCATAAAATAAATGCATTGACACATAAATATGAAAAAAAAAACTAATATATAAGATGTGTAATATAATGTCTAGTGCTACTTCACACATAAAACTGAATCCTGTCCTGAATACTAAGTCCTGAGTCTCAACTCAACCTCAAAATATCAACAAAAAATATAATAATGTATCTCATATCATGAGTCATAATGTTATATACATAGGAATGCACCAAATAACCTATACTACTGATTTCCTTTGCCCCTCTTGCGAGAAAATGTAACAGCTTTCCCTCTAGACGAAGAAGTTGGCGGGGCTGGCAATGGACTCTGTTGTGCTCCAGATCATGAAGCACTAGGAGCTAAAGGAGGTAGACCACGTCCTCTACCGATAGCAGGGGTAGGTGGTGTCACCTCCTCCTCCTATTGTTGCTCCTCCTCCGCCTATTGTTGCTCCTTCTCCTCCTCCTCATGAAACTCATCATTGATTCATCGCTACTAGAAATGGGATCATCAACAAGAGATACATATTACATAAACATCATCTAGCTCAAAGTCTTCAGACTTGGATTGCTCAACCTTAAAATGCGGTAGAAAAAGATTAACATGCCTAACCAGTTGTTTTCCTTTGAGTGAAGGGTACATTCTTGTTAAGGCCACAGTAGGGGAGTTCAACAATCAATACCACCAACATCAACAAAGTTCAACAATCAATGCCACCAACATCAAGGCTCTTAAAGGACTTCATACTCTTGATCAAATGCCAATCTCATACCCTTACACATAATAGAATCAAATGGAAACAATGCAAATCCCCAAACCATGAAACCCTGAAAATCATTAAGTCTGCTGAATTTTGAGTGAAATCTAAAATTCTAGTTTCTCCATATGAAATCCAATGAGGTCGAAACCACTCTTAAACATCCTGAGTCATTTCATGGTAATGTTAAAAATTTAAGTAAAAGGATGAAAATGAAAAATAAAGGAAATATCACTTTTACTTTAAGAATTTAACATTAGCATGAACTGCCAACAGGGTGTGTCAGGAAAATGAGAGGGCTGCAAAAATGACAAAAAAAAAAATCGATTTTTGAACTTATAGGGTTGCTATTTGATGGGCCCACGATTTTTACTGAAATAATCGCGATTTTTTCGTAATTATCGCGATAATATCGCGCTAACGATAATTTCAAATTATCGTTCAAATTATCGCCGATATTATCGTTTGGTTGAAATTATCGCGATAATTTCAAATTATCGCGATAATATCGCGATTTTTTCATCTATGGTTGACATCATCATATTGAATCTTATTAGCTCTTTTAAACCTTTTATTCTGTCAGTCAAAGAAACTTCCTTTATATTACCATAAAAACACAGAGTACATGGCTTTGTTCTACGACTCTCCTTGCTTCACTCCGACTAGATTTGTTAGCAAGGAGAGTTGGAGAATAATGCAAAATGCCATATATGCCAAAAAACATTCAAAACTATAAAATTACCATTAAATCTCATATCACGGAGGATGGGGGGAGGTTTGACCAACTAGAGCAACCATTCGGTTGTGGCCTTCATGGACGTGGAAGTCTATGTGCTCCAAACGAGCCTCAATCTTGTTCAATCTCTCATTTGTTCAATGTTGGCTATGTCACACATATGACAACTATTCTAGAATCTCATTCTAACTGATTTGGATGTCATTAATGTACACCACAAGCTTGTTCTAATCCTCGTAATGGTTCTCATGAAGGATGTCCAAGTTGGCTTGGATGTCCCTCAACTGATTAACGATCGTGCCAAGAGAGGGAGGCTGAATTACGTGGCCCAAAGAAAGGGCAGGTACTTGAGCAATTTCTCCCTCCATTTCAATGCCATCCTACTCGTCATTGCTCCTCTCCCATACCTTCTTCGCGCGAGCTCCCTGATGCTCCCTGTGGCCACCTCCTCTATGGGGACGCTTGCGCTGACAGAACATCCTTCCCTGAGACCAAAAACACCAATCTTACACGCCAACACAATTGCCTCTCCCGATGGAAGTTCTCTGCATGAGCACACTTGAAAAACCAAGCCTCGGGCTTAACACCAACCCTGATTGAAAGGGGAAGAATCGATGAGCCCCCAATACCCAAAACAGAGGAAACTTGGATAAATGGGTGCTCCGAGTGGACTCATCACTAGAGAAGTGGCACCATAGCCAAAAAACACCAATACCAAAAGTCACTATGTCCCTCTTGGATAAATGGGTGCTCCGAGTGGACTCATCACCAGAGAAAATGACATCATAGCCAAAAAACACCAACACCAAAAGTCACTATGTCCCTCTTCTTACCCAAATACCTACTACAACAAGGGAGGTTCAAGACCCAAGCAATTTGTTGAGGAAATATCAAATTACGAGTGTACACCTCACGACCCTGTCTGTGCACAACTGAATGGGGGACCATTCACACACACAAATCTCCCATGCACAACCCATAGTGCCAAGGTCTTATATGTTGTAACATTGCATCCCCTCACAGGAAAAATAAAGACAAAAACACTAAACTGAACCCAAGATGACAGGGTTACCTCGATGTAGGCTTCAATGATGAAAGCACTAGACCATAGATTTGGGAGCCAACTAATTACACCATGAATAGCCTTAGGACTGACAAGCATCAACGAACCATGATAGAACCCTCACCTTGGATCCCATATAAGCACTTCAATTATTTGTGTTCCCAATTCAGACTGGAGCTACCCACCTTCTCCAACGTCATAGTGCCTGTTTGGCTCCCCATTGGAGCCCACCTGGCAAGCCAAGCAAGAATTTCTATTTAAGGCCCAAATTTTCATCTCCCAACTAATGCTTCCATTCCCCACCTTCATCGTTAGTAGTATTAAAACTATTGCTTTGTCCATAATGTTCGCTAGTTGGCCACTTGGTCTAGTGTACTTGTCTTCATTATTCTTCATTACCACCACGTGGGAGGTCTTGTGGAGCCTCAAACAACACGATTTCCATCTCACACACCCCCAAACGGGGAAGCTTTTTAAAACTTGATGCTAATATCACTTTATTTTTTTGAGTTCCATTTCTACCTTAAAATTTATCAAAGGCATGGAATGAGGAACATTGGGCACTTGGAGGAGGGCATTTTATCTTTGGAATTTGGGACCATGTGATATATACATTGGATTTTAGACATCTAAGTTTAGGATGCTTGGGCTAATGAACATACTTCATGGAGGTTGGTGATGGACTTGAAAACATATGTCGAGGAGCATTGGAGCTTTGTAACCACATTGACACATATTAGGGGAGATATGGGCACATGAGTGGACATTTGGTGCACAATTAGTGGAGGAGCACATTGCACGAGGACACTTGGATGCGAGGTCGTCGTGGAAGAGGGAGCATTCAACTAGTCACATGTTAAAGAGAACACCATCTTGGAGGAGGGGAATTGAGCTAAAGGAGCATCATGCATGGAGGGCATTGACCTTGGGGCAGTCAAATGTGACCTGTGCGTGACACTTGTGTATATATGTAATGTAGTACTTCCCATGTGAGGTTGTCTTGTTGATTACTTGTATTACATAACTCCTTATTTATGTTGTCTTACCTCACCTATTGCATATATAAAGGGAGGAGAGAGCTCTTGTAATCATTGTGACCATTGTAATATATTTTTGTAGTTTCATAGTAAAGTCTTGTAAGGAGCAAGATGCTAGGGTTCATGAGGAAACCCCAGGAGGCTAATGTTAGGGTTCATGAGGAAACCATATGGAAAAACAAGGAGAGAGAGATGTCTTAGATGTTCTTAGAGAGATTTCTCTTGTGTGGTTATGAGGTTTTCTCCTATGATGCTAGGGTTTGTGCCATGCATGCAAACTGTAGAGAAGAACACAAATTGGAGATGATGATTGATATTATGTATCTTGTTATAGTGCTAGTAGAAAACACATAGCCTTGGAGCTAACACTTTGCATAAATTTGGAGCCTTGTTCTTATGGGATGTGACTACAGGGAAAGATCATGGAGAGACTTGTTTGATGAGTATTGAGCTTGGTGTTTTTCCTTACTTGGAATAAGACTTAGTTATTGTATTGTTAATGTTTCATGATAATATTGGTGCTTATGTTGATGAAGAGTTGAACACCTAGGGTTTAAGGACTTAAACCCTATGATGGATATGTAGGTTTGGAGGCCAACACTAGAGTTTTGTTGTTGGCATAATTGTCTGATGCAACACAATTAGGGTTTGAAAACACAAATGATGAAAACACAATTAGGGTTTGACTCATACTATTGTTGTGATAAATTTGCGGTGTGTAGTTGTCCTTCATATATATATATATATATATATATGATGTATCTAGTTGTCCAAATTATGCATATCGCAAATTTGATTTCTAGCTTATGTTATCTTCATGATTGAATAGAATTTGTCCCTAGTTATGCATGTTGATTTGATATTACATTTTTCTAATCGTTAAATGATTGAGAACACATCTGGAAGATAAAGGACACAATTTAATATTGGGTAAAATTGAGCTGAAGGGAAGTGAAATATTATATTGTTGTGTTTAATGTTTCAAATAATCCCTAAGGCTAAAAGTTCACAGGGGTTTGATTTAGGAAACCTCTTGATAGAGGTGAAATATCTGAATTTGCATTCAAAACCCAATTTTCAGATTTTCTAAACTAGGAATCCTTTTATTCATCTTTCATACCTTCCATGAATAATTTCTCATTCTTTTCCTTGTGTTTGGATGCATTTTTTCGATGTTACTTCCTCTTGTCTTGAGAAGAATCCCATTTTGTTAACAATCCTTGAAAAGATGCCTTGCCTTACTCCCTTTAAAATAATTTCCAAACTCCTCCTTAGGATCATAATTCTTCTCATATTTATTCCATTTTCTCCTTTTCTTTGTAGAAATATAATTTTATCTAACATCACCTTCACAAATTTTACTTTGGTTCTCCTACTTCTTTAACATAAATAGTGACTTTATATTATATTTACAATAGTTGTTGGCTTCACTGAAGGTAAAGAGTACCAACTTCAAAGGGATTCTTATTTTTGAAAGAGCATGTCATAGAGATACATGGAAACATCCTTGCGTTAGGTTTTGCTTGTTACCAATATGCTTTATTTCTTTTTCATGCCTAGATGAACATCGTCTTAGAAATTGGTTCCATATCAATTAAAAAAAATACCTTTTGGATTTTTCAAGGAAGTTGACAAAGCAACATTTTGTTTATTTAAAGACATCACTATGGTTTGGGACCCTAAAGCATTATTCCTACATGTTTCCTATTCTTTGAGTATCTTCTTAATTTTCCCTCTCATGCCAAGGATTAAAGAAACATAATGGTATCACACTTTTGACTTCTCATTGAGGGGGTTCTAATGTTCTAGTTGACCATTGCTTAAACTTAAATTCCTTTATGTCCTACAACTCTTTAGAAATCTCAATTGTGGAGATTATTGGGATTCATCAAGTATTTTAGATCTTTTCTAGTTTGCTTATTTGTTTGTTTTGTAGAGTAGCCTTCTTTATAACTTTAAACCTGAGTGTGGGAAGGGAGGATTAGATAAATTCCCTAACCATGTTGGATCGCTAGAAATTCACAAAAAGTAATCCTTCTTGCTTCTCTCCTATTTATTGTAATATTTTGAAGAGGGGTTCTCTCCTCTCCTTTGTAGGAAGAGAAAGAGGGTTCCAATTTAGGGAAAACATCCCTACATGGAGATAACCTCTAATAGCTTTTGATTTTTGGCTTGAGCCAAAATTTATTTCAACCCTTGGTTGAGTAGAGGCTTAAGGATTCCTTTTCTTTCTTTTGAAAGGTTAGAGACCTTTTGAAGCTCTTCTTTATTCTCATGAGGATCACGATCACCAAAGTGAATATATTTGTGGCATTTGTTGCATTTTAAAGGAATCTAATCATAGCCCAATTGTTGCACATGGGTCCGATTATCCATTCGTAGTTCTAAATTCTTTAACCTTCTATATTTGCTACTACATAAATCTTAACATACTAGAGCATGCCTCAACTTTGTGATTTTTTTTTTTCTAGAATTTTTCCCAATTTTTTGTTGATTTCTTAAAGTGTTTCACTATCAACATGAGATTTAGAGGGACACGAGGAAGATAAACCTAGTCTAGATAAATCCTGACCAACTCCACTTCTAGATTGAAGTCCATGGATCATATGTTTACATACAATGTATTGGAAAAAATATAGTGGCCAATAATGATACTTAGACAAGTATCTTCTTTGAGTTGGAAATGAAAGCAAAGTAACCCTTACTACAAAGGAATAACTAGATTCTTTCCTTAATGTGAGGAAGCCACTATATTCAAGTTTATTATTCTAGGATTTGGAAGCTTGACCATGGTCCCATGAATTTCTTGACCATGGAATTTCTTGAAGGCGATCTACTCATATGCTAAAGGGATAGATCCCATTTCTCAAAAGCAATGGGAATAACTCAAGGTGGATAAACACTTTATTTCTTATGGATATTGGTCAATTAATGAGATCTTATCCTACATAAGTTGTCTCTAGGTGAGTTGCTTTTCCATGGCAACTAGGGTTTCCCTACAGGTGAGATGGTTGCTTGGCAATCATTCTCTCAAGGCTTATGTAAAAATTGTTATTCCATTTGGCAATGCATATTTTTTCACCATGATTGATATACATCCATAGAATGTAACTGTAATGGTAATTATTTGTTCCTATAAATGACATAAGGGTGAGGTTGATCTAATTATGTGTCCAATGAATGCGATGCAAGTTTCAAACTTTGAATTGATGATTCCATTTTCCGCCCATTAAAACCTTATGGGCATGAACATGCCCACAAAATATTGAACCTGGGTTGGGATAATAGAGAGAAACTACCCATTCCTTGCCATTGTACCTTGATATTATTATTTTCTTACAACAACATCCCATTTAACTTTGTAAATGACAATTCCTTATTCTACTATGTAATATTAATTAGTTACAAAATATTTGTCCCTTATTGAATTATTTCTTTATCTTTATCTTTTGATCTTTAATACTTTTTAATTTTATGACTTAGAGAAATAACTTGAGCTTTAATACCATATTTGTCCCTCATTGGATGACAATTTAATGTCATATAAACTATTTGTTTATCTTTATTTTTTGATCTTTAATTTTCTTCAATCTCATGACTTGGAACTATAACTTGATCTTTAATACCATATTTGTCCCTCATTAAATGACTATTTAATGTCACATAAACTATTACGTTATCTTTAATACCCTTCAATCTTATGATTTGGAACAATAAATCGATCTTTAATACCCTTCATTTAAGCGACAAATCCTGCCACAATTCCTTGTGGCCACAACAGAAACCTACATCCTTGAATTTTATAATATAATACTGTAATATGTAAATATTTTAAACTTTTCTTATACATCATATATATGTTTCACTCCAAAAATGAAAATATTTTTGGAATCCATATGTTTTTCATAACAATAATTGTAAAAATAATAAACTTTATATATATAAAAATACCAATTGCTTAAATAATAAATAACATTAATAACGTTTCGATTAAAAAATTTTCAAAATATACTTTCAGAAATAAGCTAAAGCACATGGTTGCTATGTATATATCAACTACTTATGTAATAAGTAACATTAATAATGTTTTGATAAGAAAGTTCAAAATATACTTGAAAAAAAATCAACTAAAGCACATTGTTGCGACTCATTATATTTCATAGCCCTTTTTTATACCACTCTAAATAGGTTATATTGCTTTTTATTTTGTTAATTTTTTTTTTACTATGAAGTTTATTAAAGTTTTGAAAAAAACAAATAGTAAACTGAATATTTTGAAAATAGAAAAATAATTTTGAAAATTTTAAAATGTAATTTTTATTTTTATTTTTATTTATTTATTTTCTAATTGATTGATGATTATTTTGATGTGGTTTTAAATTGAATTTTTAGATATAAAAATTGTATTAAAAATTAAAAATTCTATAAAAAAAAATTATTTGCCAAGTGTCATAATAATGATTGTTATTTCAGTGCTTGCACAATACAATGCTATGTGGATAACTGCCCACCATGATTTAAGTAAGTATTTGCATTAAAATGGATATGAACAAGATGTAAATAAAAACACTTATCATGAATTGTTACTGCAGATTTAATTATATAATTTTACTTAATATCAATAAGAAATAAACGAAAGAATATTAATAATAAATTAAAATGGTTATCAATCCAAACAACAAAGCTACGTAAATAAAGCAACTTCATTTTTAATATTATATTTTTCATTGTTAAAGCATTTATTTATATTTTTTACTTTAATTTAGCTATCAATTACTTTTTACATAAGATGAAACATTTGTTTATACAAAATTTTAGTTCTTTATTGTTTTTACTTTAATTTAACTATCAATTACTTTTTACATCCATGATTGTTTAAATTTTAATATAATTAACCAATATAATATTAGTAAATTATATACTAACTTAATCTACAAAATATGGTAAATTTCTTGTTTCCTAAAAATTATATCTCAACTGGAAAAAATTATATTCTTACAACTCATAATAATCATAAAACACATTTAATTACAATATGTTTATTTTATAAACCTCATCATGCCATGGGTGGCTAAATATATATATATATATATATGATTGGCGGAATCCGTAATGCACCGACTCTTGTATTTGCATGACACATGGTCGATTCCTAATGACTGCCACTATAACCTCTAGGTGCAACTTCACCGCCCCCAAGCACTACGCACAAGTAAGACGATGTTTAAACTTGTGACTTGGATTGATATATTTAACTAATATAGTATTCATAAATTATATCTTAATTTAAAAAATTGTATCATATTACATTTATAAATGTTTACCACCTATTACCATTAGACCTTACTTCCCATTACCGTTATATTCCATTATCCACCTCCGAAAAAAAATTCTCCGAGGGGAAGTGCATAAGGGCTTTTAGGGGAGAGTTAAGCATTATTTCTCGATAGGAGTGTACCGAATTCAGGATCAGAGGAAAAGAGTGCAAGGGTGTAAGGACTAGTTTAGTTGGACAAGAGACAACAACAGGCTGGGAGGAGAGGGAGGAGTTAGCATGGTTCGGAAAGGTTTGCATTTATGTAGGAAATTTCAGAGGTTAGTTACCAATAGGAAGAATAATCTTAGTATTCAGATATTTTGTGGTCATGATACGAAGGAAATAATGGCTAAATAATTATCCACATATATTAGTTCAATTTGGGATCTTGAAAGTCGAAAAGAATTGGGTAAAATCCCCCATTTTGTAAGGGATGAAGTAATGAGAAATACATAAGAATTTGCACGACGAAAGGGAATTTTGAATGTTACTGTCGAGGTAATGCACGCAACTAAAGAAGCATTAAGTTAAGTATCTAATCAATATCTATTAATTGATGACATTGAGTGTATTCTATACAAAAAGAGTGGATCCAATTCGATACCCATTCCTATCATATCAATTGAGTGAATGACTATTCATAATCACGTCTCGATCATGATTTGAGATTAGGAGTTGGGAGTTAGTCATCGATCTTGCTTTGATCCCCTATTAGAGTCACCGACCCACATACAAACAAATGTTAGCTCGTTTTTTCTTCCTTTCGATCCCACTTCTCACTTCGGATTGGGCTATTGGGTCACATATTGATACGACTGTTACCAATGACATATTTTCATAAATATTTGATAAATATCTAGTTGATCCAAAAATTAAGAGGAAAAAAAGACCATTTGGAAAACAAAGAAAAAAATTCTCTTCTTCTTTCAAATTGATTTTCACACGTGATTCGAAGAAATAATTTCGTGATTTGTTGTATTTATGCCAATGCACTTTCTAATGATCCGTAAGCAAGGTATTTCAGGTCCTTTATAGAGAGGAAAGATAGATTGAAAATAACTATTCATAACGTATTGTTCTGAGTAACGATGGTAATATATCATCTCCAAGAATATTTCTTATTCAAAAATGGAAATATGCATAGAAAATAGAAAATATGGTCCTCAGATTTCTCCTTTAGATTTTGGAGTATTATTCATCCAATACAAACAAATAATTGGAGTAGATTCTCAGACGAAGAAGATGGATTATGGGAGTGTGTGACTTGAACTATTGATTAGGCCATGCAGATACTTTATCCGATCTACCACATAAAGATTTATTATAAAATGTGTCTATGTCCTCGTAGACCAGTGGAAGGCATCCTTCTTTGTAAGGTATATTAGGGGGCATTCCACAATGGAAATTTTTTTCACAAATCGATGATAAAAGCTAGCTAACCCTCCCTAAGAATCCATGAAGCTTATTTAGGGTGGTTGGCACTGGCCGGTCTTAGATTGCTTGGATTTTGGCAGGGTCTGTGCGTAGTCCATTTGCTGAAATGGTATGCCCAAGGTATTCCAAAGACGACTTGGCAAATGCACATTTAGACTTCTTAGCATACAAATGTTCCCTTTACAAAATATAAAGGACAACATCCAAATGCACTAGATGGTCTGCAAATGTCTGACTATAAATATGGATATCCTGGATGGCGGCCAACAGACAGACATGGTGACGAGAAAAAAGGCATTTATTGGTCGACTTGATTCACTTGATAACATCTTTCGGGAAGAGGGATGGTCCACTAGAAGGACGACAACCAACATATACAATTTTTTTCCCTATAAGGGGCATGGGGAAAAAATCAAATGAATAAGCTCATATATAATGAAAGCAAGTTACTGCCCTGAAAAGGGGCCTTTTTCAATTTGATCCACTTATGGATACCATAGCACCACCATTTTGGGGGGCAGGCAAGAAGTTCGGGTTGACCAAATATTTTTAAATCTTCAACTCAATCTTCCTTGGGACCTTAACCCTAGACCCTACTGCCTATGACCTCCACCTTGGGAATTGAAACTCTGGGACAAGCCTTGGGAAACTATGCCTCATACATTAGCTTTACGATTTGTTATATTTAAAAACTATATATATATCATATTTTAATTCAAGAGAGAAAATTTCCGTGCCTTGTTAATAGTTCCACCACTTCACTAAAAAAAAATACAAAATATTTTATTTCAAAAAATATATTTAAAATTAAATTATAAAATCATTTTAATTTATTTTATGCTAAATCTCTTTCTTATAATTTAAACTCATAATAATCTTAAAACCCATCTAATTAATTACTAAACATCATCATATCATGACTCAAATCTGTTGAAGATTGTAAGTAGGTTCGATCTTCATAATTTTATGAGTCATAATGAAATATATTTATCAAAAGAAAGAAAAATAAATTTATTATTAAATAAATTGACTTATCAAAGCATGGGTTTCATGCTTGGGTTAATTGTTTTTAGGTCAAGGTCTCCATTGAAGACCTACAAGGTTTATGTCAAGTGCCCTTGTCCATGCCATATTGTAAAGAACCCTTCTTGGGAATTATTTGTCAAGAAATAAAATTATTTTAATGTAAATAAGGTCAATTAGGCCTTCTCCACAAAGTCGGCTTGAAAGAAGATCAAGTTGACCTCAAACATGGTAATTCGACCTCACAAGAAGCCTATATATTGGAGCAACTCGACCTCATTTGTCACACACTCTCATCAAGTTCAATTTGCAGTGTAAATTGCAGTAGAAGAAGGCAAGGGCTAGCGAAGGAGAAGGTCATTATCTTGCTAGGGAAGTCAATTTGTCTCTCTCTCTCTCTCTATTATCTCACACGTGCGAAGTAGTGGAGTTTTGCTGGAAGGCTGAAATTTTGAAGTTGTTGGGAAGACCAAAATTCCAGAGCAGTTGAGTTGAAAATTATGCTGTTGGATCAAAGTTCTGCATTGTAGCTGCACCTTGAAGGATTGACATTTACAAGGAGGAATGACTGACTTGGTGGAGGAGGAAGGTCTGTTGGTATAGGGTCTTGGTTGTATCACTGTCATATGAATCTACTGAAGGAAGAGTCCTTGACTGGGTTTTCCCCTGCACAGTTGTTTTTCCCTCGATGTCTTCCTACATCTGGTGTCCATGATCTTCATGTTTTGCTTTTGATAATTTCTTAATGGAACAAAGATAAAAAAGCGACATAAGAAGTTAATAAGAACATAATAATACCACAAGTAATTATCAACATAAGAAAATCTTTCTTCCTTTCTGATTTTCCAACATGGTTTTAGAGCTAAGGTAAATAGGGAGGAAAAAGGCAGCCTGAAGATCTACTGAAAGGAGAATAAGGAGTTTTAAGAAGTTGAATAAGGGTTATCAAGAAAATGGATTATATAAGGGGATAAGACTACTATCTACAAGAACCATGTCTAACTAATTGAAGGGAGAAAATAAACTAGAAGGAGCCTCCAACTACAAAGCATAGAAAAAGAGGTTAGATCTCATCCTCAAGAAGAATAAAGTTTTGGATCTAGTCAAAGGAAAAGTAAAGAAACCTACAAATGAATCAAGTGAAGCATAGAAATAAAAGTTTAGAGAAACAAAAATATTGGCCATGAGTCTAATAGTGGACGAAATAAAGGACAACCTCATTCAATATATATCCAACATATATTCCTCTCAAGAAATGTATGAGGCCCTGTCCAAATTATTCACAATCAAGAATGTTGGTCAAATTGGAAGCCTCAATAATGAACTAAGAACTATGAAGATGACAAAAGATGGTACTGTGCCATCCTTCTTTGTAAAAATATCTAGAATCATATATAAACTCCAGTCAATAGATGAAATAGTGTACTTGAAAAGGAGTGTTGGCCCTCAGTTTTGAATCAAATTTTGCTTATTAAAATCCACCTAATTTCTATAATGTAGAAATTTAAACAATACTGTGATGTATTACCGGGATCTCTTAATCTAACGATTATATCGACTATTAAATACATAATCCTTCTACTTAATTCTTTGCGGAAATTAAATCGCCAATTGCAAACACATGAAGAAAAATCAATCGCACATAACAAGATGTTTTTACTGGGAAATCTTAAAGCTAAAAATCCCAACTATAATATATTATGTATATCATGGATCTTGAAACAATCTCATACAAAGCTCTGCTCATAGAGCTCTCAGTACAACATACAATCGTCTCACACTGTCATACAAAAATTGGTTCACACATGCACCAATTTACTACCTCCTGACAGCCTGCCTCCACTGTGCAATCCCTGCTAATGAAGATCCTTGAATGAATTCAATATTGCCTTGCTTTAAATGTCCAATCATCATTGGCATCTCCAATGTGTGTGTAGATGCATTGAATGCATCACTATAGTCACAATTGATAGTCAACTAGACCCTTTCACCTATCTCTCCACTGGGTCTCCACTAGATCTGACATGCAAATAGTTAGCAATAATATTTCTTCAGTTGCATGTGAGACATTGCTTGTGAATTAATTAAATAATTAATTCACTGATCTCTCACTAGTGTATATTTATTTACAACAAGCACAACTGAGTTTAACTCACTTAACTGAGTTAAACTAAATAACAACTCACATAACTACTCTTCCAACTCTGTTACAACTTTGTCACACTCAGTTACAATGAAGTCCATTGTGCATGTCCCACCAACCAACCTTGGAATGCGTAATTCCTTCAATCAACTGGTTTTCCACATCAGTTAACTGAAATCAAGTGCTTCAAGAGAATAGATTATTATTTATTGTCTGATTATTATTAAGGGCTAATAATAAACGACATGCATTCTATTTTTAGACATGCGATCTATAAATAGACTTCGCTAATGCATCTAAAAATAGAATTTTCTCAACCATCTAGAATTAGTCTTTTGCTAATCTTAGAATATGCTCACCATTATAAAAATAGACATACACCTAAAAATAGCCCGCGGGCCCCACCTAGTGAAGGTGCTTAATTTTCACTAGGATCATCATATTGTTGAATCTCAACACTCCCCCTCAACAAGAAAGGGATTATCCTTCACCCTGATCCTGCCTCTATGGTATTCGAATTTTCTCCTGGTGAGCACCTTCGTCAGAATATATGCATCCTGATCTTCCGTAGGAATGTACTGAAGCAACATGACCTTCCGCTGCACACAATCTCTAATATGATGATACCAGATATCTATATGCTTATATCTATCATGAAACACAAGATGAATCAATAGTTTAATGCAACTCTAATTATCACAATGAATCACTGTAGGATCTAAATGAGAACCGAACAAACCGACCAGGATCTTCCTCATCCAAATAGCCTCACATGCAGCTTGACTTGCTGCGATGTATTCCTCTTCCGCTGAACTGAGTGCCATAGATCTTTGTTTCCTGCTGTACCAAGAAACAACTATAGATTTGATACCGAAAACCCCTCTTGATGTGCTCTTTCTGTTCGTTGGGATGTCTGCTCAATCTGCATCTGTGAAGCCATGTAACTTCACCTCATCTGTCTGTCTGTACCATAAGCCATACTCAGATGTGCCCCTGAGATATCTCAGGACGTGCTTTCCCACCTTCCAAAAGAGCTTGGTAGGCTTAACCATCGCTTGAATAAGTTGGTTCACCGCATAGCATATGTCTGGTCTTTTATTAACTAAATACATGAGAAAACCCACCAACTTTCGATAGACAGTAGCATCCACTACCTCTGCCGATGTAGCATCATATTTCCTCCAGTTTCTTGGAAGAGGAGTATCCATGGTTTTGCAGCCCTCCATGTGAAACTTACCAAGTATCTCCCTTGCATACTTGCCTTGAGACACAAATAGTTCACCTTCTCGCTGCCATATTTCCAATCCAAGGAAATAGTGAAGGAGGCCCATATCCTTCATCTTGAACTCCTTTGCAAGATCCTCCTTGCATGAGTGTATCAGCTGCTCATCACCAGTCAGTGTTAAATCATCAACATAAAGAACAATGATTAAAATCTTACCCTCCACCACAATCTGGTATAGGTTTGCATCCGCCTCACTCTTGGTGAAGCCAAGTGCAGTGAAATAGCTGTTAATTCGAGTGTACCAAGCACGGGGTGCTTGCTTCAGCCCATAAAACACTCTTTTTAGTCTGTACACATGTGACTTGTTGCTAAAGATCTCAAATCCTTCAGGCTGCTCAATATACTCTTCTTCCCCAATGATCCCATTGAGGAACACAATCTTCACATCCATCTGATGAATGTGCCAACCCATCTGTGCTGAGAGAGAAAGGGTGGTGCTTATGGAAGAATATCGTGCAATAGGTGCAAAGGTTTCTTCATAATCAATCCCCTCGATCTGTGAGAAGCCTTGGGCCACAAATATTGCCTTATACTTCTCAACACTCCCATCAACAACTTGCTTTACCTTGTAGATCCATCTTGAACCTACCACTGATTTATCAACTGGCCTTGGAGAAATTTCCCAAGCACTGTTTCTGACAATGCAGTCATACTCCTCCACCATTGCATCTACCCATGTGGGATCCTGCACTTCTTCCTGAAAGGAAGATGGCTATGTCACAATACATTTTCTCACGAGAGCCATGTATCTAGTGAATTGATCAGGAGACTATCTTTTTTCTGTGCTGTGGAGTAGGGACTCCTACATTTTGTGTTGCATCAAGCTTCAACCTCTCAGCTTCTGTGGTACGCCTTCTTCTAGTTCTGATGTTTAGCTCTGTGTGAGAGGACTCCTCCACTCCATGATCCTCCTCCTGTGGCTGATCCACATCTAGAGGCTCATCTTTGGGAACAAGCAGTTCCTCCTTTGCATGCAAGTCTAGCTCCCTCTCAAGCGACAACTTCATGGCTTCCTCCTCATTGAATTTTATATCCCGTCGCACCACAGTCATTCGACTATTTGGCAAATACACATGATAATTATGGGGTGTTTTTGTGTACCCCACAAATATCCCAACTTCAGCAGTCGGCTTTGGCTTCTTCCTGGCGTTCTTGGTCACATGAACATAAAGAGATGAGACAAAAATAGTAAAGTGAGAAACATCCAGTTTCTTACCAGTAAAAGCTTCTTCAGGTGTACTCATGCCAAGTACTTTATGAGGACAACGGTTTTGCACATAAACTGTAGTGTTGCATGCTTCCGCCCACAAGTGCATTGGTAGGTCCTGATCATGCAGCATAGCTCATGCAACACCCACGATCGTCCTATTCTTCCTCTCCGCGACCCCATTTTGCTGTGGATTATGAGGCGCTATGAGTTCTCTTCGAATTCCTTCTTTGCTACAGAACTCTTTGAATTCGTTCGAGATATATTCACCACCATTATCACTTCGCAGAGCCTTCACTTGCTTCCCCGACTCTTTCTCCACCAATGCTTTAAAATCACATAACTCTGAGAATGTTTGATCTTTCTTCTGCATGAAGAAGATCCATCATCTATGAGAATAGTCATCAACAAAAATAACATAATACCTGTGTTTTGCTGTTGAAGCAACCGAGAATGGCCCACACACGTCTGTGTGAATTCTCTCCAAGATCATCGAAGCACGATTCTCCTTTTCATGAAAGGTGGTCTTCACAAACTTAACCATGGTACATCCCTTGCACTGATCTATCTGCGCAAGTGTACCCTTGGGAAGTCCAGTAGAAATATGCTACAAAATCTTCAGGGTGCCATGGTGAAGATGGCCCAATAACCTGTGCCAGGATTTTCCCACATCCTAACTCACCACTACTTCTTCTTTTCCCACCATTGCAGCGTAGCCATCTACCTCCAGCTTGTAGAGATTTTTGACTCGAATCCCTATCCTCTTGGTTTGACCCGTTGTTTTATGTCGCAAGAAAGCTTTTCCATCGCTGAAAACAACATCATAACCTATGTCCTCCAACATCGCGACTGAGACCAAGTTTTTCTTTAGACTTGGAACATGCATAACATATTTCACTAGAAATGGTTTACTTGACTTCCTCTCAAAGGTAATGGTACCAATGCCAGTCGCACTGTATCGTCCATTGTCGCCCATCTCTATATGCAACTGGAGATCTTTCTCCTCCAAGTCACTGGAAAGCTCCTTATCTCCCGTCATGTGGAAGGAAGCACCACTATCAAGATACCACATTGATCCCATTGCGCTTGAAACCAAGCACGTGATCAAAGAGAAATCAAGTTTTTAATATCGCCAAATGGGAAAATTCAGCGATACACGCATGAAAAACGCATTTTTGAGAAATATAAGTTTAAACAGAAAAATGCAGCCCATGAATCCATTAGATCTAAAATTATTAAACTTAGATCTAAGAGGAGATAAGAAACAAATGACTTTTTCCTAGTTAAATAGGCCTCCCATGCTCAAAACAACCCAATAACACTAAATCCCCAAGACTGCTACACACAAAAATTACTTCATAAAGAGACAACACAGTTATTTGAGGGTTATACTCAGAAAATGGAGAGACAAATCTGATCTGATATTATATTAATCAATGAGGCATAAAAACAGAGATCTAGTCTCTTTTACATAGATCCAAGATGACCCGAGAAGGGTTTCTTGACATAAATGATATACATGAAATTTCCTGCTGCAGATTTATGGCTGAATCACACTGTATGGCTGAAGCACTGCATAAATATGGTTGATCATGCAAAGAAATGGTAGTAGACTCTCCCACTAGCTTTCCGGGAAGTAGAATGAACCTCCTTTAGGGAAACTAGCTCAAAATACAAGGGATTAAACCCCTCCACTACAATACCTTAAGAAATAACGCAGTTTCTAAAAGGGAATGCACTGTTGCTGAAGGTGAATGCTTGGACTAACACCTTGCAGTGGAAAATATAGCACAAAATTCTCTCCTTAGATTTCTTAAACAAGATCTCCAAGCAAGAGTGGGGAATTCCCGCATGAGAAAACCCTTGCATTAAACAGTGTAGAAAACTTAGCTAAACAACCAAAGGATGCAAAGAAAGTCTAAACAGACCACATAAAAAATGTAATCTTCAATCATGCCCCATATGGTTTCCATTCCCTTCATTATATAGTTGATGAGCTTCCTCACCAAGGGTCCCACCCAATTATGAGGTTGCTTCCATGCTAAGGCTCCTCCACCAAAATTACGCTGTCTCCATTAGTCTTGCTCATATTTTTACAACGCTGTTTGATTTATTCAAACTTGACTGGATCAATCTTGACCAGATCAACCTTGATTGGATCTTCATGCATTGTCTCTTTTCACACTCAAGGTGTCTTCATTTTGACTAGCTAGATTGATCTTTATTCTCATTGAGCTGTCTTTATTTAGGATCCACTCTTCAAATATTAATGTTGTTGACTTGGTCAAACTTGACTTTGTCCACACATTTTAGATCCTGTTCACACATGTGGATGCTTGATTTGGTTATTAACATGATCCCTTTTCACATTATGAGGGATTTTATTCCTACTTAAGCAACTTATGAGCCTCCTTGCCCATTTATTCATCTATATAAATTTTAAAAGAAAAATTAATATTCCTATTAGCTGCATGCTAATTTAGGAATATTACAGTCTTCCCCTCCCAAATGTTGCTTGTCCTCAAGCAACTCCAAGGGTGCTGCAAAATCTCCCCTCTTCCTCTTGGGGCCTCCTCATCCAACAGTCTCCACCATTGCTTCAGATATTTTGCAATAATTCTGTCTCCCAATGGTTCCTCCCAAGTGTGCAAGTCAGCCTTTGGTAAATAAACCAAATGGATCTCATCATGAAATAATGGAAGGTCTATGTGGAAACCTTCTTGCTAATCAATGGCCTCCTCAAGATAGAAGTGATGACAATCATGGGGAATTCCATCATCAATGAAGAACTCCCATCTCCATGCTATCATCCAAATGAAATGAATCACCTCCCAGCTTGGTAATTCATAGAAAAGCTCCTCCCAAATGCTCATGAGAGATATGTCCCAAGTGCTCCAAACAATCATATGGCCTACCTCATAAAGAAACAAGTGATATTTTATGGTAGCCATATCTTTTCCCATGCTCCCCTTGAAACATGTAGTGTAAAAAGTGTGGGAAATTTCTTCCCCCAAGGACACATCCAATCAATGTGTCTCTCCTCCAACCATGTCCTAAACAAAGATAAGATCATTTTCAACATATGGAATCATAATTAGAGTCATGCTAGCTGCCATATGTAGTAAATGAGAAGGAAAATGTTCCCTCATGTGAAACCAACACAGTTTTACCCCCAACTGCCATAGAATATGATATGACAAGTGCATCTCCAAACACTTGTTTTCTGCCCCATCCTTCTTGCATGCTTGGAGAAGGTGTATAATGGTTGGTGCTAATGAATCACACCATGAAGAGTACATCATCTCTCCAAGATCTTCCAAGGAATGATCCACATCACCATTGTTCATGGCCCAAAGTGGCCTATGAAGCCCATAAAAAGTGCCCCCTCTTGGAGCAAAGCCCTACACATGACTGTTAAGAAAATACAAGCATATAATAGATACATTATGATGTTCATAAATGCAAGTTTCACCATATACTTGATTCAAATCAGTGAGGTAACTCATGGATGAGCTCCTTCTTACACTCAATGAATAAGGAGGTGATAATGATAACTCTTCCCAAGAACTATGTTCCTCCTCAACCAACAAATGATCTATGCACTTCCTCATATGAGAGTGCATCTCCTCTTTGAAATCTCCCCACATGAATCCTTCCAAGATGGTACGGTATTATTTAATAAATCCAGCGGGTTTAGAAAGAAACATCTCATAGGCTGCATTAAGTAGTTTATACTCAAGCTTAGAATCTTTAGTTAAGTAGATCTGATCATGAACATAAATGATTCCATAAACTACCCTATACCTCCCATCCATCACTTGCTCATCAAGAACCTTACATGTGAAGAGGTCCTTGGAATATTCCATCAAGAGTTGGGACTCCCAATAAGGATCTAGGCTCCCCGACATTGACAATGCTGTAGAAATCTGAAATGCAACCCCTGTCATGACATGGCTCTCCTCTTTGACATGCTTGATGCCAAAGTCACATGTTGGAGTAATATCAACTTTCTTTTGTTGCCTCTCTTGCAGCTGATCTTGCTCAAGACAAGATTGAAGCAGCTGGAAGTCAACCTCTCCTTCAAAAAATTTTTCCCTCCAAAACTTCCTTAATTTGGCCCATGCATGCAAGAGTGTTGATATCCTCTTGTTATGTTCAAAAATATCTTTTGTGTGTGAAAATATCATTGGCTGCCCCAAAGATATGGAGTGGCCACGTGACATCATGTCTATGCCATCATAGATTTCTGAATTCTCCTTTTTCAGCGCAAATATTTGAGTGGGAGATAGCAATGTTCATTTCAGAAAATTGCTTATCTCTCCTTTGAATCCATGAAATATTCTTTGCGCTGTGCTAGTTTATCCCAAGGCTCCTTCCTTAGCCAAGTATGTAAATGCTGCCCATAGTTGAGATAACACTTTAGTCTTCCTCCAATCAGGAGGTCTCCTTGGTGGAATGCCTCCATGCAAAGAGACATCAAGGCATAGAGCAGGATGCACATGTGTGTGGACATATTTGTCCTTGCCTTCATTACATCAATCCTCTTGCCTTCATTACATAAATCCTCTTGCCTTCTTTGTACATCAAACTTCTGAAATAGAGAGGGGTATATGCTCCTCATCATGTGATTCTTTCCCTTCTCTTTTCCTTCTTCCATCTTCAAGATCTCACCATTTGACAATGATGGCACATGCTACACATGGATTGTGCCACAATCTCCATATGTGAGATTCTTTGGAACTCCTTGCAAGAGTGCAAGAGTTTCTCTCCTTGGAGAAAGTGCTCCATCTTCTTCTTCATGAGGTACTGGATGTGCTCTTGTCATGATTGCGTTAGCCTTCTCTTCCTCCTCTTCAATAGTTGAAAATGCCTCATCATCAATTAGAGACCTTAGATCTCGGTCTTCTTTTGAAGGAGGAATCTCCATGTCTTCCTCTTGAGAAGAAAGCTCTTCATGCAATGGGGACTTTTCCCTTGGCAAGATATCATAAAATTTTTCATCCCCTTGAATGGTTTTCTGAAATGGAGCTGATTTTATGGACCCTTCCAACCCATACAAAAGTTATGTTTGATAGGTTCCATAGAAGACGTTTCATAGGATTTTTCATCAAACCTTTCCACTATTCTTCTAATGAAATTTGCATAAGTAGATGTATTTTCATTCTTTAAGGAAAAAGATTCAAACAACCACCAAGCATAAGCCTTACCCTCAAGATACAACACTGCTACTTTTATGGCTTCCTTTTCTGAAACTTGATGTTGTTGCACATATGTGTCTAACTCCTTCACCCAAGCCCTAGCTGGACATTTAGGTGACCCATCAAAAGTAGATAGAAAGAATCCACCCACACCATGTTGCTTGCTCCTTGTGATTCTTTTCTCCTTGATCTTGCAAAACCCTTGGAAGTTCAAGTGATATTTGAACCCCTTAGATTGAGCTTCATACTCTTGCAAATAATCGCCAAGAGTCTCCTCCTATGGCACACCTCCTTTCTTCTTCTTCTTTGTCATGAACAAATGTCTGATAGAGTGTTGTAAATCTAATGATGTGGCTGAATGCTCACACCCATAAGATGAGGAATTAGAGATTTCCTCATGTATATATCTTGCAGATCTTGTTGAGGGACTTATGTCTTTCCCTCATTTCTTTGATGTCTTTGCTTCTACCCTACAAAGTTTGAAAGAGAAGTTTTGAGAACCTCTTTCCTCCACACAATAAGGGTTTGCTTTGATCTCTGTTGCAGATATTCTCCTTCCCATAAGAAGACTACATAATTATTGAAGAACACAGGCTGAGCCAAGATTAGGGCTTTGATACCACTGTAATATCCCCAAATGGGAAAATTCAGCAATACATGCATGAAAAACACATTTTCCAGAAATATAAGTTTAAACAAAAAAATGCAGCCCATGAATCCATTAGATCTGACATTATTAAACTTAGATCTAAGAGGATATTAGAAACAAATGACTTTTGCCTAGTTAAACATGCCCCCCATGCTCAAAACAACCCAAAAACATTGAATCCCCAAGACTGCTACACACATAAATTACTGCATAAAGAGACAATGCAGTTATTTGAGGGTTATACTCAGAAAATGGAGAGACAAATCAGATATTCTATTATATTAATCAATGAGGCATAAAAACAGATATCTAGTCTCTTTTACATAGATCCAAGATGACCCGGGAAGGGTTTCTTGACAGAAATGATATACATGAAATTTCCTGTTGCAATTCTATGGTTGAATCACACTGTATGGCTGAAGCACTGCATAAATATGGCTGATCATGCAAAGAAATGGTAGTAGACTCTCCCACTAGCTTTCTGAGAAGTAGAATGAACCTCCTTCGGGGAAACTAGCTCAAAATACAAGGGATTAAACCCCTCGACTGCAATACCTTAGGAAATAACACAGTTTTTGAAAGGGACTGTGCTGCTGCTGAAGGTGACTACTGGGGAATTTCCGCATGAGAAAACCCTTGCACTAAACAATGTAGCAAACTTAGCTAAACAACCAAAGGATGCAAATAAAGTCTAAACAGACCACATAAAAAATATAATCTTCAATCATGCCCCATATGGTTGCCATTCCCTTCATTATATAGTTGATGAGCTTCCTCAGCAAGGGTCCCACCCAATTATGAGGTTGCATCCATGCTAAGGCTCCTCCACCAAAATTACGCTGTCTCCATTAGTCTTGCTCATCTTTTACAGTGCTGTTTGATTTAGTCAAAATTGACTGGATCTTCATGCATTGTCTCTTTTCACACTTAAGGTGTCTTCATTTTGACTAGCTAGATTGATCTTTACTCTCATTGAGCTGTCTTTATTTAGGATCCACTCTTCAAATATTAATGCTGTTGACTTGGTCAAACTTGACTTTGTCCACACATTTTAGATCCTGTTCACACATGTGGATGCTTGATCTGGTTATTAACATGATTCCTTTTCACATTATGAGGGATTTTAGTCCTACTTAAGCAACTTATGAGACTCCTTGCCCATTTATTCATCTATCTAGATTTTAAAAGCAAAAATAATATTCCTATTAGCTGCATGCTAATTTAGGAATATTACAAAGTTCAAATTGTGAGGCAAGGGCCTCACCAACTGTAGCTCCAACAACCTTCTTGTTCTTCTTTTTTTGTGGGTAGTTATTGGCGAGATGCCCATGTTCGTGACAGTGAAAACAATTCACCTTGGACAAATCCAGCTTCTTTCCTTTAGCCTCATATTTTGAGTGGAATTTTGACCCTTCCCTTTCCTCGCTTTGATAGCCAAAGCACAATCCTCTTCATCTTCATGCTTTGATGAAGAGCCATCCTTGGTGTTCCGCTTGAACTCTTCATGCACTAGATCCGACCACAGTCGTTCCAAATCTAGCAGTTTTTCTTGTCCGTTGACAGAGTCTTGATAACTATGCCAACTCTTCGGAAGTCCCAAGAGAGCCAAGCTCACCAAATCATCATCAACAACCATGATTCCCACACTCCCTAGTTCATCCCAACATTGGAAAAACTTCGTGAGATACTTTTGAATACTATCTCCCTTCTCCATTTTGAATTTTCTGAGTTTGTCCTTCAACGTCAATTTCCTATTGTCACTGCTACTTTGGAAAAGATTTGTCAAAGCCTTCCACATTACAAATGGAGTGGATTTCCCATGAAGGCTTGAGACAATATGGTCTCTCACACCTTCCAACAAAATCCTTCTCATCTTCACTACTTTCTTTTGCCAGGCGTCAAGTAATGCAGCATCCGTCGAAGTGGGCTTAAGAACATCACTTTCGATGAATTCCTTCAAGCCATTATCTTCAAGCACCACCTCCATCTTATCATTCCATGCAATGTAGTTCGAGTTTCCCTTGAGTGCATACTCACACCACAAACCATTGAAATCCATTTCGATGTTTACTCAATTGTCGCACCAAGAAATTCTTGCAGCAAATTCGAATTGTTCCACCAATAAAAACTCAGCTACTGCTTCAATATTGCAATCTTCTCTGATTAACACAACTCTGATACCATGTAGAAATTTAAACAATACTGTGATGTATTTCCAGACTCTCCTGATCTAAAAATTATATCCACTATTAAATACAAAATCCTTCTACTTAATTCTTTGTGGAAATTAAATCGCCAATTGCAAACACATGAAGAAAAATCAATCGCACATAACAAGACGTTTTTACTGAGAAATCTTAAAGATAAAAACCCCAACTATCATATATTATGTATATCATGGATCATGAAACAATCTCATACAAAGCTCTGCTCATAGATCTCTCAGTACAATATACAATCGTCTCACACTGTCATACAAAAATTGGTTCACACATGCAACAATTTACTGCCTCCTGATAGCTTGCTCCATTGCGCAATCCCTGCTAATGAAGATCCCTGAATGAATTCCATCTTGCCTTGATTTGAATGTGCAATCCTCATTGGCATCTCCAATGTGTGTGTATATGCATTGAATGCATCACTATAGTCACAACTGATAGTCAACCAGACCCTTTCACCTATCTCTCCACTGGGTCTCCACTGGATCTGACATGCAAGTAGTTAACAGTAGTATTTCTTCAGTTGCATGTGAGACACTGCTTGTGAATTAATTAAATAATTAATTCACTGATCTCTCACTAGTGTATCTTTAGTTACAAATAGCACAACTACGTTTAACTCACTTAACTAAATTAAAGTAAATAAAAACTCACATAACTACTCTTCCTACTCTGATACAAATTTGTCACACTCAGTTACAACGAAGTCCACTATGCATGTCCCACCAACCAACCTTGGAATGCGTAATTCCTTCAATCAAATGGTTTGCCACATCAGTTAACTAAAATCAAGTGCTTCAAGAGAATAGATTATTATTTATTGTCTGATTATTATTAAGGGCTAATAATAATCGACATGCATTCTATTTTTAGACATGCGATCTATAAATAGACTTCGCCCATGCATCTAAAAATAGAAACTCATCTAAAAATAGAATTTTCTCAACCTTCTAGAATTAGTCTCCTGCTAATTTTAGAATATGCTCACCATTCTAAAATAGACATACACCTAAAAATAGCATGCGGGCCCCACCTATTGAAGGTGCTTAATTTTCACTAGGATCATCATCTTGTTGAATCTCAACACTCCCTCTCAACAAGAAAGGGATTATCCTTCACCCTGATCCTGCCTCTATGGTATTCCAATTTGCTCCTAGTGAGCGCCTTCGTCAGAATATCTGCATCCTGATCTTCCGTAGGAATGTACTAAAGCAACATGATCTTATGTTGCACACAATATTTGATATGATGATACTGGATATCCATATGCTTAGATCTATCATGAAACACAGGATGAAACGAGAGTTTAATGCAACTCTGATTATCATAATGAATCACTGTAGGATTTAAATGAGAACCGAACAAACCGATCATGATCTTCCACATCCAGATAACCTCGCATGAAACTTGACTTGCTGCCATGTATTCCTCTTCCACTGAACTGAGTGCCACAAATTTATATTTCCTTCTTTACCAAGAAACAATTGTATATATGATACCGAAAACCCCTACTGATGTGCTCTTTCTGTCTGTTGGGATGCCTGCCCAATCTGCATCCGTGAAGCCATACAACTTCACCTCATCCGTCTGTTTGTACCATAAGACATACTCAGATGTGCCCCTGAGATATCTTAGGACATGCTTTCCCGCCTTCCAAAAGAGCTTGGTAGGCTTAACCATCGCTTGAATAAGTTGGTTCGCTGCATAGCATATGTCCGGTCTTGTATTAGCTAAATACATGAGCGAACCCACCAACTATCGACAGACAGTAGCATCCACTACCTCTGCCTATGTAGCATCCTCTTTCTTCCAGTTTCCTGGAAGAGGAGTATCCATGGGTTTGCAGCCCTCCATGTGAAACTTACCTAGTATCTCCCTTGCATTATTGCCTTGAGACACAAACAGTTAACCTTATTGCTGCCATATTTCCAATCCAAGGAAATAGTGAAGGAAGCCCATATCCTTCATCTCGAACTCCTTTGCAAGATCCTCCTTGCATGAGTGTATCAGCTACTCATCACCAGTCAATATTAAATCATCAACATAAAGAAAAATGATTAAAAGCTTACCCTCCACCACAATATGGTATAGGGTTTCATCCGCCTCACTCTTGGTGAAGTCAAGTGCAGTGAAATCGCTGTCGATATGAGTGTACCAAGCATGGGGTAATTGCTTCAACCCATACAACGCTCTTTTGAGTCTACACACATGCAACTCGCTGCTGAAGATCTAAAATCCTTCAGGCTGCTCAATGTAGAATTCTTCCTCAATGATCCCATTAAGGAACACAATCTTCACATCCATATGATGAATGTGCTAACCCATCTGCGCTGAGAGAGAAAGGATGGTCCTTATGGAAGAATACTGTGCGACAGGTGCAAAGGTTTATTCATAATCAATCCCCTTGATCAGGGAGAATCCCTAGGCCACAAATCTTGCCTTATACTTCTCAACGCTCCCATCAACAGCTTGCTTTACCTTGGATCCTTTACCTTGTAGATCCATCTTGAACCTACCACTGATTTATAAACCGGCCTTGGAACAATTTCCCAAGCACTGTTTCTGATAATGGAGTCATACTCCTCCACCATTGCATCTACCCATGTGGGATCCTGCACTGCTTGCTGAAAGGAAGATGGGTCTGTCACAATACATTTTCTCATGAGAGCCATGTATCTAGTGAATCGGTTAGGAGACTGTCTCTGTCTGTGCTGTGAAGTAGGGACTCCTACATTCTGTGCCGCATCATGCTTCAGCCTCTCAGCTTCTGTGGTACGCCTTCTGCCAGTTTTGATGTTTGGCTTTGCGTGAGTGGACTCCTCCACTCCACGATCCTCCTCCTGTGGCTGATCTACATCTAGAGGCTCATCTTTGGGAACAATCAGTTCCTCCTCTGCATGGAAGTTTAGCTCCCTCTCAAGTGACAACTTCATGGCTTCCTCCTCATTGAATTTTATATCTCGTCGCACCACAGTCATTCGAGTGTTTGGATAATACACGTGATAATTATGGGCTGTTTCTGTGTACCCCAAAAATATTCCAACTTCAGCAGCCCGCTCCAGCTTCTTCTTGGCATTCTTGGTCACATGAACATAAACAGAGGAGCCAAATATATTAAAGTGAGAAACATCCAGTTTCTTACCAGTAAGAGCTTCTTCAGGTGTACTCATGCCAAGTACTCTATGAGGACAACAGTTTTGCATATAAACCACAATGTTGCATGCTTCCGCCCACAAGTGCATTGATAGGCACTGATCATGCAGCATAGCTCGTGCAACACCCATGATCATTTTGTTCTTCCTCTTTGTGACCCCATTCTGCTGTGGGTTATGAGGCATTATGAGTTCTCTTCAAATTCCTTCTTTGCTATAGAAGTCTTTGAATTCGTTCGAGATATATTCACCACCATTATCGCTCTACAGAGCCTTCACTTGCTTCCCCAACTCTTTCTCCACCAATGCTTTAAACTCACAAAACGTTTAGAATGTTTGATCTTTCTTCTGCATGAAGAATATCCAACATCTACGCGAATAATCATCAACAAAAATAACATAATACCTGTGTTTTACTTTTGAATCAATCGAGAATGGCCCACACACGTCTGTGAGAATTCTCTTCAGGATCACTGAAGCACGATTCTCCTTTTCATTAAAGTTGGTCTTCACAAAATTACCCATAGTACATCCATTGCACTGATCTATTTGCGCAAGTGTACCCTTGGGTAGTCTAGTAGAAATCTACTGCAAAATCTTCAGGGGGCCATGGTGAAGATGACCCAATCACCTATGCCATAATTTGCCCTCATCTCGGCTCACCACTTCTTCTTCTTTGCCCACCATCGCAGCGCAACCATCCACCTCCAGCTTGTAGAGATTCTTGACTCGAATCCCTATCCTCTTGGCTTGACCCATTGTTTTATGTTGCAGGAAAGCTTTTCCATCACTGAAAACAAAGTCATAACCTCTGTCCTCAAACATCGCGATTGAGACCAAGTTCTTCTTTAGACCTGGAACATGCATAACATATTTCACCAGAAATGGTTTACCTGACTCCCTCTCGAAGGTAATGGTACCAATGTTGGTCGCATTGTATCGTCCATCATCACCCATCTCTATATGCATCTGGAGATCTTTCTCCTCCAAGTCACTGAAAAGCTCCTTATCTCCCTTCATGTGGAAGGAAGCACCACTATTAAGATACCACACCGATCCCATTGTGCTTGAAACCAAGCATGCGATCAGAGAGAAATCAAGTTCAAATTTCGAGGCAAGAGCCTCACCAGTTGCAACTCCAACAACCTTCTTGTTCTTCTTTTTATGTGGGTAGTTAGTGGCGAGATGCCCATGTTGGTGAGAGTGAAAACACTTCACCTTGGACAAATCCAGCTTTTTGCCTTTAGCCTTAAATTTTTGAGTGGAATTTATTCCCCTTCCCTTTCCTCTCTTTGCAGCCAAAGCACAATCCTCTTCATCATCATGCTTTGATGAAAAGCCATCCCTGGTGTTTCGCCTGACCTCCTCCTGCACTAGATCCGACCACAGTCGTTCCCAATACGACAGTTTTTCCCGTCCGTTGACGGAGTCTTGATAACTGTGCCAACTGTTAGGGAGTCCCAAGAGAGCCAAGTTCACCAAATCATCATTAGCAACTGTGATTCCCACACTACCCAGGTCATCCCGACATTGGAAAAACTTCATGAGATACTTTGGAATAATGTTGCCCTTCTCCATTTCGATTTGTCTGAGTTTATCCTTCAACGCCAATTTCCTATGGTCGCTACTGCTTTGGAAAATATCTGTCAAAGCCTTCCACATTGAAAATGGAGTGGATTTCCCGTGAAGGCTTGAGACAATATGGTCTCTCACACCTTCCAACAAAATCCTTCTTGTGTTCGATACTTTATTTTGCTAGGCGTCAAGTAATGCAACATCCATCGAAGTGGGCTTAGGAACATCATTGTCGATGAATTCCTTCAAGCCATTATCTTCAAGCACTGCCTCCATCCTATCCTTCCATGCAATGTAGTTCGAGCTGCCCTCGAGTGCATACTCCAACCGCAAACCATTGAAAGCCATTTTTATGTTTACTCAATTGTCACACCAAGAAATTCTTGCAGCAAATTCGAATTGTTCCACCAACAAAAACTCAGCTATTGCTTCAATATTGCAATCTTTTCTGATTAACACACCTCTAATACCATGTAGAAATTTAAGCAATATTGTGATGTATTACCAGACTCTCATGATCTAACAATTATATCCACTATTAAATACATAATCCTTCTACTTAATTCTTTGCGGAAATTAAATCGCTAATTGCAAACACATGAAGAAAAATCAATCGCACCTAATAATATGTTTTTATCGGGAAATATTAAAGCTAAAAACCCCAGCTATCATATATTATGTATATCATGGATCATGAAAAAATCTCATACAAAGCTCTACTCATAGAGCTCTCAGTAAAATATATAATCGTCTCACACTGTCATACAAAAATTGGTTCACACATGCACCAATTTACTGCCTCCTGACAGCCTGCCTCCACTGCACAATCCCTGCTGATGAATATCCATGAATGAATTCGACATTGCCTTGATTTGACTGCGCAATCCTCATTGGCATCTCCAATGTGTGTGTAGATGCATTGAATGCATCACTATAGTCGCAACTGATAGTCAACCAGACCCTTTCACCTATCTCTCCACTAGGTCTCCACTGGATCTGACGTGCAAGTAGTTAACATTAGTATTTCTTCAGTTGCATGTGAGACACTGCTTGTGAATTAATTAAATAATTAATTCACTGATCTCTTACTAGTGTATCTTTAGTTACAACTAGCACAACTGATTTTAACTCACTTAACTGAGTTAAACTAAATACCAACTCACATAACTACTCTTCCAACTCTGTTACAACTTTATCACACTCAGTTACAATGAAGTCCGCTGTGCATGTCCCACCAACCAACCTTGGAATGTGTAATTCCTTCAATAAACTGGTTTTCCACATCAGTTAACTGAAATCAAGTGCTTCAAGAGAATAAATTATTATTTATTGTCTGATTATTATTAAGGGGTAGTAATAATCGACATCCATTCTATTTTTAGACACACGATCTATAAATAGACTTCGCCCATGCATCTAAAAATAGGAACTCATCTAAAAATATAATTTTCTCAACCATCTAGAATTAGTCTCATGCTAATTTTAGAATATTCTCACCATTCTAAAAATAGACATACACCTAAAAATAGCCTATGGACCCCACCTAGTGAAGGTGCTTAATTTTCACTAGGATCATCATATTGTTGAATCTTGACACATAATTTTCCACTTTATACCATCCACATATGACCTATTTTGACATTATTATGCATATTAAGGCAAATAAATTATTTTTTTCAATTTTTGTAAAAATTCGGTTTTAAGTGCATTTTTGGACAAGACTAAAAATTCCCGTAATGGCTTCATTGATGTCATACTTGCAGGACAACTGGGAATGAGCTGAGCACATTTCTAGAAATCTTGGGAACTAAGAATAGACGTGCACTGATTGGTTCGGTCAAACCGAGCTGAAACATGCCCGGTCAAAGCTGGTCAAACATGGCATGTTATTTAGAAAATCCCTAGGAAATAGGCCAGATTTAGCATTTTATGGGATTTTCTAGATTTTGAGAGATTGGATGGATGAACTCGACCAGAATAGATGGGATAAGGATGGAAATGGCTATTAGAGACATTTTAGTCAAGTTTGTTTCATATTTTTCCATTTATGTCAAGAACATTGAAGGCATGAATGTGTAGAATTTGTATGATTTCACTTTGATATTTCTAAACTTTGTGAGTTAATTGAAGAAACAAGTTCTACCTTATTTCTGTTGTTCCATGTGGTGAATGATTGATTGAGTTCTAGTAGCTAAGAATTACTTTCAGTGTGCGAGAGAAGGGTGGAGGGCCCCCACACTGAGCTAAGTGCACTTTCTGGTTAATTTAGTTGAAATTTCATAAAAATCATTTTGCTTCATGTTTAAATCATTTAATTAGATGTATGATGATATATTATGTTTGCTGATGAATCTTAATCTAAATTATAATATGCATATGAAGGGTCAAACCAGTGTTTAAGTTAAACTCTCCTTTTATCCGATCAGAGAATATAAACTAGAATTCATCTTCCTTGCTTTATTTTAAAGTGATTTTCTAAATTTCCAGTTTTCATACAATGGCATTAATGATGAATGAATTTATAAAGAAGGAGAACAAGGAACTCTTTAGTTAGGAGCCTCTTCTATTATTCTTTTATTCATCTTAAGCTATTGTTCATTAGTGATTTTTTATTTATGTTCATGAAGTAGTATTGTAGAGAAGGTCAACCTGGTTCTCCTAAGTTATGAGCTTCTTCTTCTGCTTATTACATATTGAATTAGAAATTATTTAGTTAAGTTTTATATTTTCAATATGCATTTCCTTCAAATTTAATAATTCATCTTCTAAAATTTACGGTAGTTGAAATCCATATATTTTGGACATGCTTCCAAGTTTTACAAACCCGGGTTGATAATTAAATACTTGTGTTAGTTTACCCAGTAATTGCCCCAACATTTTTGGCACCGTTGCTGGGGAAGCATACTTCAATATAGTCAATTAAGAAGATTTTTTAGAAAAAAAGAAAAAAAAAAGAAAGCAAAAACACTTTTCATTATGGTTATTCATGCTTAAACATAGAAATTAGAAAGGTAGATCCCTAAAACAAAACCTCCAACAAAAACAAAAAAACTAGATAACTACAAAATCTATTTGCAAAACAAGATCTAAAAAAACATGATGTTAAAGAAGTCATTTAGAGAAGGAGGGTAAGCCACCACAACCATCTTCTTAAATCCTTGTCCACAATTTGGAGGGATCACTAGGGATGAATCTCCATTTCAGAAGTTAGAAGAGCAACAGAGCATCCATGAAGAGGATCCACAGGAAGAAAAATTAGAATCTTCTTCTAGTTATCTTTGTAAGGAGGTGAATGAGTCATGGATCATATGTGATGAAGATCAAACATTATAACCAAAAATTGAATAATTTCTAGCATGTATATCACAAGATCCCTTGTGCATTCCAAATTTTGAACAAGTGCTAAATGAAGAACTTTGTTATATGACAACTAAAGAGAGCCAAGCAAACAAAGATCATCTTAAAACTAGGTTTCAACTAATCATTAGGTCACAACACCACTCCATTTTTCAATATTCCTTAGCATCAAATCTTTATGATCAAATAATTTTTGATGTCCAAGCATTCATTAAAATATATTTTTCAAACTTGGATATGATTTTACGTATGATCTTGTTACGCAAATGGATGCATTGGAAATTCTCTTATACTTAAGAGAATGAATTATTTTTATACAATAGAGTAGGATAGAATATAATAAATAAATGGGTGGAATGAGTTCACAATAATATTTTTTCTCATAAATAATTCTTCACATCATTGTTCAATACTCATTTGAAAGGATTTCATGACAAAATGCACTAAGGACAATCCTATTTTAGGGAACCATATAGGATCATTTTTAAAGATCATGTTTTTAAACAAGGTATCTCTTGAAATATATTTTTTAAATCCATTTTGAAAAATTCAATTTGGATCACAAAATAAAAATAAAAATGAAAATGATCAAAATAAACACTAGATTTCAAGAAACAATTGAAGGACTTAGTACATCATTGATTTGAGGGTTCTAATGGAAACATTTTTACATTATATTCATAGAGAAGATATCCATTGGAATATAGTTTCCAAATTAATTTTAATCACCTAAATCCGACATCATATGAAAAATCTATGCTCAAAATACTAACTGCTTGTTGAAAAATCTGCATGATGACAATTCTAGGTATTCACTGTTCATTTGCATATTTCACATACTAAATCATCTTCGTTTAAAAACTTGTTTATAAGGGAGATAAATATTGAAGTCTAGTTTATGACACAATTTTAATCATCTCATTTGAAGGCCATGTGAAAAAGTTATTCCACATTTAGTGACTGCATGTCTTAAAATCAACATAGTCAAACTCTGCCTCCTAGGTATGTTCATCACCAATTTTGTGATATAAAACCAACTGATTTTAAAACTATATTTCTACTAGACAGAAAAAATGAATCTACTATAATCTCCAAGTGGAATCACATCGATTTAATCTTTAACGAAAAATTTACACTCCAAATAGTGATTGTTGGTCTAGTAAACAATTCACAAGAAGCTCTATCAGACATGGTACTTCTCGTCATTTTTAGAATTTCATTTTAAACCATTTTGAAAACCTGTTTATAATATAGATACACATATGAATTCACTTCAACATGGCTTTGGAATCACTCTAATTTGACATAAAACGAATATTTTATGAACAAAATACCGCTAGGTGGTCTAGGATGACCACCATTCCTCAAGGGGTAAACAAATGCATTTGATTTGTATATCATCTTTGGACTTGTTTTCAAGCATTGCTTATAATTATTTTACATATGTCTTGGAATAAGAGAGAATGTACACCTCTCTTCCTCCATCATCTATATTGTGTTGCAGGAAAATGCTATGTTTTAGCAGGTCATAAGAAGATTTAAGAGGAGAACTCCATGGACAAAGGACTTTTCAAAGTCAATTTAAAAAAAAAAATTCATATTTCAGAATATGAATACAAATGTTCAACTCAAAGGAAAGTGGAATTCACAAGATGTTGAGTTCATCTAATGAAACTCAAAACTCATGAAGCGTGTTTTCAGTTGCTGACCAACATCACCAACAACCCTACAAGATGATCGAGATCAAGGCAAAAGACATGAAGCTAATAATAAGAAAAAGAATTCAAGTTTTACCATGAAAAGCCATATTCATTTTCAAAGAAGCCTTTCATAAGCCATATTGTTCATGACGTCATACATCTACCATATTGTATGTTAAGTTACGCAATCATGCATGTTGAAGTCCAAACCTATTTTCTATCTATCTATCAATCTACTCTTAGATGATAACTTCAACCTATATTACTTTCATAAGAATTCCATACTTCCCGACTCCATTACACACTACCTCCGTCTAGGAAAAATAATAATAATAAAAGAGTTTGATTGTGAAAATCCATGAAACTGGCACAATACAAACTCGAATTCATATCGGAAAACCAATTTGTTTGGCCAATATGAATTATATATTTTGTTTTACTTTTACTTCAATTTTATTTTGTAGAAATAATCCTCTAAGAACTCCAAGACTTGAGGACAAGTCTTAACATCAGCAAGGGGGAAGTTCGTAATAAAATTATGAAAATAGTTTGAGCAGTTGTATTGTAAAAGGAACCTGAATTACACGACAGAAGGGACCTGATATATCATTGAAAATATTATGTAGAAGGGACTTGAACAACATCAACAGTCAAGGATCTTGAATCAATATCAGATGCACAAAACATGAAAGCAAAAATAAGTCTCTACATTTCAATTCATCCTGGAAAAAATGATCATTATGATAATGAGGACATCGTCAACCATCAACCACTATTTTGACCAAAGGACATCATCAAACAATATTGACATCAAGCTATTTTATGGGAGTACAGTACAGTAATTGAAAAAATTTTGCTCTTAAAATCTCGATTTAAAAAAAAAACTTTCTAGAAATTGTTAAAACTAATTTAGCTTGATATGCATACTATTACATTTATCATCCTACATCCTACATTTATTCCACCTACATCCCACATAAAAGAAAACATTACACTCAGTATCCTTCCGTCATAATCCTATTATATCCATTATCCTACCATATAATCCACATTAGCAATTTCAATTTCATACATTCATTATATACACCCCTACATTAAAAATTTCAACTTTATCCATCCCTACATATTTTATAAGCATTTTTTTTAAGAAATAAGGACTCAATTTTTTTCCCCTTAGAGAATTTTGTTGACCTGCTATGATTCTAAAATGCCTAAGGTATATGCCTAAGATTTATGCAAAGAATTAAATTGAACATGCAAAAGGAAAAGACGTAAACAAGTGGGCATGAAGTATAATGAAGAACATGTAATATAATGAAGTGGCCATGATAAATGATACGTTGTAGTAGTGACAAGACATGCCTGTACAATGTAGAGCCATGGGGAGGACGCAACCATGGTATGTACAATATGCAGGTGAGTTGGCATAATGAAATGGTCAAACGAGTTCAAAATGCTATGCAAAGCCATTGCATTGATCTGTATTGTGTTTTTTTTAATAACCGAGACCTGCATTATGACTTATTTCACCATCACGACTCAAATTAAGCTGAGGAAAAGGATGTTAATTCCATGTAGATAAATAGCACCTCGAGAAAGAAGCCGAAACTAAGAAAATGTAGAGAAAAATGCTAAAAGAGAGAAGCCAAAGCTAAGGAAGAGCGGTGTAGAAATAAGTGAGGAATTTGTGGGAAAATAGGGAGGTTGAGCATCGGTTTTAACACAGAGTTGAAGGCCGAGTTCCCTGTGTGCCGAGTGGATTAAAATGCTTCAAAAAACCCCAAGAACCACGCAGAAGAGCTAGGTAAGGAGATCGATTCTCAATTCCAGATTTTTCTGAGTCTTGAGCAAATTTTGTGGTTAAGAAAACTCGGGATTGTGTAAGAGGTGTCACAAAAAATTCTAGTTACAAAATGGGCCCTTGCCACCATTTAAACGACCTCGCCACCTGTGTAATGAGTAAATCCTCGGAGTTGAAGAGGAATGCTAATTAAAATAACACTGTTCAACCACAGGAACATGAGTTAATAACTTAGAAACGTCTTCAAGTCACTGCCAGATCAGGTAATAGAGCTCAAATTAGGATTTTCATTTCATGCATGGTTGTGAAATTGAAAAAAAAAAACGCAGACCTATTTTTATACGCACAGAGAAATATTCATACACAATGAGCCAATTTTTTTATTCTCATATGAAAAACACAGTCCTATCTTTCATATGCACAGTGATAGCTTCATACACAATGAGCTGATTTTTTTTTTCTCATTCTCAATAAAAAAATCATCATACACATATTGAGATTGTCATATACAGTGAACAAATTTTTTCTCATATGTACATAGAATTTTTTTAAAAGCAGAGGAGAATTTTGTGATTTTTTTTTTGAAAAATGGAGATTGAAGAATGTGGTCATGGATTGTTAAGGTGTTTTTTTACACGGTGATTTTTTATTTTTTTAATCAGCGGTGGACTCCTTTTTGCACTAGGTAGATCGAAGAAGTTTATGAGGTATATGGTGTTAAAAAAATCTGGAGCATATTTCATTAATTACACCGAAAAATTATGAAATTGAGCTGTAATTTAAAAATTCCCTAAATCATGAGCTTAATTGGGAATGCAGATAAGTTAGTTTTTAAATAATTGCTGGTTTAGATAACAAATCAAACTTTCCAAGTGCGTAGTGGTACTTTTAAAAAAGACAGAGTTGGTATTTCATCCCTAAAATCTGGAAAATTGAATCCGAGATTTGATTGTCAGTGAATTGATCTTTAAATCTTTGATTTGAATGTATCAATAGTATCAGCTATATCAAAATATTGTATAGTTAAAAGAATAATGGATATTGAGTTAACTGGCAGTGGGAGGTAAGCATTCCGACACTGTTTCAAAAATTCGAAAATTTCAAGAAGCCACTATTTTTTGTTGTTTTTTGTGAGCAAACGAAAATGAAATTTGAAAAATAAAAACATGGGTTTTCTTCAGAATGAGCAAAATTAGACTCAATTTGGACAATTTTCTCAAATTCATTGCTATTTGGGATATTTTCCTGGTTCTTTCAACCCTTATTTTGTAGATTGAGTTGAGTGTTTTGAGTTCAGTTAGGAATCAAGGTCAGAGATTTATTTAAATTGGATGTCAGTGAAAACTCCAAGTCCAAGTTACAATTACATGGTTTGAAAATCCAAAGACTCCAATTATTTAATTGACAACATAAGCCCAAGTTCGTTGGTGGCAACATAGGTTCAAGATAAAATTTCCAAGTGTAAGATTGGCTTTAAAAACTTCAAGTTCAAGACCCCAGTTTCATTCTTATTTACACAAAATGCCAAAACAGAGCTCGTACACGATGGTGTCAAGTGGTGTTGGTGAGTGCACAACAATGCAAAAATTATGAGTGGAATTTTCGAAAATAGAGTTTCCAGAGAAAAGAGAGGTGCCAGAAGACTGTAAATTCGCTTAGACATCTCCCATAAATCGATTTTTGAAAGAATTACAACAAAGATATTCCTTCTTGTTCCCAAAAATCCATTTTTGAAGGCATTATAACACATAAATTGTCTCATGAATATTCAACAGTGAAATTTTCTTTGCATTTCAGTCGAGGAATTTGACATCACAAGTTCAGAAATTTCTCTTTATTCTTAGTGACCAAGAATTCACATATCAGTAAAAAATTTGGTATTTTAATTCAAAAATTTCTCCTCATCTTAGTGGGTATTCGCTACAGAAGATTGATTTCAATAAAAAAAAGGGGCAGCTCATCAGGAAGCTTCGACATCAAGAGCCAGAGTCATAGGTACATCAGCAGGGAAGTCATCATACAAAAGAAGAAGGTCAAGGAGATAGAGGCAAGCACGAGGACATGCTTGAGAGTAAGCAAGGGGGAGATGTTGGCCCTCATTTTTTTAATCAATTTTTTCTTATTAAAATCCACATAATTTTCATCATTTTTCACTTTATACCATCCACATATGACCTATTTTGACCTTATTATGCATATTCAGGAAAATAAATTATGTTTTGAAATTTTTAGATTTTTTTTGTAAAAATTGGGTTTTAAGTGTATTTTTGGATAGGACTAAAAATTCTCGTAATGGATTCATTGATGTCATACTTGCAGGAGACCTGGGCATGACCTAAGAAAATTTCTAGAAAGATTGGGAACTAAGAATGGACGTGAACCTATTGATTCGGTCAAACCGAGCTAAAACATGCTCGGTCAAAGATGGTCAAACATGACCTATTATTTAGGAAATCCCTAGGAAATAGACCAAATTTAGCATTATATGGGATTTTGCAGATTTTGAGCGATTGGATGGATGAGATCGACCAGAATAGATGGGATAAGGATAAACATGGCTGTTAGAGATATTTTAGTCAAGTTTGTTTCATATTTTTCCATTTAAGCCAAGAACATTCAAGGCATGAATGTGTAGAATTTGTATGATTTCACTTTGATATTTATGAACTTTGTGAGTTAATTGAAGAAACCAATTATATGTTCTTTCTTCCATTCCATGTGGTGAATGATTTATTGAGTTCCAGTAGCTGAGAAGTACTTTCAGTGTGTGAGGCAAGGGTGGAGGGCCCCCACACCGAGCTAAGTGCACTTTCTGGTTAATTTAGTTGAAATTTCATAAACCAGTTTTTCTTCATGTTTAAGTCAATTAATTAGAAGTATGATGATATATTATGTTTGATGATGAATCTTAATCTAAATTATAATCTGCATATGAAGGGTCAAACCAGTGTTTAAGTTAAACTCTCCTTCTATTGGATCAGAGAATAGAAACTAGAATTCATCTTCCTTGCTTTTGTTTAAAGTGATTTTTTGAATTTCGAGTTTTCATACAATGGCATTAATGATGAATGAATTTATAAAGAAGGAAAAAAACGACCTCCTTAGTTAGGAGCCTCTTCTATTATTATTTTATGCATCTTAAGCTATTGTTCATTAGTGATTTTTGATTTCTGTTCATGAAGTAGTATTGTAGAGAAGGTCAACCTAGTACTCCTAAGTTAGGAGCTTCTTCTGATTATTACATATTGAATTAGAAATTATTTAGTTAAGTTTTATAATTTCAATATGCATTTTCTTCAAATTCAATAATTCATCTTCTAAAATTGACTGTAGTTGAAATCCATATATTTTGGACATGCTTCCAAGTTTTACAAACCCAGATTGATAATTAAATACTTGTGTTAGTTTACCCAGTAAATTGGCCCAACAAGAAGTTTATGATTACATCCCTTCTATGACTACCAACATCATGGAGTGAATTTGCATCAGGAATCAACAGTTGGAAGGTTACTCCAACATTCGAACAATTATGGAACACATGTAGTCAAGAAGAAGCAGAAATATCATTAGTAAGCACAAGGAAATTGAAGAGGAGAAAATCTCAAATGCCTATTCCACTCATTACAAGAATAAAGGAACCTTCAAGAAGTTCAAAGCGTCAAGGAAGAAAATATACCTATCCAAGATTGAATGTTACAATTTTCACAAAATGGGTCTTTATAGAAACAATTGTCTCGAGAATCCAAGGAATAAAAGAAGAGATAGGGATCAAGCAAATATTGCCGATGAAGAATCACCCAAGAAGAACAAGACTTAAGAATCATAAATAAATTATTTACACTACTAAGTCCTCTCTCTCTTATCTCTCTTAGTCATCTTTTATAAGTTTTGAATTGCTTTCCTTTATGTTTTTATTTTTAGTACTTATTGGTCTAACATGATTTGGTAGAACATTTTTGAATTATTCTTGATAAAGTTATAGGTATCCCTCAAGATTGGATTAAGAGTGAGCCCTCACCATTTTACCAAATATAAGTATCTTACTCCTTGTATTATATTTTTATGTTTGGTTTTTTCTATTATCAATATGTGTTTGTATTATATGCTAATAACTTACCTTTTTATTTTCCTTGTTTAGGAAAGCTTGCTGAATGATCAAGGGTTATGGAGGAGACCTCACAAGACAAAGCATGATAGAAGTTCTGTTGTAGAGGAAGCTCTTCAAGATCTGATGTCCTACAAGGTTTGATAAAGAAACAACTCAAAGGTATGTCTTAGACCACAAATTTTTTTTCTCTTCATAATAAAGGTACATTCATTTCTTTAAATATTCTACTTCACATTACTATCATCGTTATGTCTAGGACTTTTGAATCAAAAAGATTCTTGTTAAGGTGATTAATTATTAGATTAAGTCTACCCTTATTAAATCATCATTGTGGAACCCTAAAAGGTTCACTGTAAAACCCTAACCTAAGGTTATATTGAGTATGAAGCCCTAGTCTAGTTAGGGTTATTGATGAAATCTGGAAAATACTATTCTGTTGATGTTTAGGGTTTTGATACTGTTATATAAGCCCTAATTCTTTAGGTTTTGTTGCGTATTGAAATCCTCTAGCTTTAGGGTTTTGGTAAATAATGGTTTATGAGCAATACCCTTATAATATCTATAACAAGCTCCTAGGAATGAAACCTTAGGTGTATATATGTCTGTCTGATCGAAACCATAACCTAATCAAAATTGTTGTATGTTAAACTTTAATGTATTGATATTTGTGTGTTGGATTTACCTAATAGATGTGATATGCTTGTGTATTATTATTACATCCTATATATGTATATATGGTAACCTAATTGTTGATGTTATGGTTTGTAACAAAGTCCTAGTAGAAGTTTGATATTCTAGGATATGGTGATATCGTTTACAATGTAATGTTAAAATAGAGGGTAGAAGTTGGTAATATTGTTGAAACCTTAGATTGTGCTATGATTGGTTTTGATTGTTGATATATAAGGATCAATGTCTCAAATATGGATTCTAGGGTTTGAAATACATCATACTAGAGTCTATCATATCTCTGAAAGTAATATTGAGGGCCTAGATAGAATGAGATTGATATCCTAATTAAGTTACTTTAAGTTTTAAGGATGTGATATACGGTTTATAAAAAAACCCTAGCAATAAGTTGAAGTATAGAAGTATGTGTCTCTTGTTTATTATGAACCTAACTAAGCTTAGGAAATGCTTTCATTATTGTATGATTCTGATATAGTTAACTTCATATGTATTTGGTTGTAATTGCTATTAAAGTGTTTCACGTACAAAATCTTTAAGATACTGAAGATCTCTGTATAAGCATGATGAAAAAAGCTATAAGATCAAGATGATTTTTATAAGAAGGAATGAAGCCATGAAAGAATCTTCAATGTTATAGAAAGTAGTTGATCTCCCTAAGTTAAGAGGGAGCCTAGATAGACGAAAGGATATATCTCCCTAGTTGAGAGGGAAGGCATATCATGATAGTCATGAAAAACACCCTGAAGTAGAAATCGGAGAATGAATGCACTACAAAGTATTGAGGATATCTTGGTGTTGTTTATCAGGTGCTTAGTGTTAAGATAATAAATGGAAGTGTTTAAAATTGATTGGAACCTGAATGACAACGAAGATCTCATCACCAGGAATCTGGCACAATTCATTTCATCGAAAACTGGCTTCGTATGAGGAAGATAGAGCTCGTTGTTCGTTTTCCTAAACAACTAAAAAATTTGCAGAAATGATAGAATGGTGACATGGCAGCCTAGTCAGCAAAAAATAATATTCTGGGAATATTCCTTCATTTTTTCCAATGACACTATGCCAACTGTTAATTCATGGATGATTTCTAAGTGGGTGATTTGTCACGTTTTAATTAGATTTTGAAAGAACCAATGGGAAGAGGACACATGGCTAGCCCGGAGGTTGCACGTGCTCCTCCCAAAGGCTGAATTATTAACTATGGTCAAAGTCTGAAATATCAAACTATTTCAAAGGTCGGTATATATATATATACTATTTGGTACAAAATTGTTGTCACAGGCGGAAGGGCGGAGGTCACGGTCGACCCCGCGACCTCCTCCACACCAACACAAACCCATACCACTACGTCCACACACAATTCCTTACTATATAATGTTGTTGGATTATATTTGAATACATATGGTTTGATCGTTGGGTGGAGGAGGGGGCCAAACCCCTCACAAAAAGACCACAGTGCTACGACCAAGAGCGGAGGGCTATTGTTAAATGCACAAGGTTAACCGTAATACAGGTTTGTTTAACCCATAATCTTTTTTAACAAGCAGTAATACTATGGTTAATCCAAATTATGTTAAACCACGTGTTTAGCACTAATCTCCAAGTTAAACTGCACTTAACATTTAATTAACCTGAGTTTAATTCGGCGGAGAAGATGGCGAAGTCTGACAAATTCGGTGCTGCCTCCAAAATTAGCGGCCCTAACTGGAGTTTTCTCCAGATTTGGTGGGATTTCATAGCCCAAAACCAAATGAGCCATAAATTTTGAAAAATTTGACCAATTGGGCTCAATAAGAGTCTATCCTAGATGATTTGGACATTCTGAACACATTGGAGCATGTTTCAGGAGCAGTAGAGGATTTTAAACATCAATTTTTTCCATTTTGAGCTAATACAAAGGCCCAAGCCATGGAAGCTGGACCAAGGAGATGTAGCCCAAGAGGGGTGAACTCCTTCATCAAAAAATTGTGTTAATGGATCATTTTGATGGTTTGTTGTACATTTTATTGTTGTTGTTCAAAATTATTTTTTAATTTTATTATGCTCATTAATTTAACATAAAAACTCAATATGTTTACGTGTTTAACACTCACAAAGAACCTATGCACATGGAGAAAAAGATCAACAATTTGTTTATAGTTATGAAGATGAAATTAGCTTAGAAAAACTAACATTTAGATTCAGATCAAGGTGGTCTTAGAGCCCAAGTTTGAAATATTATTTGCTTGAGTTTTGTGCAAGTAGGGTTTTAATGATAGCAAATTTGTGATGCTTACAAGGTTAAAGTTGCAGAGAGGAGAAGGGAAACTATTGGTTTCTAGTCCCGAGGTTAGGATCAGAAGAGGGAGAGCCACAAGGCCACCATCTCCACCCAAAGTTTCACTCACAACTGCACTTGAAGCACCTCAATTTTTATCTCTAGCTAAGATTGAAGAGGTACAAATCGCACTAGAAGCTGAGCTTGAATCCATAGCCACCATGTCAGGTTTTGGAGAGACTGAAGGTATTTCAGAAGAGGAAGCATCCAATAAGGATTTTTATGAACTAACTGAAAAGGTTAGGATCCTCTTTGAAGAGAGGAGCACCCAGATGGTTGAAGGGGATTCTAAGTCTCCACATGGAGAGGGAACCTCAGAAGAAAAAAAAGGATGAAGAGAAGGATTCAAGGGGCAGTAGAGGAAAGCCTCCTCCATCTTCACTATATTAATCATCATCATCATCTTCCACTTCCACAGCCAAAACCACCCATACTCACTCAAAAACCACAAAAGGGAAAACTCCCTTACTCAAACTTGATGTCAAATTTGAGCTTCTACTGTATAATGGCAAGGAAAATCTAGAGAAGTTGGACAATTGGAGGTTTATTTCAGAATTCAGAACCTTCAAGAAGATGAAATAAAGATTCAATTGGCTTCCTTGAGGATGGAGGGATCAAAACTTGTATGGTGGGAAGCAAGGAATCAAGAAGAGATTAAAAACCACGACAAGATCTCAATGTCTTGGTCAAATTTTTTTGCTGCCATTAAAATGAAATTCTATCCTTTAGCTTACATGCAAAAAGGCATTATGGACTGGCATAATTTTAGACAATTGAAAGGGTAAAGTGTGCAAGATTATACTCATGAATTTAGGAGAAGAGCTCTTATTTTGGGTATTAATTTGTATTCTCAAGAAACTTTGTTAAAGTATATTGGGGGTTTGCACAATTACCCTAGGCACACTATTATCATGTTCAATCCCACAAACTTAGATGAGGTTTGCATTCAAGCCACACATTTAGAAGAAAGATGGAAACATAGTGTAGATGAGAAAAGTGATAGTTTCCTCGAGTATGATGGTAAAGGAAAGGGAAATTTTAATGGAAGAGGAAAGATAAATAGCTCTATCAAAAAGAAAAAGAGAAACTCATAGGTAAAAATTGTTCAAAGAATGGCCAAGATGAAGACCATTGTTGGCAACTTTCAAAGAATGGCCAAGATGAAGACCATTGTTGGCAACTTCATCCAGATTTGAAGCCAAACAAACTGAAAGCCAAAGATAAGGGAGAAACTGTTGCAATCATTGAACATGACTTAGTTTCAGATTCAGGAGATGAAACAAAGATTACAACAATGGGTTTGAAAGGTAAGAACATAGCAAGCACTAGTTCTTCAAGTTGTTCCAATGTAACTCAAGATTGTTCCAATGTAACAAATTGATTTCATTGAATTTTCGTATGCTTGTAATGACATGTTTTAGGACTCTAATAGGTTTCCTTTGAAAGCATGTTAACAAGATGTGAAAGATTTGCAGTAGTCAACATCAGTGTTGAGCAGTGTTGCAAGAGAGAGCAGAAGTCAAAGAGAAAGCGCCAAATAAATTTGATAAAGAAGGCATAGGTTCCACAAGTGCTTGTTTTTGTTTTCTAAAAGGTACATGGCAACGACGAAAACCCTTGGTCAAGATCAGCTAAGAATATCCATGACAACAATGTTTGAGGTGAGACAATTTTCAAGTTTCCTTTGATTGACGACCGAGGTGAGAACAAGTTTGTTTCTGCAAGGACAACTTGCTGCTTTGCAAATTCACGGAAATTGTAGCATGACAGTGTCTACAACAGCAAGAGAGGGTTTCAAGAGTCAAGGAAAAAGCTTATTTTTTGTGAAAACCTCAAGTTGATGAAAATGGGAAAATTTCAGTGGATTAAGAGTGAAGGGTGGGGAAAGTGTACCCTCATCAACATGTTCAGTAATCAAAGATATTTTGGGGTCCAAAAGGCTTCTAGTGGGGAGGAATGATGAGGTGCTCAATGTTAAGATGTAAAATGGAAGTGTTCAGAATCGATTGGAACCTAAACGAAAACGAAGAGCTCATCGCCAGGAATCCGTTGCAATTTGTTTCATTGAAAACTGACTTCGTATGAGGAAGATAGAGCCTGTTGTTCGTTTTCCGAAACAACTAAAAAATGGTAACATGGCAGCCTAGTGAGCAAAAAGGAATATTCTGAAAACATTCCTTCATTTTGCCGAGTGAATCTATGCCAAGTGTCAATTCGTGGATGGTTTCTAAGCGGTTGATATGTCACGTTTTAATTGGATTTTGAAAGAACCAATGGGAAGAGGACACGTGGCTAGCCCGAAGGCTGCCACACGCCCCTCCCAAAGGTTGAATTATTAACTATGGTAAAATTCCAAATTATCAAACTATTTCAATGGTTGGTATATATATATTATTTGGTGCAAAATTATTGTCAAAGGGGGAAGGGTAGAGGTTGGGGTCGACCCCACGACCTCCCCTGCACCAACACAAACCCATAACACTATGCCCGTGCACAAGTCCTTACTATATAATGTTGTTGGATTATATTTGAATATATATGGTTTGGCCGTTGGGTGGAGGAGGGGGCCAACCCCCTCACAACAAGAATATAGTGCTACGACTAGGAGTGGAGCGCTATTGTTAAATGTGCGGGGTTAATCGTAATACATGTTTATTTAACGCATAATCTTTGTTAACAAGCGTTAATCCTATGGTTAATCTAGATTACGTTAAACCGCACATTTAACACTAATATCCAAGTTAAACTGCACTTAACATTTAATTAACCTGAGTTTAATTCGGGGGAGAAGATGGAAGATTCCGCCAAATCCGGTGCTGCCTCCAAAATTAGCAGCCCTAACTGGTGTTTTCTCCAGATTTGGTGGGGTTTCCTAGGCCAAAACTAAATGAGCCATACCTTTTGCAAAATTTGACCAAATTGGGCTCAAGAAGAGTCTATCTTGGATATTTTAGACATTCTGAACACATTGGAGCAGGTTTCAGGAGAAATAGAGGATTGTAAGCAACACTTTTTTTTCCATTTCGAGCTAATAAAGAGGCCTAAGCCATGGAAGTTGGAGCAAGGAAATGTATCCCAGGAGGGGTGAACTCCTTCATCAAAAAAATGTGTTAATGGATCATTTTGATGGTTTGCTATACATTTTATTTTTGTTGTTCAACATTATGTTTTAATGTTATTATGCTCATGAATTTAACATAAAAACTCAATACATTTACCTATTTAAAACTCACAAACACCTCAAGAAACCTATGCACATGAAGCAAAAGATCGGTAATTTGTTTATACTTTTGAATATGAAATTAACACAACAAAAATAACATTCAGATTCAGATCAGTTGTTGAAGAAATTAAAAGCTTTTGAATAGTTTCATATGAAGAACTTGATATAAATGGCATCAAGATGATTGAAGATCCCGAAGGTTTGTGTTTACTTATATGTAATTGAAAGTTTATTACTGATTGGGGTTGTGTTTGTACATGTAAATATCTCTTAAAAATGTTGAAGTTTTGGAAGCATGTTTGGACTAGTAATTTAGTCTACAAGCATGCATGATTTATTTGATTTTACCGATCTAATCGTTCAGGAGAGATTTGATGTTACAGATTTAAATAATAGCGAGTGTTGAGGCATCATGTGTGATACAAAATGCATGGGAGGAAATTTGGCTGACTTGCGTGTTGATGTATAGATCCCTAATTAGGGAGGGTGTCGTTAGTCCTAGAGCTCTAAACTTGGATATGCACCTAGATCCCTGGGTTGATGATTAGCAAGTAAGTTAGATGGTACCTAGACTAGGTGAAAGATTTAGTCCATATTAGTCCCACCTAGATAGATTACCCTAGTCAGAAATCTAGTCTGTGGCACTGAGTGTGCCAGAAATATTCGTAGTTCATTTTGAGATATTCCATATACCTATATAGATATAGGTAATTATGAATACCTCCCTAGTTAAGGGGGATTGTTGAAGAATGTAACTAGGTCATGTCTTCATAATTGTATTTGAGCCATAATGAAATATATTTATCAAAAGAAAGAAAAATAAATTTATTATTAAATGAAATGACTTATTAAAGCATGGGTTTCATGCTTGGGTCAGTTGATTTTAGTTCAAGGTCTCCATTGAAGACCTCTAGAGTTTATTTCAAGTGTCCTTGTCAATGTCATATTGTAAAGAACCTTTCTTGGGAATTATTTGTTAAGAAATAAAATTATTTTAATGCAAATTAGGTCAATTAGGCCTCCTCCACCCAGTTAACCTCAAATAAGATCAATTCGGCCTCAAACATGGTAATTCAACCTCACAAGAATCCTATATATTAGATCAACTTGACCTCATTTGTCACACACTCTCATCAAGTTTGATTTGTATTAAATTGCAAGTATATGGTTGCAGTAAATGGTTCGAATTCCAAGGAATAAGAAGGCAAGGGCTAGCGATTGAGAAGAAGGTCATTATATTTCTAGGGAATTCAATTTCTCTCTCTATTATCTCACACTGTGAAGTGGTGGAGTTTTGATTGAAGGCCAAAATTCTTCAGTTGCTGGGAAGATAAAATTCTTGAGTAGCTGAGAAGAAAATTCTAATGTTGGATCAATTTTTTTCATTGTAAATACACCTTGAAGGGTTGACATTTACAAGGAGAAAGGGATGACTTTGTGGTGGAGAAAGGTCTGTTGGTCTAGGGTCTTGGTTGTCTCATTGTCATATGAATTTATTGAAGGAAGAGTTTTTGACTAGGTTTTCCCCTATACAAAGGTTTTTCCCTGGCCGTCTGTCTACATCTGGTGTCCCTGATCTTCATGTTTTGTTTTTGATAATTGCAAGTTAATGGAACAAAGATAAAAGAAAAACATAAGAAGTTAATAAGAACATAATAATATCACAAGTAATTATCAACATAAGAAAATATTTATGCCTTTTTTTATTTTCCAACAAAATCTCCTATTTTCAAAATCTATATCTTACCACATTTATAATACTCAGTTGATATAGAATTTATAAAACTTTGTTATTTAGGAAAAAATAATCACAAAAAACACATATCATATTTAAACATGAAAGGTGTGACTTCCAATAAGCTAATTCATAGGTATCCTTGAAAGTGATGTTGTGAAAGATATAAATTGGAAGGTAATGGAAAATAAACTTAAATATGACAAGGTTATACTCACACAAAATCCAAATATGCAGTGCATAACATGCATGGCCCTGAGTTTCAGCCCTAGAAATTTTTAACAAAAAAAATTTCTCAGAAATTAACTATTCTTGGCTAGGTAATCCCACTTACCCAAAACTCCAGCTAAAATGCATTGAACAAGAATGCAAATGAGAACACAAAAATTCCATTTTCAGCCTACTTATGAGCACTAGATGCAGGTTTTTCCTTTTAGATAGTTGTAGTCATAACTGTGCCAAAATCATATTTTGATTAACGCTCACCAAGTAGGTAACTGCCTACTGCCCATTTCACCCAAACCAAGACTTGTAGAGAAATGTATATCCATCTACCGGAACTTTTATTCCCAAAAATCTTGCTATTGTGATGCATGATGCAATGGATACAATATCTAACACTACCACTGCACATACAATAATAAAAGAGCTGGGAACCGAATCTCTTATATTCAAATGATATCTAGGAATTGGATTTTTTCTAATCAAAGGATATAGTATATGAAATCCCCCCAAATACAAATGGAGATATTCCATGCCCAAACAAGTAACAATTCTCGCCATTACAATAGCTACTCTAGTTTCAGAGAGTCGAATGAAGTGAGTATAATGCCATGTGACAACTACACCTCCTTCAATTGAAACGAGAATATCCCAGCCAAAAGAGAAATTCAAGTTCACGCAGGCGCCTATAATAGATAAGGTTATGAGACTAAGGAAATTAATTCTGAAGGTTAGCACGATGCAAACATTCATTACTCCTTTGTTGGCGCTACAAACTTGTGACAACTTCACTCAAGCATAGGTTACAAATGCATTAAGGGTGGGCCCATTTCCTCTACTGTCAACAAGGTTATCCCACATTTCCCTTCTTGCCAGTAGTGAAGTATAAAAACCATCCGTTCTGAACCATCCAGGCATTGCCATGTTTCCGAACATTTCTATTACCCTTGGCACTATTAAAGAACCGTCGCTATATGTGACCTCTACTCCTTTAGCTTCCATGATTTCAAAAGACATGTAGTTTTCTTGGGCACCCAAAGCCATGTAATTTTCCAGGGCATCAAAAGCCACGAATCTCACTCCTTTGCCTTCCTTGTATTTAGACCTCAAAGATATCATCATCAGGTCTGTCCACTCATCGTCTTCTGCTAGACACAGTGGAATGTAGATGTAAGTTCCTTCTTCTTGGACGAGCTTTCGATAAAAATAATCAAGAATTTCAAGAATTGAAAACATTTCCAACTCTTGATCTGTCATTGGCTTCCTTTTCTCCTCTATCAATCTCTCCCCTTAAAATTCATCAATTTTTGTTTCATCCTATATCAATCTCACCCCTTCAGATTCAACAATTTCCTTTTCATCATTTCTGTGCCTTGCCCGTTCATATTGATCAAGTTTCACATTCAACATGCCCTGGTCGCACCCATGGTAGGTATTTTTCAGACAGTTCCTAGATACCAGTAGGCATAGGGTATCAGTTAGTCTCTTCAGCATTCTAGGCATCCAACACGCAAATAGGATATTTGCATTTTCTACAGTGCAACAAATCATAAAGGTAAGCATTCAAGAAGGATGGACTCTACATTATGAGAAATGGAGATATATCTCATAAATATTGTGATGGAAGAATTGGGCAAGTGAAATGGAAAAAATACAACAAAATCATGCTTATATTTATTATGTTAGAAGATGTCAACTATTTCCCTATATTTTTGGGATACTAGCTAAGGTTGGTTCCTTCGGTTTGGTTTGGTTTTCCTAACCTAAATTTTTGGAAAAAGCATATAAAATGAACTTTTTTGTTTTATGTAAGAGTTTCTTATGTAACTGATTTAAAAGCTTTGGATGGATATAGAAAAAAGCTGAGAGGTTGCTATTTATCCATGTAAGCCTATAGAGGCAATACTAAAACATAAAACAAATGGAGAGTGGGTTGAATGGTCAGATAATGAATGCTTGTGAGTTGGATGTTATAAATATCCCTTGAATAATAAGAATACCGATTATCATTTCCCCATGGACATTTCACTCACAAGGAGGGTTTTACCATGTAAAAAACTGTGTCAATTTCTGTGTCTGATTATTCTGCTATCTTGTTTATTTGCCATTGTTTTTTGCAATTAAAATTTATTTGCGGGTTATGATTTCGATGTTTAACTCAACAAGCGGTATCATATATTTCGAGAAAAGTTTGTGTTAATGGAAAAGATGCAAAGTGTGAAGTTTGAAATCGAAAATTTCAATGGAAGTAATAGCTTTGAGCTATGGAAGGTTAAGGTGTGGGATATGCTCGTGCAACAAGGAGTGGCATAGGTATTGTTGGATAGGGAAAAGAAACACATGGACATGGATGATGATGACTGGGAGGACATGGATGTAATATCTCTAAGTGCTATTCATTTGAACTTCACAGATGATGATGATTTGTTCAACATCATTGGAGAGAAAGAAAATACAGGCTTATGGATCGAGTGATAAATCATTTATATGACGAATTCCTTGACCAACATAATCTACTTGAAGCAAAAATTATACAATTTGTGGATGAAGGAAGGTACACATATCTCTTTTCATTTTAATTACTTCAATATTCTTTTATGTCAATTGTCTAGTATAGATGTAAATCTCTAAGGGGAAGACAAAGAAATTACACTATTTTGTTCTCTTCCTGAGTCTTGGGATCATTCTATAACCTCTATCAATTCTAGTTCTACCAATACCATTGTTGTGGGAGATTTTTTTTCTGAGGAAAATTGACAGAAATCTAGCCTTGAAACCTCAATATGAAAAGCAACGGTGGCTAGAGGTCGATAAAAATAAAAAGATCAAAATTCGAGATACACATCAAGATTGAAGTCGGGAGGAAATAAGAGCAAGCTAAAGTGTTGGTACTGTAATCAATCAGGGCATCTTAAGAAGGATTTCTTGAAAATAAAAGGACAAGCTGCTAAAAAGGACTCTACAAAGGAAGCTAATTCAACTGAAAATAGTTCAGGTATTGTTAATGAGGTATTGTCCACTTCCACTGTTTCTCAACATAATCATAGTTGGTTGCTAGATTCAGGCGATTCCAATCATACGTTGTTGAATTTTGAAACAAGAAACAATGAAATTGGCATCCAGAAACAACATGACATCACCTACACTAGTGTGGGACCACAAGTCGTGTGATGATGGGTCCTAGCGATACATTAGTGTGAAATTCAATTTATTTAATAAATTGGATATGTGTCAAATTTAATTATCCCTTAATTAAATTGAAAATAAAATGTAATCTTATCTCATAATCACTTGTAATAGTTAAATGAGTGTGATAAACTCAGTTAGTTCATGAATATCGAGTTTAGGGTAGTTGGTAAGGCATGTCGAGTGATTCTATGTGTTTTAGAGTTCAAGTTGCAGTTAAGTACATGAGTTTAATGCATGAGTAAACATTTAACTCAGTTAGGTGAGTTAAAGTCAGTTGAACTAGTTGTAATTGTTTGTTGCACTAGTGAGATATCAAGTGAATTAAATCATATTTAATTCACAATTAGTGATCTGCCATGCAACTGACGATTTACTATTAATAACTGCATGCATGTTAGTTCCAGTGGAGACCCAGTTGAGAGAAAGGTTAAAGGGAAGTTAACTATTAGTTGTGACATTAGCAGGATGCCTGGATGAAGTTAAAATACCATAGGATTCCCATGATACTTAGTGAAGTTGAGAAAGGCTGAAATTTCAAAGGAATAGGGATTGCATTCCTGATGAATTGCATGAGCAAGGCAGGCTTAAGACAGACTGAGAATTGGCTAAGTGTTGGCCCGATTTTGTCTGGATCAATGTGAGACGATAGGCAGATTGCAAGAGACTCTTGTGAGAACAACGCCTTGTAATTGTTTCATGATTCATTGTGGAATATACAATATATGATAGAGGGGTTTTTAGCAGCAAGATTTCCCCGAGAAATTATCTATGTTGTGGTTTGATTAAATTATTTCTTTGCTTAATGTGATTGGTGATTGTGTTTAATTTCCGCAATTGATTTGTAGAAGGATTCAATATCTAGCTTTAGTACATTGTTAGATCAAATTGAATCCATTGATATACACATATTTGTATATTTTCTACATGGTATCAGAGCACAGGAAATCACTATAGTGGAGGATAAGCTGAGTTTGTGACTGAATAGAATTCGAATTTGCAAAAGGTATTCTTGGTGCGACAGGCGATTCAGGATCGAAATGGCTTTCAATGGCTTCAGATTGGAGTATGCACTTGAGGGAAGTTCCAATTATATTGCGTGGAAACACAGGATGGAGAAAGTACTGGAGGAAAATGGGTTGAAAGAATTCATTGATAATGATATTCCCAAACCCACTGTAGTAGATGCTGCGAATCTTGATGCTTGGCAAAAGAAGGTTGCAAGGGAGAGGAGGATATTACTGGAGGGAGTATGAGACCACATTTTCTCAAGTATCCATGGAAAAGCGACTCCATATGAAATGTGGAAGGCTTTGACAGATCTGTTTCAGAGCAGCAATGATCATAGAAAATTGGCACTGAAGGACAAGCTCACTAAAATCAAAATGGAGAAAGGAGACACTATTCCGATATATTTAACAAAGTTTTTCCAATGTCGGGATGAGCTTGGGAGTGTCAGAATTATTATCGCGGATGATGACTTGGTGAGCCTAGATCTTCTAGGACTTCCCAAGAGTTGGCATAATTATTAGGACTCTGTCAATGGGAGGGAGAAGCTGTCAGATTGGGAACGAATTTGGTCGGATTTGGTGCAAGAAGAATTCAGGCGGTATACCAGGGATGGATCTTCATTTAAGGGAGATGATTCTATTCCAAATATGAGAACAACGAAGAAGGCAAGGAGCGCAACATGTCCAGAGTGAAGTGTTTTCATAGTCGCGAGCATGGACATTATGCCACTAATTGTCCACAAAAGAAGAAGAACAAGAAGGCTTCAAGATCTACAGTTAGTGAGGTTTTGGCCTCGCAATTTTAGTTTGACTTCTCATTGATTGCATGAATGGTGTCAAGTGCAATGGGATCAGGGTGGTCCTTGGATAGTGGTGCATCTTTCCACATGACGGGAGACAAAGAACTTTTCAGTAGCTTGGAGGAGAAGGACCTCCATATGCATATCGAAATGGGTGATGACGGAAGGTATAATGCTACCAATATTGGTACAGTTACTTTCCAGAGATAGTCAGGTAAACCATTTTTATTAAAAGATGTAATACATGTACCAGGCTTGGAGAAAAAATTAGTTTCAGTCGCAATGTTTGAGGATAGAGGCTATGATGTTGTTTTCAATGAAGGAAAATATTTCCTTCAACACAAAGCAACATGACAAGTGAATAAGTTACGGATTCCTGTGAAGAATCTCTATAAAATTGATGTAGATGGGTGCGCAACATTGATGCGTAAAGTAGACAAAGTAGTGAGACAGGATGAGGGTGAGTTATGGCACAAGAGATTGGGCCATATACACCACGGAGCTTTGAAGGTCATGCAACATATTTCTATGGAGCTTCCAAATGGTATGCTTGCGCAGATAGACACATGCAAGGGATGTAACATGGGGAAGTGTGAGAAATCCATGTGATTGTCCCTTGAGAGGGAGCTAGTTTTTCATATATATGAGGAACTCTTGGTTCCAAAGAATGAAAATCAAGTTGTGGAGTAGCCACATGCGGAGGATCATGGAGTGGCAGAAACCACTCAAGTAGAGAAATTTCAAGCCAGATGGGCATATGGAGTACATGCAGTTATACCAGGAGGACATAAATTAGAGTGACAGGTGTAGGATATTGGAGTGCAGATTAGAGTTAACAACAGTGCATAATGCATGGATGAAAATTTCAACAACGCAGAGAGTTCGGTAGACATGTGCAGTAGCTAGCAACAGTCAAAAGACTCTGATGATAGATGCATTATACTGATTCCGTTTTTTGGAGGCTATTCAATTTCAGAAGTGTTGTATGCAAGAGTTTCATGTGTGAGAAACACTAGAGAAGTGTTGCATGCAAGAGTTGCATGTGAAAACAACACTAGAGAAGTGTTGCATGCAAGAGTTGCATGTCGCATGAAAGAGGTGCATGTGCGCATGCAAGGACATTCCTTTCTTGTTAGTGAGTGTTGAAGTTTGCAACAAGAAAAGTTGAAATTGGCATCCAGAAACAACATGACATCGCCTACGCTAGTGTGGGACCACAAGTCGTGTAGTGATGGGTCCTAGCAACACATTAGTGTGAAATTCAATTTATTAAATAAATTGGACATGTGTCAAATTTAATTATCCCTTAATTAAATTGGACAATAAAATGTAATCTTATCTCATAATCACTTGTAATAGTTAACTGAGTGTGATAAATTCAGATAGCTCATGAATTTCGAGTTGAGGGTAGTTGGTGAGGCATCCAGAGTGATTATATGTGTTTTAGAGTTCAAGTTGCAATTAAGTGCATGAGTAAATATTTAACTCATTTAGGTGAGTTAAAGTCAGTTGAACTAGTTGTAACTATTTGAAGTAATAGTGAAAGAGCAAGTGAATTAAATCATATTTAATTCACAATCAGTGATTTTCCATGCAACTGATGATTTACTATTAATAGCTGCATGCATGTCAGTTCCAGTGGAGACCCAGTTGAGACAAAGGTTAAAGGCAAGTTAACTATCAGTTGTGACATTAACAGGATGCCTGGATGCAGTTAAAACACCAAAAGATTCCCATGATACTTAGTGCAGTTGAGAAAGGCCGAAATTCCTAAGGAATAGGGATTGCATTCCTCATGAATTGCATGAGCAAGGCAGGCTGAAGACAGACTGAGAATTGGCTAAGTGTTGGCCCGATTTTGTCTCGATCAGTGTGAGACAATAGGAAGATTGCAAGAAACTCTTGTGAGAAATGTGCATTGTAATTGTTTCATGATTCCTTGTGGAATATACAATATATGATAGAGGGGTTTTGAGAAACAAGCTTTCCCCGGGAAATTATCTGTGTTATGGTTTGATTTGATTCTTTCTTTGCTCAATGTCATTGGCGATTATCTTTAATTTCCGCAATTGATTTGTAGAAGGATTCAGTATCTAGCTTTAGTACATTGTTAGATTGGATTGAATCCATTGATATACACATGTTTGTATAATTTCTATAGTCTTCATAGGAATTGGTTCTCTTCATACCAATCTATTGATGATGGTGCATTTTTCATGGGTAACGATGTTGTATGAAAAATTGTTTGGATTGTTAGTATCTTGATTAAGATGTCTGATGGTACTATTAGAACGTTAACAGAGGTGAGTCATGTGCCTGAGCTTAGAAATAAATTAATATCTTTGGGAGTGTTAGATTATGTTGGTTATAAATGTAAAATTCAAGGTGGAGTTATGAAGGTGATGAAAGGAATCTTGGTAGTCATGAAGGCTAAAGGGTTTGGGGACCTTTATAAGCTTGAAGGAAGGACAAAAAAAAATCATGCAACAATATCATCTGAAGGTGCAAATGGCTTTAATCATTTATGGCATCAGCGCTTGGGTCATATGAGTGAGAAAGGGCTAAAGGTATTGGTTGATCATAATTTACTCCCAAGCTTCAAATATCCGAATTTGAATTTCTGCGAGCATTGTATTTATGGAAATCAATCTAGACAAACATTTATAACAAGAAAACACATTAGTAAAGGTATCCTTGATTACATCCATTTAGATCTTTGGGGACTATCTCCTAAAGTCTCTTTTGGAGGATCTTCATATTTTATAAAATTTATAGACGATTACTCTAGAAAGGTGCAGATCTATTTACTGAAAAGAAAAGTTGATGTATTTGATGCTTTTAAGAAGTATAGATCTTTGGTTGAAAATAGCACCGACAAGTCAATTAAATGTTTTAGAACTGACAATGGAACCAAGTATACTTCAAAGGAATTCAAAAATTATTGCAAGGAAGCTGGGGTTGAAAGGAATAAAGCCACTGTTTATACTCCTTAAAAAAATGGTGTTACTGAATGCATGAATAAGACTCTTTTAGAGAGAGAAAGGAGTATGCTCGGTAATGCCAAGTTGCAGCAAGAATTCTGGGGAGAAGCAGTTCTTACAATGTCTTATCTGGTAAATCGGCCACCATCAATTGCAGTTAACTGTAAGGTTTCATAAGAGGTATGTACATGTAAACCTTGTGATTATTAAAATATTAAAGCTTTTGGTTGTGATGCCTATCCTCTTATTTCAAAAAATCAGCGTTCTAAGTTAGATCCAAAATAAAAAATACTAATCTTTGTTGGATATGGTGATGGAGTTAAGGGGTATAGATTTTGGGATCCCACTACCAACAAAATCATCATTAACAAAGATGTCATATTTGATATATCATCACTCATAAAATCAGATGTAGATGGTGAAATAAAACATGCAAAAGTACCACAGATTCAACTTGTTCAATTGGAAACTCAATCATCATCAAGGGAGGAGGATCATGAAGATGTTCATGAATAAAATCCTACAAAAGCATATGAGGATACACAAATTTCTCAGGAAACTAAGGAAATACCACAACAAATTGTACGAAGGTCTACACAGATCATATATTTTCCTACAAGGTATGAAAATTTTTCTACATCTATTGCCTTAATTTATAATGACGGAGAACCTAGTTGGTATCAGGAAGAAATTGAAGTATATGATATTGATAAATGGAAAGTAGCAATGAAATTGATGCTTTAAAAATAAATAAGACATGGGATCTGGTGGAACTTCCTAAGGACAAGAAGGATTTCAGTTGCAAGTGGGTTTACAAATTGAAGAAAGGAGCTGATGATACTGTTCATAAGTAAAAAGCAAGACTGGTTGCAAAAGGATATTATCATAAGGAAGGTATTGATTTCCATGATATTTTTTCACCAGTTGTTAAGCTTGTTTCAATTAGAGTTGTGTTAGAATTAGTTGCATTACTTGATCTAGAGTTAGATAAAATAGATGTTAAAATAACATTTCTACATGGATATTTGGATGAGGATATATTTATGGAACAAACATAAGGGTTTGTTCAAAATCACAACAAGAGGTTTGTTTGCAAACTGAAGAAGTCATTGTATGGCCTGAAGCAGTGTCCCAGACAATCGTACAAGAAGTTTGATTCCTTCACGATGAGCCACAATTTTACCAGAAGTGAGTGTGATCATTGTGTTTACTTTTAAAAGTTGGAAAATGACATATTCATTATTTTGGTGTTATATGTCGATAATATGCTTGAAGCAAAAAAAACATGGTTGAGATCAACAAGTTAAAGGCTCAGTTGGATAAGACTTTATAAATGAAGGATATTGGAGCAACAAAACAAATCTTAGGCACGGAGATACAAAAAAACAAGAAAAATGGTAAGCTGTGGTTATCACAATAGAAGTATGGAGAGAAAATACTTTTGAGATTCGATATGAATAATGTGAAACTTGTTCAAATCCCTTTAGCTTCCCATTTCAAGATTTATTCAGGTTTGTGTCCTAGTAATTATGAATAAAAGGAGTACATGTCTCGTTTACCATATGCTAGTATAGTAGGATGCTTAATGTATGCAATGGTTAGTACAAGGCCAAATATTTCACATGAAATTGGTGTTGTCAGTAGATACATGGAAAAACTAGGTAAAGAGAATTGGGAAGCAATGAAAAGGGTGCTTTGATATCTTAAATGAAAGAGTAATTACTGTATCACATGTAATGGTAGTAGTGATTCAATTTGTGGTTATTTTGATTCATATTTTTCAGGTGACTTGGAAAAGAGGAGATCCACTTTTGGATATGATTTTACTCTTGTAGGTGGAGCTGTTAGTTGGATGTCAAAGCTTCAACACATAGTTTCTTTATCCACTGTTGAGGCAAAATACACAACTATCTCACATGCTAGCAAAGAGGAAATTTGGTTAAAAGGTTTGTTAGGTGAGTTTGGAAGGATGCAACACAAGGTGAAATTATTTTGTGATAGTTAAAGTGCTATTCATTTGGAAGGATGCAACACAAGGTGAAAGTATTTTGTGATAGTTAAAGTGCTATTCGTTTGGAAAGGAATCCAACTTATCATAGTAATACAAAACATAAAAGTGTTAAATTCCATTTTCTAAGACATGTTATTGATGAAAGTGGAGTTGTGGCTCTAGAAAAATTCCATACAAAGAAAAATCGTGCAGACATATTCACAAAACCAATCTTGCCAGAGAAGCTAAAATGGTGCCTAGCTTCTGTTGTTTTGCAAGGAAGGTGATGAATGTTTTGGGCATGATATATCAGGTAAATTATTGTCAAGGTGGAGATTGTTAGAAGTTTCCAACTATTTCCCTATATTTTTGGGATAATAGCTAAGATTGGTTCCTTTGGCTTGGTTTGGTTTTTTCCTAATCTAAGATTTTGGAAAAAACATATAGAAATAACTTTATTTTATGTAAAAAAAATTTATGTAACTTATTTAAACGTTATGGACGATTTAGAAAAAACACGATAGGTTGTTTTTTATCCATGTAAGTGTTGGAATTCTGGGGAATTACATAGAAAACTCCTCAACATAATTTGTCAGCACGATTCATAAACTTAGATACGAAGCACGAAATGCCGGAGATGATCATGAATCTTCCAATGTAATCCTACTTTCTTTAAAGGAAATATTGCGGAATCAAATCAAAGAAGAAGGCAACTTGAACCATCAAAAATAATCTACCATTGGAGCAGTATGCATTTGCAGAGAATTAAAGATAAAGGCAATCACTCCCACTAATGGTTGTTTAATATCTTGAGTGTGTGTTTTCCTCTAGCGGAACTTACTTTAAACGGTCGTCGGATAGACATATTTTAACTTCTTTTAAAAGATTTCCTTCTCATATCAATACGTCACACTAGTCTGAGATCAATTATGTGAGTATAAATAGTATCTTTATTGAAGGCTTTTTTTTTACTTCATGCGAGGCTCAAAATTTTCAAGGTTCGGAGCACTCGGATCTTGTGGCAGAAACTAGTTCTTGCACGGATCGAAACCCTACACTTAGCATTTAATCCTTAAAATGAGTGTTTAATTATTGCAAGTGTTAGTTTACTATCGAATCAAATTGCACACATAAAAGTGAATGTTTCTAATCTTAACAAAATGCGAAATAAAGCAATCATTTATCCTATCATAATCATTTAAAGAAAGAAAGAAGATTGCGGGAAAGTAGACCGAAATCTTGTGCATCACACCAACATGCCTTTGGTGTAGATTCATTTCTCTTGCTTGGACGAGGTAAGAACAATCGATTAAGCAATTAGGGAAAAATATCACACCAATGTGCACTAGTGCGGTTTGTTTCTCCTACTTGTACCGGGCGAGAGGAAAACCAATGCGAAATCAAGTGCGGGACGATAAGTGCCGGGGAAAAGAAAATGTCTACTTCACCTGATAGGATCCGTTTTCACTTGTGAGAATACATATGCTGAAATTTTAAATCTGCACTTTGATAATATAAACACAAATTACAAGAAATGAAAATGGGGTAAACGTCTTTGGGTTGGCTGGGCCCTAGCCAACCGGCGTGTTTCACGATTAAAACGATGCTCGATGAGCTAGTCAATTCTTGACTTAAAGACGAGAAACACAATTTGAAACATGAGTTAGACACCAACTTTTGTTAATTCATTGATGTGAATACATGCGTTAATACAATGTCTCTAGCCGGATTCGGGCGATAAGAAAACAACCTTTTACCGCCTATCAAACTTCGCTCTAAAAACTTTGCTCAAAAATTCTCCCTTGATCCTATTTACATTTTACATTATATAGGCCCTTGACCCAAGGCAAAATAGGTCCTTTAACCCAGGTGCACATAACAAAATGCGAGGGTGGTTCGGCCTTCAAATAAGACGATTTTGCAAAACTGGTTGTAGCTAGCCTCTTTCTCCCTTCACGGATTGGTCTCCATTGCCTTTGGATCATTTCTTGTCGTGGCTAAACGGCTCAAGATGAGCGGTGATCGAGAGGGTTCGAATGCACGTGAAGATGCGGTATCTTTGGAAATGGTGCGAATGCGATCTGCACTAAGATCGACGGTCATGAAATAACACTCTAACTATCAAATAACCATTGGAGATATATCAATAAGTTGCAAAGTAATTTAAAAGTAAGAAATCATGTAATAAACATTTAATTAATACTAAATTAGTTAAAAACATGAATAATAAAGGTTTATACAAAATATTTCACACACACGTGCATGGTGGTGTAAGATGAGGGTGCATAAAAGAGGTGGAAAGCAGGGAGGTAAATGGTTATGATTTAGGAAGGGGAAAATGGTAAAAAGAAGAGAAAATTAGAGGCTAACATCCTCCCATCCACAATTTGATGTGTGTTCTCACACAATAACACCTCTGCTTCAAAACTGGCCGTTCTAGCTCACTCACCTTTAGCATACTATCATCCGATGCTGCAATGTTTCAAACTTCTTCTTTTTTGTTGTTCTTCATTTTTCTTCGTCACCTTTTTAAGTCGTACGAAACATTGGCAAAATACCAGTACTTCACACCACGACTTCTCGTTTGCTTTTGCGGATCTCCTGCATGAATTATTCTTTATTATGTTCCTTTTTCCTCTAACGCTTTAGGCATGAGAGTACGCTCTAAGTTTTGCACTTGAAGCTCACAAGCTCGATTATCGACGTAGGGAGGTGCCATCAAATCTTCTTCCTTTTCTATCTGATAGGGACTATATTTTCTTCGGGGACCTCAATATCCCCTCATGACTTGATGAAATACTTCTTCCTCTTAGGGTTCTTCTTCTTCTTCTTGATCTTCCGGTTCTTCTTCTTCTTCTTCTTACTCTTAGTTTCTTCTTCTTGTTGTACTTCTTCTGGTCTTCTTCTTCTTGCACTTCTTCGCTCTTCTTCTTCTTGCTCTTCGGTTCTTATTCTTCTTTTCTTCTTCTTCTTCTTCTTTCTCTTAGGTTCTTCTTCTTCTTGCACTAGTTCTTCTTGCATTGGTGCGGAGGGGATTCAACGTTCTGTGGGGATTGTGGTTACTTTTGGTTCTTCATTCTTTTTCCAGTATTGTAGTAAAATCGGCCAACGAGTGTCATTTTCAACTTCCACAAATTTTGTTACGTACGGTGACGGCAAGTGAAGTCTTCTTCGGGGGTACGTTGTGTCTGGGAGGTGGCGTCGGAAGAGTTTCTTTAATGGAGATTAGCCTGTTTGTCTTATTTTTCTTTGGAGATGGGCCCTTCTCTTGTTGATTTCCAGGTCATTTCCTTTTGCACTGGTGCAAGAAGGAATTCTCTTGCTGGACCCTTTCTTGTGTTGGAAAGGGTCTACGTAGCTCTTTCCGGTAGTTATCATGCCGGTTTTTTAACGAGCGCCTTCCATGTCATGCCCTTAATTTCCAACGCATGAACCAAGATTTTGATCAGGCAGGTGGTGATATAATTTCTTATCGACCTAGTGCACACCTGCGCCGTGCACACTCTTGGAAATATTTTCCAAACTCTTACGCAAAATAAGTGAAATCCATCCTCCACCGAACATGTGGGTACAGGTTCGAAGTATTGCGGCATCACCGAAATGATACACAAAGGTGATAGAATGCCTTCCCTCACAAATCACGGAATTACGGAGGATAAGGAGTCCCGCCAACGTGTCCCAACGGTATTTGTGTAAAAACTCCTTTCTTCCGATCTACCTTCATGTCCTTATCAACATGGCTCTTGCAGCGCTTCCTCTCAAGCTTTTGATTTTAGAAATCTTGCCACACACGGTGTTTTGCAAAGCCATGTTCTTGCTATTGATTTTAAAATTGACTTTAAATTTCAAGGGCCCAATCTTTACACGACCATTTTTAAAACTCTTTTTACCATTGTAGGGCCCTTCAACTTGTTGTGCAGTCAAATTCCTGCAAGGCGGGAAAGCTGGAGTCTGTAATTGCAAGACTATTTCGAAACTTCGCGGTCACAATCTACTTCAACGGGGACAAAGGTTCACATCAAACGAGAAGCATCTCTACTTAACGAGTTATGAATAGTCCAAAAATTGTATTCAATACCGAAATTTTGGCTCTTTATAGATAGGGATCCAACGAGTCCACCATCCCTTACGTCTTATCAACGATCCATCACAAAATATGTGCAGGTGCAACATGTTTAGAATCGTGTGGGATTGTGGTACTTGCCGATGACGTTTTTAACGGCTAAGTGAGGTAATCATTGTAAGTGAAGGATGTTTAGGATCATGGAAAAAAGGGTAATTATATCCAAGCAACGGTTAAACATTTCCACACTCCTTCATAATTAAAAAAAAGAACTTTAGCATTTATTAAAAAATGATCATGATCCTTAACTAAAAACACCTTGTACTTTAAATAATTTCTCCTAGTTAATATGATAGCACAAGTACTCCTTAAATAAGTGAAAAAGGCTTCTTGTAAACTTTCATGATGACCACTTTCCTATGACATATACTTATGAAAAGAACAAATTGCCCTGCTTGTCAAGGTGCATACTTCTGCCAGAATCTGTTTGTCGCTTATTATGTTGTTCTACGGTACCATTACTGCTTGTATTATTATATAGGATGATATGCTTGCACTAGTGCAAGCATATTGCACTGAAAAAAAACAGGGAATTTAAGTAAAACTTGGAATTTGGACTTCTAACATGGCTTCCTCAAGCGTCTTGGAAATTTTCTTCACCCTTTCTTGATGCTTCGGGGAATCTTTTTGCTATGTGAGATCCTGCAATGAATTCTTGGGGAAAAAAGAAGTTGGAAAGGGAAAATTTCAAAATGGGAAAAGACACATTCTGAAGTTCGAGAATAATACAAGGGGATAAACGAAGTGGGATAGGGAAAAAATTCAAGGGTAAAGCGGGATTTTTACGAACGGAGTAGGAGTAAATTCGAGGAAGAATGTGGAAAGGTTAATCGTGCTGCGATTTAAAGAAAGAAAAGCGAGGAATATTGAAATGGGATATGAAGAAATGAGAAAATTTTACGGAAAGTGCTGCCTTTGGTGCAAAGAAAAATAAGCGCAACAAATTAAGTATTACTTGAATAAAAATATCCATCTTAATTACTCCAATGTATAAGGGTTGGTCTGCTTGAACTGCTTTTACTCGGTGGTCGCTAGCATATCTAAAGATCAAGCAACATTCTCTTTTTATTAGAAATTTTTTGATCTTCTTGCCAACAAAATTTGGTTTTCGGGTTGACCATACTGCATAATCATGTCGGTGAAATGATTTTACAATTCTGAGGAAAATATTTTTCTTTAATTTTTAATTAAAAAAAAATTGTATTTAAAAAAAAAAAAAATAAAAAAAGAAGAAGAAGGATTTATTTCTTCAAAAAGGTTGGTATTACCATTCACCACTACCATCTGTGAATTGTTGTTGGACTTCTTGTGTAAAATATTTCTTGGCAAATGGTGATAATACTTCTTTAATCTATGTCCATTTACGAATGCGAATTTTGTCCATAAATAGTTTTAACTTCTGCGCTCCATTCTCGAATACTTGGATCACTTCATTAGGTCCCATCCAACGTGTATGGAACTTCTTTAAAATTTAAATCTAGAATCATGAGAGTACCCAATCACCTGGTTGGAATTGCTTTTTACGAATAGACTTGTCATGCCACCTTTGCGTTATTATTTGAATTAGTATGTGCTGTGAACAACATCATAATCTAACCCATTTAATCGGAGAAGACACTGTTGTTGTGCCTCGGAGAGAGATCTAGTCTAAGCAAACTGCCGGTTCGAAGGTTTTGATACGGAACTCCAATTGGTAATGAAGACACATTTTGCCATATACCGGCTCATATGGTGTATGTCTCGTGCTATTTACGCAAGTGGTTACGTGTACCCCACAAAAGCTTCTAGTAATATTTCAGCCCAATCTTTCCGATGCATATTGATTGTCTTTGTGAATGAATGATCACTTTGTTTGTAGATTCCACCTAACCATTTGCTTGCGAGGTGATACGGCGTGGATTTCCTATGCGGATCTTGTATTGCTCCACCACACCCTATGCAGTTAGGAAATAAACTATGGACCATTGTCAAAACAATTTCTCTAGGCACACCAAATCTGGTAAATATTTCGGTAAAAGAAAATCAGCAACAACTTTTTGCAGCAGCAAAAGAAACGACTTTAGCTTCTGCCCATTTGTAGAAATTTGTACAAACCAAAGTATGCTTTTTACTTAATATTTTATTTGGATTTATTGGCCCTATAAAATCAATAACCCAAAGTTTTTCAAATGGCTCGATCATAACTTGGAGACAAAGGAATTTCATTGGTTTGATTAGGCTAGCCCATTCGTTGACGGTATCCATCGCACGACATCTTGTTTGGCATCCTTAAACGAGGAAGAGGACGAAAGCAACTTGACACGTAATGCTTTATATGCACGAAAATGCAGCAGTAAGCGAAGTGGCCTCCCTGAGTTCATCATGAGCAGATTTCAATATGTCAAACACTTCCTCCTCTCTTACACATCTACGGATAATCAATCTGGACCAATGTAAAGAGATCTCCTTGAATCCAGGAATATGGGCGCACCCCAAAGGACAATATTCCTTTTCCACGGCGGACAAGTGGAGGTAGTGTTTTCCCAATAAAAAAGTAATTGGCAATGTCAGCAAACCATGGAGAATGTTTGTAGACATAGCAAAAATATGTTCATACGGAAAATCATCATTAATGATTGCTTCACGGGATTATCTAATATATAGAAAGAAAATATGCTACAACATTAGATTTCCCCGGTCTATCAACAATAGTAACATTAAATTCACACATGTGTAACCACTTAGTCACTCTACCATACCTTGTCAATGGTTTGTTCATCAAATATTTAATTGTGGAATGATCGGTATGTACAAATACTTCATATCCTGTAATATAGTGCACGAAACTTACCAATTTGCAAAAATCCATGACTAAAAAACTCTTTCTGCATGCTTGTATAATTCAATTCGGCGAAAGAAAATTCTTACTAATATAATAAATAGCATAGGATTTATTATTTTCCTCTTATCCTAAAGTGGCATGCCCAGCCTTAAATATGAAACATCGGAGGAAATGTGAAAAGGTAGGGACCCGGTTAGGACCTACTTAAAGCTGGTGCCTTCACAACTTTTCCTTCAATGTTTCAAAATACTCATGTGTTGTGGACAAAAGTAACTACCCTTAGCTGAAGTTGGAAAAAGGGCTTGACTATCTTGAGAAAATTTGATGAATCTTCTATAGTAACTTGACATGTCCTAAAAAAACCTCTTACTTCCCTTTGATTTTTGGGTGCGGGAAGATGCGAGAATGATTTGCAATTTTCTTGGATCTAATCCCCAGATACCTTTATCGAAATCAAATGTTAAACACCACTCTTCTTTGCACATTAATCTACATTTCTTATCACTTAAAGTGAGATGGGCTTCTTGACAACGAAGTACTTTCTCCATATTTTTGAGAGCTTCTGAAAAATCACCAAACACGAGAAAATTCCATTCATATAAATTTCTACAAATTCCGGATACGACAAAAATGGCAGACTTCCTTTGAAAGGTATTCGGGGCATTACATAAACACGAAAGGAAGCACTTTATAAGAAAATGTCCCCCATGGACATGTAAAAGTAGTTATCCTGATCTTCGAGGTGTGATACGTAATACGGTTATAACCACCGAAGCATCCAAAAAGGAAAATATTTCTTTCTGCCAAAGGAGTATCAAGCTTAAATGATACGATGAAAGGAGAGAGTAATCTTTAAGAGTGGCTTTATTCAATTCTCGATAATCAATGCAAATGCGCCATCTTCCATCTTTCTTGGAGATATGACACTAATGGAGAGACCCACTAGCTGTCGGAAATAGGATAGATAAAACTGAGCATCTAGGTTTTATGTACTTCTTCCTTCACAATATCTCTTTTGAGCTAATTCATTCACCTTTGAGGTTGTCAGATAGGAGTTGGGTTCCTTCGTGAATGTAGATATGATGTGTACAAGTTTCAAAGAGGGATACCCTTCATATCTTCATAGCCCCAAAGCAAAGGCACTAAGATGGTTTTACAGCAAATTCACAAGATGCCTCTGTAAGATGGTCCAAATACGAAGGCTGATATGCAAGGATTTACCGGGCTAATCTCAACAAGAATGATAATTAGGCTCGGGAGTACTCAGGGGTGGTCAAATGCGGTGGTACGAGGAAGAATGAGAATCATGATTTTCTTGAAAATCTAGAGAGTGAAAATTTGGCTCAAAAGCTCAAATTAGGCATAGTGTCTAGATTATTCGGAAAATCTTGAATCTCATCTTCTTGTGAACACCCGGTATAATTATGGATAAGGAAATGGTAGTCTCCTCATCACTTTGCTGATCCAACCATAAAGTATCTCAAAAGGTCTGAATGGATACGGCGGTATAAGGTAACTTTCTTCCTAGAATCTCCATGTGAAATATGCATATCACCGGAACGACATCCAATATATGCATCGACGTAGCAAGCCATGGTCGACCCAAGATCGAGAATGTCCACTCCTGCGGGTTCTTTGGCTGAAGCACAATGAAATCAGCAAGATATTCCCAGGAAATCTAATGAGAGATGATCACATCGTCCCGATACTCCTTCTAGCTTAATTTTAGATCTGTCACACTGAACAAGCCACAGTGGGAGTAGGGCAAAGATGAGATAACCGAAGTTGATCCATGGTTTTCTTAGTCATGAAATTAATGGCTGCCCCCGGGTCTATAAGAACAATAGAGACAAGGACATTACCAATTTGAGCCAGAACTAGCTGGGTTTGAGATTGAGCTATATTTTTCCATAGACACATCCCCTCATCAACTTTCTTTGCCCTTCGACAAATTGAATGGTGGTTCCAATCTCTTCCTCTCGGTTCCTTGAGATAGAGATCCTTAATAACCTTGGTACAAATGTGGATCTCTTTGATGGCTTGAAGCAAAGGTATCTTAATGAAAATATTCGGAAGCTTCAGTGCCAAACTAGTCTCGGGAAATAGGCTCACTCTTTCCATTACTAGCCTCTGCGGGAAGGGAGGCCGGTTGGAGAGAGATGGCAAGGATTCGAGAGGGTAAGGGCTGTAGTGGCCCGACTTTGAAGAATGGTTAAGAGTTTCCTCTTCTCCTTTCTCTTTAATGATCACCATGGGTTACTTCTGATTTTGTGATGTTCTGATCCTTCTAGATCTTAATTGAATATCATGAACCCCAGTTTGGAATGGTAGTACTCGAATGATAAAGGTGGGTTTGTTACATGGATCATTTCCTTTTGCTTTATTATTAGTAGGATTGAAGCAGAGTTGAAGGCAGGAGACAGCTAAGGAGGTCGAAAGGGTGGAGGTAAAGGAAATGGTGGAGTGGGCCCGGAATCGGAAGTTGAGGCATTGAATAAGGTGCATGCGTAGATGGATATAATATTTGCATGGAGTGGTATTGGGAATATGAAGAATGAGTTGGCCCTCTCCAACCTTGTTGCCATGGTTGAGAAGGTTTCCCATGTTGATATTGATTCCCATCTTGCCCATAGCGGATGAAGTTAGGATAAGAATATGCATGTGAATTATAACCAAAATAGTGTGGAAAATTCGGGAAGCCATGCATGCCTACACAGAGGCCAATTCCTTCTTGCTCCATAGCATTCAAATATTCAACCCGGAGTTGTCCCCACAGCAAATATAGCTTTGATACGGTATAGAGGGACATTTTTCTATGATATGGTCTTCGCACAAATAGCACACTTATTAGTTTCTTTCAAATTAAGAGGACACTCTTTAGGAGGATGCTTGTCTGTGTCTCTACATTTTAGGACGGAAAATACATAATGACTCTTGTTCCTTCATGAGTTTACTTTCAGAATTTTAAAGTGTTGTTTGGTAACAGTGTTCATTATATCAATTTACATGTTTTCCATTTTATTTTCTAGTCCAATAATCATAGCATCGGTAATTCCCGGTTTTCTATTTCTATTTAAGTTCTCTATGGGATCTATCTGGTTTTCTTGAAAATTTCTACTGCTATAATTCACAAATTTAATCAAAAGTCTGCGAGAAATATCACCTTGTCCTATGATTCAAATTATTTCTAGCATTATCGGTAAATCCTCTTAAAGACAAAGGTTCTAATAGTGTTGGGATCAAGCTTAAGTTTTTACCTTTGTAAAATATACATAAATCTTTCCAAATAATCTTCAAGAATTTCATCATCTTCTTGTATGATTGTAAAATTTCATCCTGCATGTCTCGATTTTGCAATATTCTTGATATTTAGACCAGCTACTTTCTGTTCATCGATCCCCAAAAGGTTATAGTGTTTACTCCTAACCCCATAAACCGGCGTAAGTTTGAATCATGAGGTAACGAAATAATCTTAAAATCGAGCATTAGTTGCATAATCATAACTTCTACACGAATATCAAAATCAAATAGAAAAGAGTCGGGATCTTCATGAACTTTACCATGGAAATGAGGGAGAAGGCGATGGTGTAATATTCTTCATTTGCACCACGGTATCGGGATCCACGATTGGAAACACAAAAGTGGATTGTTCTTCACTTACTGGTTGTCACAGTCCCTTCCAAATGATCTTCTTGGTCCACCATTGTTCCCCTTTTACTTGTCCCAAGGGTAAGTCCTGAAAATTGTTATCACGAGAATCCAGGTGGATTTTCTGCATGATGGGTTTGAATTGGATTAGACTTCCTACTTACAGAAGGAACCAATATGAAAATTGTTTTCAGAATTCTTTCGACCCTTAGTGGCTTCGAACCCTTACCTTTTCTAGACTGTTCAAAGGAAAGAAAAAAAGAAAAATAACAGACAACTTCTAAAAAATGTTGTGAAAATCAATTAACACTAGTAAAATTCCCATCAAAGAAACAACAACGCAAAGATAAAGAAAAATTACCTCTATTGTATAATCGGAAAATTCTTACCAAATCAAATCGCCTCCCCGGCAATGGTATAAAAATGTTGGGTGCGGGGAATTACACTTAAGCAAACTCCTCAACACTTAATTTGTCAACCCGGGGGATTCCGCAAACTTAGAAGTCGAAGCACGAAATGCTAAGTGGTATGATCTTCCTAATGTAAATCCCTACTTTCTTTAAAGGAAAGATTGCAAAATCAAATCAAAAGAAGAAGGCAACTTGAACCATCAAAAATAACGTAAAATTTGGAACGAGGAAATATGCATTTGTAGAGAGAATTAAAAGATAAAAGGCAATCACTCCCACTAATGGTTGTTTAATCTGCGAGTGTGTGTTTTCCTCTAGCGAGAGACACTTTAGCAGTCTCGTCGGATAGACCCCTTAAACACCTTCTTTAAAGATTTCCTTCTCATATTAATCTGTCCTACACTAGTGCTTGCACTAGTGCGAGGATCGAATTTATGAAAGGTATAAATAGTGTCTTTACTAAAAAAATTTTTTTTTACTTCATGCAAGGGCTTGAACTTTTCCAAGGTTTAGAGCACTCGAGATCTTGTGGCAAGCGGTTCTTGCCTTGGGATCGAGCTTCTTGCACTTAACATTTTAATCCTTAAAATGAGTGTTTAATTATTGCAAGTGCTAGTTTACTTCGAATCCAAATTGCACACATAAAAGTGAATTTTCTAATCTTAACAAAATGAAGAAATAAAGAAGCAAATCATTTATCTTATCATAAGCATTTAAAGAAGAAAATTGCGGAAAGTAGACTAAGAGAAAACTTGCGCATCACATAACCACCTTTGGTGTAGGTTCATTTCTCTGGACCGAGGGTAGAAAAATCGATTAACGAGAATTGCGAGGAAAAGGGAAATATCACACCAATACCTTTGGTACAAATTTGTTTCTCCTCCTTGTACCGGGCGGGGAGGAAAACCAATATGAAATCAAGTGCGGAACAACCAGGTGCCGGGGAAAGAAAATGTATCTACTTCACACAACGAATGTTGTTTTCACTTAGATAGGGAATACATGTCTTTGAAAGTTTAAATCACACTTTGACAATATAAACACAAATTACAAGAAGAAACGAGAAAATGGGGTAAACGTGTTGGGTTAGTTGGGCCCTAGCTAACCGAGGCGTGTTTCCCTTTTAAGTTAAAACGTTGCTCGATAAACTAGTCAATTCATCAACTTAAAGACAAAAACACAATTTACGAAACATGAGGCGGAGCTCCCTTTTATTAATTCATTGGCGAATACATACATGCGTTGACGCATCCGGCCCAGTTCGGGGGATATGAAAACAGCTTGTTACCTCCTATCAAAATTCGCTCTAAAAACTATGGCAAAAATTCTCCCTTAGTCCTATTTACATTTTACATTATATAGGCCATTGGCCAAAAGGCAAAATAGGTCCTTTAATGATTACATAACAAAATGTAGAATTTAGTTTTGGCCTTCAAAATAAGACGATTTTACAAAGCGGCCATAGCTAACCATCTTTCACCCTTCACAAATTGGTCTCGTCGCCTTTGAATGTTCGTTGTCATGGTAGACGACGCTCGAAGGCAAGCGATGATCGAGGAGTTTTGGATCCACGAAAGATTTGTTGTCTTGGAAATGGTGCAAGATGCGATCTGCACTAAGATCGGCGGTCACGGTAAGCACTCTAACTATCAAATAACCATTGGAGATATCGATAAGTTACAAAAGTGATTTAAAAGTAAGAAATCATGTAATAAATATTTAATTAATGCTAAATTGAATTAAAACATGAAGAATAAAGGTTTATACGAAATATGTCACGTATTGGCAGGCTAAGTTACTGGTGGGGTGCATAAAAGAGGTGAAACGAGAGGTAAATGGTTATGATTTAGGAAAGGGAAAATGGTAAAAGAAGAGAGCAAATTGAGGCATAACGATGGCCTATAGAGGCAATAAGAAAACATAAAACAAATGAAGTGGGTTGAATGGTTGGATAATGAATGCATGTGATTTGGATTTTGTAAATATCCCTTCAATAATAAAATCTTAGATTATCATTTCCCCATGGATGTTTCCATCACAAAGGGTTTTTATCACATAAAACAACGTATCCCGAATTTCCATGTTTGATTATTCTTCTATCTTGTTTGTTTTCCATTATTTCCCGCAATTAAAATTTATTTGTAGGTTATTCTTTCAACTGTTAAGCTCAAAAATTACACGTTTTAAGGCCAAACATATGTATGTGCTCTAGTTTGGGACCTCTTGAAAGTTGGAACATCCTTAGCATCCACCTCGGATCTAACCTTCCTCTCAACAAGCTTGTAAACAATTTAATTTCCCTATGTAGGTGATTCCAACGTTGGGAAAATTTTGTACAAAACTGTTACTCTTTCACCTGGCTATGACTCCCCTTAACGCTACAACAACTCAAGATAGCCATTCCGACAAGAAACGATGAACCTTATAATAAACAACTACGTGGTAATGGCAAGACTTCCCAACTCGTTTCTTGAACAACCCCATTTGGAAAAAAAAATACCAACATAAGTTTGTTGAACCAATGATAAGTAGAAATTAAAATTTGTGTTGTTGCGTTGTATTGAAAAAGTGTAACTAGGTTCGGTCTTCATAATGACATATGTAATTGTGATTTTATGTAATTGGTGAAAATAATAAAATAAAATTATTTTTTTGTAGCACTTGATTCATAGGTTTCATGATCAAGAAATTTTATTTTAGTTAAGATAACCCATTGTGAACTTTTAGGTTTTTTCATCTAGTCATAAAAGTCAAATTGAGTCAATGTCATGTATGAAGGACCCTTCTTGGGCATGTTACAATTTTGTATGAGTCATTAAAAGTGTCAGTACCTCCAGGGACAAGCACAAGTCACCTCCTTCAAGTCGGCTTAAAAGAATAATGAAATATCTCTAAGGGACATGTCGACTCACATTCAACTCTGTCGGCTTATATACATGGGGAAAAGAAAATCTATAAATAGGCAACTTGACTCATTTCATATGGAAGGTTTGGGGGAAGAAATTTGGTCAAGGTTTGAAGTAGAAAGAGTGAAAAGTTCACAAGAAGGAAACCTACTAACCAACGAGTAAGTGAAGAGGAAGATCGAGCTCATTTTGGGATTGTTTTTGGGTAAACACTTTCACATGTGTGGCAGAAACTAGGGTTTTTGCAATGGGTACATATTTTGTAATAAATGACGAGAAAAGGGTCTCCAAATCGTGTTAGTGCTATTTGATTTCATCTGCAGTCGAAGCACTCAAGTATAACAAAGGAAGGAATAACCTCCAAACTTGTTTCTACTCCTCACACGTGTGGAATCAAAGTACTATGAATTGCAAATATGTGGAAAAGAGGCCAAAGTTTCGGGGTAGCAAAAGTGCAAAAGAAGGATAAAGGTTGACTTGCGTTGACTTGTGCAGAATAGAATAAGAAAGGATATTGTTGTCTTGGTCTTGGGTAGCAAATATGTCAAGGTCACTGAGTCTTGGTATTTGTCAATTGAAATAACTATAAAAAGAAGAATTTGTTTGGGTTTCCTCTCGAGCGGGAGAGGTGATCCGAGTGGATATTGGTGGCCACTTGCTGTTCCACTTGGACCCGCATCGATGTTTCTTTTGTTTTGGGTTCCTTAATTGTAGTACAATTTTACTATTTTGGCGTTTTTGGGTCATAAACTTAAAATTTGTTTTGAGGACTAAGACACTTTTAGGGAGCCAGGAAGGGCAGAGAAAAGTCCCAATCTAGTTTGCTAGTTTTTTTTAGTCTCCTATTCAAGATCTCAAGACGAGGTATTATGATAGCCAAGCAAAGATCATATGCCAAAGTTACGATACGGAAAGTTGACCTTCACTTACTCCATGGGACCACGAAGCTTTATGCACTTCATCTCATGGGGTGGTTTTGGATGTTTAGGGTTTCTCATTGTTTCTCAAAGATAAAACGATCCTTGAGCCTCATTGTAACATAGTTCAAAGCATCTTTGCCACATCTCTTCTTAGAGATAAGCTACCATGGCCCAAGTTAATTTATTTCGATACATTTGTAAGCATATTCCCAGTTCTTTGATATTAAGGAAATGAAGTGTTATTTCTACGCATATACGTATTTGTAGTTTATATATGTATTATTTTGTGTTCCTACTCTGAGATTCTATCAATGGTATCGAGCAAACTACTCTTTCTCTATTTTTTTTATTTTGCATGTCCCTAACGAGGTTGGTGTATAAGGTTAGGGCTTGAGCGGATTGAACCTTTGTAATACGAGCCTCGCAAACTACAGATGACCTCCCATGGTGGAAGAAAAAGAAAGATGAGGGAGCAAGATTTCCTTTCGAAATATTGCTCGAAGCCCTTGAGCAACGGAAAGGAACACGATGATGGAAAAATTTTCCCATATCCTTGGCGGATGCCCACACATGCGACACATCTTCGTCAAAGTCACTCTTTGGAAGCACCACTCCCTTCAAGGTACAAGTCAGGAATTTGACATTCCCATATTTACAGACGCTAGATAGATGTAGACATCGTAAATAGATGGATTAAATCTGTTGGAAGGATACTTTTCGGTTCATGATTTTTCCAATAGGGAAAAGATTACTTTTGCGCTCCTCAAATCGCCCCCCATGTCGAGGAATGGTGGGAAACCCTCTGCAACGAACGGAGGAATGAGGAAGGCCCTCACTATTTTCGGTCAAACCCACTTGGAATTCTTCTCAGAGATGCCATCAAGGAACAATATTACCCCATGAGGGAGCTATGAGGATAAGTACATACAATGGACTACACGCTGCTGATGGCAAAGGGATCAATATGTGAATGAGGTGACGAATCTATTCCACCCTACACAAATTGGTTATCAAATATTTGAAAGCATATGGTGCTTAATACAATTTTTTGCACGAGATACATTCAAAAGGAAATGGAGTTCCTCAATATCTCCTTGCTTGGTGCAACATGTCGATATCTTTACTGAAGATACGAGCAAAATTTAAACAAAATAAGAGAGAGAGACTTTGGATACGCAAATATGAAGCAAGGAAAGGCGCCCCCAAAAGCTGAACAAGGACAAAAGCCAAGGCAAGAAAGCAAAGCAACCCGGAAGGCTGCCAAAGAAAATAAAAACATGATGAAGTCAAAAAAAAGACACGGAAAGTGGCGTGAGTTCTATAAAGCCCCACTCACAACACAGTGAGTGTCGGGCCAGCGATCCTTGGTGGCCGGGTTGGAGGCTTTTTGAACCCGGATGCATGCTCGGCTTAGATTGAGAACTTGACAAGGAGAATTAAAAAGTGAAAAATATTATTGATGCGAGAACCCGGTGCCACCATTTGCACCACCAAGATCTAAAAGGATGAGCCCAAATATCCAAAGGAGGAGGCACCTATTCCACTACGAGATGTGGGTGAAGGTTCTCTGCTTTGCGATTCATTTTCAATGACGAAGCCAAAATAACGTCATTTTAGCGAGGAGGTCATGAAGTGGCTAGGCCTACCAGGCACGACACACTTGCAACTAGTACACCATCGGGTGGCTTCACTAAGGGCCGAGATCTACATCAGCCAAAAGTGTTGCCTTCCCTATAAGAATCAAGCCCTTCACGAGATGAGACACTATGTGATGTTTCTCCTCTTGAAGTTTGTGATACATTATTAGGCCAACAATACTTGTGGAAGCGACATGTTGTGTATGAGCCTAGACCTCACATTGTTATTATTACTTTGGGCAATAAGTTGTACATGATACGGAGTAGAACACTTCTTGCCATATCTTTGATCAACGCAAAGTAATGTGTAAGCACATTTCTAAAGCCAGGAAATTTGTGCCATATATTTGCCCCTTAGGGAAAGAATACGATTGTCATCCCCACGACCTCCCGCCTACGACTCACTCATGACAACAAAAAATGGACAATGTCATGGAGGAGTACGGTATTTACCTTCACCTCACCCATGAGTAGCTCTACCTTGTTAGGTCAAGAACTCCATTGATCTGAACCTAGGTGTGCCGCTTTCCAATGGACCCGATCTATTGGCGCATTGTTTTTTGAGGAGAATGATGAAATAAAAGGCGATTCATGATTTTTTGCGGAAAGGGAACATCAGACCAATTTCATCACTGCAGCAGAACTTAGATCATGTTGGTACAAGAAGGACACGGGGCTGCGTATTGACTATTGGGCAGCGAACAAGATCATTATGCAGAATAGGTATCAAATCCCATGGATGGATGACCTTTTGGACCAACTCAAGGGGCCAAATATTTTAGTAAGATTGACTTGACGTCAGGGTAACATTAGGTACCAATCAAACCCTCTGATGTGTGGAATAATTCTTCAAATCCAAGGAGGGCCTTTTCAAATGGCTAGTCATGCCTTTTGGGTTGACAAATGCTCCCTGACCTTCATGAGAATGATGGATGACATCTTTCAACCTTTCACCAACTCATTCATGGTGGTGTATTTGGATGACATCACGATCTTCATCAAGAGTTTGAAAGTGTTAAATTTACAGTTGTTCTATGTTGTATCAATTACTTTAGCCAAATTACTTCTTCATAAACAATGTATCAAATTACTAGTAGTGTAATCAATCTGAAATCTAAATGAATATATACAAATATGTACGATGATAAAAAGAAAACATCACAACCATAAGAGACAAAAAATTATTGGTCAAAGACGAGGGAAAAAACCCACGAGGGGAAACCCTTTCAAATATTCTTCTTGAATAAATCGTCATAAAAAGTTTTCAACAAAGAGTACGATGAGCCCAATACACTTATGAATAAAAAATATACGAACATTTCTACATATATGTATGTCTAAAATAGTGAGAGACACGGATCCAAATAGATCAATGAAGCCAACTAAAATCAATTTGTCAAATCCTAGATATGAACCCAGCAGCGCTACCAATAAATGTCTGCGAGAATGCGCGGAAGCGAGAGATATCAAGAAACCTCCCCGACATAGGTCGATTTAGCTTAGATACGCTCAAAATACGCTTAGCCGCACCTTGAGATTCTATGCTAGAAAGTTTGTATCTCACGTATAGGTAGGACACTTTGTGCTGTGACTATGACCTAGATCGAGTCGATGGGGCCACAGATCCTTACCGGCTACCTTGGAAACATTGTGCACAGCTATGACACCACGGCCGCAAGAAGAACACCCTATGTCTACGATTTGTAGCCTAAAAAAAATTAGTTTCAAGCTTGCGGCGGCAGTCCGAAGCCTAGATCAGGCTTGAGCCTTTCACCTATGATTGGACACTGTATAAACTCCTTCCATCGAACTGGCCTGAGAAGCCAAAACACAAAATGAGCAATTAGAGATAAAGAATGCCAAATAGAATATCACTTGAGCAAGTGTGTGAGAATGAGCTTGAGGTCATTTCTATTTATAGATTTTGTGAGGGCCAGTTGGGGTTGAGGCCAAATTGACTAATTCCACATGTGCTTAAGTGAGCCAGGTCATTTTCACTTTAATAAATAAAATAATTCAAAATTTAGCTTCCCTTACTTAGGTGGGCGAATCTATATGGAATTTTGGTCCTCTCGAAAATAGGAATCTAGTACAATTATGATCTCTACCATATGAAGTGACCAAAGTATAATTTGACCCTAGATGCAAAATTAACACTCCTCTCAGCTTCTGAAGCATTCTACTTGTTAACTTATTCTTATAGATATTCACATCATGTTGTTGTCATGCTAATACGTCACTACTCAACTCCATCTCTGAGAAACTTTCCGGATCTAGAAGAAGAATAATCGAGAGAGCAATAAATTCCACCCATACCAAGCAATATGATAAGACATCATACATGGGAGCACATCTTCGACTACGGAATCTCAAGACGTTAGAAAACATAGTCCCAATCCTATTGCCTCACGATCTTCCAATCAATGACTACCAATAGTCATGTGGTAATTTCCTACATCATAATCGACTTGGTGTACATCCCAAGTACACTCTCAACTTGTTAGCCAAATAGTGGTATTCCCAATAAGCCTTGCTTGAGGTATGATGCCAACTAGGGTATACTCTACAAAGACCAATCAAGGAGAAACATTTTGTGACCCTATGAAGATAGAGAGCGAGAAACATCTTCCCCAACCTATGGAGGCAACATTATGGTAGTAACCTATTGTCCAAATATCCCTCAACCCCAGAAGCCCTTCTATCTCAATTCCTCACCGAGAGCTCAAGTAGGGTAGGAATATTTTCTCCGTGTCCTCGTCTAGTGCTACCCCTTATCGGAAGGGGATACATCCATCAATCCAAGTTATTCTTTGAAGAAGAAAAAAATTTCCTTTCGATAATGCCTTGGTGAGAATATATGCTATCTATTCATTAATTGATATGTGGTGTAGTCTAGCAACTCCTCTCTACACCCGTCTCAAGATAAAATGATATCAAATCTCAATGTGCTTGGAATTGTCATGAAACATGGTATTCTTTGTCAAATGGATGCACCTCGTTGTCACGGTATATCCTTTGTAGTGTCTAAGACATGTTCAAATAGATATCCAAAGAGATTCTTGAACCATCGCACAACTAGCCATGCTAGTGGAAATGTGATACGATTCAATGGTGACTAGTGCTACAAAATTTTGTTTCCTTCTCATCCAAGATATCGTGGCATATCAAGACTAAAGCATCCGGATACTCTTTCTGTTGTATTTCCGCAATCAACATTAGTGTATCATGAAGTTGAACATGCACGTGAGAATATCTCGGACCAATTGTGATCGACCCATCTAAATAGCTCAATACATGTTTGAAGCAATCAATGTGCATGGAAGGGCTCGGTAATGCATTGAATCAATTTTTTTCTTTTGCATAGCATATGTCTAGATGGGTGTTCACAGGAACATCATTTTATTAGTTGTTTGTACTCGGATAGATTTTCTAGATAAGGTCATTAATTTTCCCACAGCTTCTTGAAGTTCAACTCATCACGGTAGCCATGGATTTTTCACTCAATCATACCAAATATTTCCAACAACCTCATGACATAATTCCCTGCTGAGAGAAAGATATCATCGAGGCCTTTGCGACACCTCAAGGCCTAAACAATATTGCATAGGTCCAATGCCTTTCATCTCCCGAATTTAAAGGTTAGCTTCCTCTTACATTGAGTCATCGAGGTTCACTTCTTGTCAAGAATACATCTTCAACATAGAACAAAACCAATGGCATACCCAGCACGGAAAACATTAAAAAAATAGAGTTTGGGATCAACATGGCTCATTTTGAAGCCCAACTTCATTAAATAATTGTTAATGTGTGCATGCCGAAGCTCGGGGGCTGCCAAACCATAAAAATTTCCTTCTTGGCTTGCAAGCATGCGTTCTATGATCTTCCACTTCAAATCCCTATGGTTGTTCAAAATATACTTCTTCTGTAACATGCCATGAACGAAAGACGTATTTACTTCCATCTAATGAAAGTCCATCCTTGACTAGCAACAAGGAAACTATTGAACGAATGGTTGTGTATCGAGCTATAGGAGAAAATATGTCATCATAATCCTCTCCCTCTTTCTAAAGAAAAAGAGGAAACATCCAGAGCTATGAACCTTTCTTTGTATTTCTTAATGTTTACCCATCGATTCCATGTTTGATCTTGAATGTCACTCTTTGAAGTCACAACAAACTTCCCATTCGGTTTCAACACAATATCCCATACATCGTTTTCACAATAGATTCATATTCTTCGGCCATAACATCCTTCCAAACTTGTTCTTTTACATTGCTTCTTAGAATGAGGATGGTTTGACTTGAATCACGGTGCTCATGGAAGCTACATATCACGATACATGCATGGTTTCTTTATTTCTCCCAGATGATCTAGAATGGGAACATTTCTTCCATTATCTGGCAGGTGCCGTGAAGTCAAAGTGGTCTCTTCCTAGTAGGAGGATCTTTAACGAGGTGGATCTAAGGGATCCATTGGCCTCATGGGAACATCAATATCATCTGAGACTTGAGCATAGAAGGAACATCTAGAATATCCCACTCATCATTTTATTCCTTGGGAGGAGGAGGTAGAGAAGGCCTCTTGCTTTACCAAATTTTGCATTTTCATTGAAATTTACGTTCTGCTAATTTTGTGCTTTCTTTACCATGAATATATATTCTATATGTTTTATAGTTTTCACAATAACCCACAAATGCCTTTTCTCCCTATAGCTTATGGCTTGTTTCTTTGTATTTCAGCACATAAAAAGTATGGGCTATCCAAGTATACAAATATGGCTAATATCGAGCTTGACACTTACATGAATCTTTATTCAAGGGTCTTGTTTTCTAAGGCTTGATGAGGAAACCCGATTTTGAACATATGCAAACATGTGTAGCCTGTAAACTTTGGTACCTTTTTGATCATGGAGCATAGCATAAGAAGCTTGAAATAGGCGGTTCTTCCTTTCGGCTAAACCATTTTGTTTAGGTGTATATGAGTACAATATTTTCATTCATGATCCCTTCTTTCTTGCACAAAATGATATGAATTATTTTGACATGCATTCTTCTCCATTTTTTGGACACGAATACTTTGATTATTTTCCCTAATTGATTTTCAATCAAGGCTTTGAATTCTTAGAAGTTTTTAAGGGCTTCAACCTTGTGCTTAGTAGTATATCCATGTATTTATTGAGAGAGTATTCAATAAAGGTGATGGTGTAGAGATGACCACCAATAGAATGCATGCATCCAGTCCACATATATCCAAATGAATGAGATGGAGGATGTCGAGTTGTCTTTTTTTCTTACTGAGAATGGTCCCCTTGTTTTCTTTTCAACTCACACAACTTGGACAAACCTAAAGTCATGATAATATTGAACATCGAGATATACGAGACCAATTTATTCAATTTTTGGAAGAGAATCATGGTATAAATGAGCTATTCTGGTGCCACAATTCGCTCATATGATTGGTGTTATGAACCAATGTTAGAAGTGGAATTTCGGTGACTTTATAGAGTCCTTCGGATCTCTGAGACCTAATGTGAATGCATATTTCACTTAGGTGTATCGAAGAGAAAGTCAAAGAATTTCCATGATGAAGGCAACCCTCATCCCTTTATCTTCCAATGCAAATATAGATATCAAAATTTTTATTAAACCCAACACATACATAACATGATGCAGTATCTGATTCCCCGGAATTCAGCAAAATTTAATGGATCCAAATAGCACATGAGATGAGTGGATTTATCTCCAAGAATTATTTTTGGCTTAGTCTCCCTCTCTACCGGATTAGAGGACTTACTTATCCAAATAATTAATGAGTGGCCCCCTGTCAACGACCAACTTCCCCACGAATCCGGTGGAGAAGAACTAGTAAGTGCGAAGGAAATGGAAATATATTAGAGTTATTCGAGATCCGTACTTTCTGCACAGGACCCATTGACTTCTTTTGAGTAGGATGTTCTTCTTCATATTCACTTGAAGAATCTCTTCTTCTGCTTTCATATCTTCTTCCATGGTTGTTCCTTTTATTGTATTTTCTCCTTTTTGTATTGTTATTTATACATAAATTGTTGTATCATGGCCTCTCTCTCTTTTAGGACAATAGTAACTGTGCATATTGACCTTTATTGTAGAATTTCTAACATTCAATATGGGATAATGATGTGTCATTTCACTTCCTTTTGAATTTTTGAGAAGGAGGATTCCTTGAAGAACCTCCTTTTGCTATGCTTCCTTTTGTAATGAGCGATGTATGAAGCGGGCTCTCCCCTCTTCATGATTTTGAATTCTACTTGTTGATATCATTCTCGATTCATATTGAGAAATATTTCCAACAATTTCATAAAATGATGGAGGACATTCTTGTTGTTGATTGTAGTAATGAAGGTTTCCCAGCAATTGGATACTACTCTGAGGTCACGACTACCGATTCATCAGCACATTCTCTCAACCCTCTGCAGTTGATCTTTGAGATGAGAGATCATCATAATGTATGATTGAACAACTTATTCTTTTTTCATATTCATTTCATTGAGTTGATATTTCAAGGTGATGATCTCATTGGATTTTTGATTTCATACATGTCTGTAGACTATCTTGTCATACATGTCTTTATACTTTCTTAAATTCCCAACATATGTAAGTAAATGATCTTGTAAATCGCAAGCTATAATTTTCTTTTCTTTGGACTCACCTTTCTTGTAATTGTTCTTGAGAGAAGCGGAGAAAGAATTTTCTAGAGAGCTCGGGCATCCTTCCTTGAATGTATTCCAACACATCATTATTGTCACTTATGATCTCAATCGACTTTCCATGCGTCAAAGTTTGATGCATCACCCAAATTTTAGTGTTCCTTGAAAGTAGAAATATATTTTGTGGGTAGTAGACCCACTTTTTGAAAATGAGGCTAAATGCTTTTCTTATTTTGGGCTTGTCCTTCACCTCGCTCTTGATACCATCTTAAATTTTGATTGTTCTATGCTATATAAATTACTTTGTGAAATTATTTATTCATAAACAATGTATCAATTATTCAAATTAACGATCAATCATAAACTATAACTAAAGATAGAACAATATGTGCGAGAGATGAAGGAACAACACTTAACCACGACCATAAGAGACCAAAAATTGGTCCAAGATTGGGGAAAAATCCCAAAATGGGTAAACCCTTTCAAATCTTCTTCTTCAATAGATCATCATAAGAATTTTCAACAAAGAATATAATGAGCCCGATACATATGCAACGAGAAATATGCGAACATATCTAAATATGCGGATCTACAATAATAAGAAACACGGATCCAATAGATCATTGAAGCCAACTAAAATCAGCTGTCGAAATCCCGAGATCTTAATACGGGACGTTACCAACAATACAGTTGAGAACGCCCATGTGACTAGCAAAATATATCGGGAAACACTATGCAAGAAAAAGAGGTCGATTTAGCTCATGTCTGCTAAAAAATTCTGGCCGCACCCTTAAGACTTTGTGCTCGCGGATATGACTCCTTGGCCCTAGGTAGGACACTGCGTGCATGTGACTATGGCCCAAGTACGTATGATCGGAGCCCTAAAGCCCTAATCGCTACCTTGACACACACTTTTTGTGGCTATGGAAACCACCGAGTCGTGGCGGAGACACCTTGTGCTTACATTTCCTTGGCACAAAAACTCGGTTTCAAGCCTATGACTATGATCTAGAATCCCTAGATCGGATGGGCTCCTTTGCCTATGATTCTAATTTCTGTGCAAACTCATCTTGTCAAACTTGTGTGCGCCAAAATAAAATAGGTAAGACCAAGACAAAGAATTAAAATAGAGTCGGTTGAGCAAGTGGTGAGAATGAGCTTGGGTTATTCCTATTTATGATTTAGTGAGGGTCAAATTGGAGTTGGGCTAAACAAGCTAATTCCACATGTCCTTAGGAATTTGAACCATTCCATTTTCACTTTAATAAATAAAACAATTCTTCCTTTCTCTTAGCGAGTTGGGCGATCTATTGGTCGATTTTAGTCCTCTCAAAGGAATCTAATGAAGGTATGATCTCGAACATATGAGCTAACCAAAAAGTGGATTTTTGCAGTAGATTCAAAAATAACGGAAACATACGCCATATTTGAGAAGTTCTCCAAACTTTGCAACAACTAGGTTGTGCGATTTGGAGAAATACTTCTGGTATTTGATTCAATATTTTAGGTACATCATTGTTGGGTTGTGCATGTGGACCTTGAATCTGTTCCATTCGAGTTAGCCGGCCCCAACCATTCTCACAAAGCTTCCCACAAATTTTTGGGTCTTGACATTTTCTATCACGGGTTCATATTGGGGTTCTCTTATATCACTTGGCCTTTGGAGTCAAGTCACCAAAAATGATTAAAGAAATTATTTTAAATTCAGAATCCCCAGCAGAAGGCATTTTTGGTGCAAACATTGCCTGCATACCACAACGATGCTCATTACGGTTGCTGCAACATCCATTTTACAGAGATCGGGATATGCCCGACTATGCTGTTAGTGCAGTTCTTACTCGACAAGGGAATCCAATGGCATATCACATTGAGACACTTTACGACACGGTCAAAGTATCCCACATATGAAAAGGAGATGTATTCCATTGTGCCGCGAGCGCTAACAAATAAGCATTATGGGGGAATGAAATGGTCATCCACAGACAAACCATGCAGGTTCATATATACACAAGGGAAGTTGCGGAAACCGATCACCAAAAATGGTCCACATGAGCGCAACAATTCCACTTGAACATTAAGTACAGAAGGCTCTTGATAATGTTGCGGATTGCTGCTCTAACCTCTATTCATGGCGGCGATACTGTGCTCTACTCTTATCGGCACGAGACTTCAAAGTGGCCGCATTTCTACAAGAGCGATCCGGAGGTCGGAAACACATACCGGACACTCCTGGAAAGGCAAAGAAAGTTTAAATTTTCACCTATAGGATACTGTTGTTATGCCACCTAGGGCTACCTTTGTCCCTTCTTCGGTGGTCTTTGAGATGATTTGGGAAGTGCACTACGGTCGGTTGTTTTGGACACTTCGAGTAGAGAAAAATGGTAGTGCTACAAAAAGTATTTTTATTAACCCGAACCTTCGACATGATGTTAGCAAGTACATAAGATCTGCTGTTGCTTGTGCCACTTCCAAACCAACCATCAAGAAGCAAGGCCATTGTAGCGCTACTGCCAAGAGGAGTATCACAACGAAGCTACGCCTAATCTCTTCTTTGGCAGACAGTGTGGGTACACTTTGGGATCCCACAATCCATTATCTCGGATTGGGAAAATAGGTTCCTAAGTACATTTTTGTCAAGTATTTGGTTGATGTTGGATATAAGCTCACTAAGTCCATGACTTTCCACCCCAAATTGATGGCCAAACATAGGTTTTCAACATGATGGTCATACACATTCTATGCATGCAAAAATTGAAGCATCCTCACATATGGGACAAGTGTCCACTATGTCCAACACAATCTGATATATCTCTTCGAAATCAGCTAATACATCCCCTTTGAGGTGGGGTTGGAATTCGAAGCCACTATGTCCTATTGATATGACCATGCCATTTGCGGCTACTCGACCAACTTCGACCCATGTCCATTTTGAAACTAACGAGGCTAACAACTTCATTGAGCGAATCTATCACATCCGCCAATAGGTCCATGACATATTGGACAAAGCCAATCCTAAGTACGGTAGTGACATGATCGGCATCGGGTGTCACACAAGCTCCCGAGCGGGCGAAAATTTTTGGATACACTTGCGGAATGAAGCTCAGCCATTGCAAATGCGCTTCTACCTCTCATATGGTCCATACCGCTCATTAAGCGCTATATGGGACAATTCTTTCGACTCAACATTCCACTATTCTTTGGCTTGCACCTAGTGTTTAATGTGGACCACCTTCGAATATAATTTCCACCATTACTAGACACATCCGACATTGCAGAACAACTCGCACCAATAGAGCTAAGCCTTGGTACATGGGACAAATACACATGATGATCATGGAAACAAAGATGAAACACCCTGTAAAATATCCAACTATATCGGGTTGTCAAATCTAGCCATCTCCTACCAAGAAAGGCTGGCTCACTAGGGACCATGTTTAGAAAAGTTTCCCATATCATGGAGGTAGTCAACGCAACGAGGACCATTGCTTCCTAAGGGAGAAGTGATCCATGTGGATATTGGTGAGGGTACCACTATTCCGATTTCCTTAATTGCCGCACAATTTACTATTTTTGGTAGTTTTCGGGTCTAAACTTATGGAACCCATTTTGAGACTAAGACATGTTTTAAGGAAAACAAAGAGATGAGAAAAGTCCCTATTTGGTTTGCCGTTTTTTTTTAGCCTCCTCTTTGAGATCTTAAAAACGAGTTATTATGATAACCAAACGAAGATCATGTACCAAAATCCTGACCACAGGAAGTTGACATTCCAACTTACCCCAACGGGGCCCATAATATTTTTTCACTTCATCTCCTAGGGTTAGGTTTTGGATGTTTAGGGTTTCTCATTGTTTCTACGATGATAAAAAGACCACTAAGCCCTCATTGTAACATGGATTCGAAGGCATGTAATCACCCACATATCTTCTTAGAGATAAGCTACTATCACCTCGACTAGTTTATTTCCATTCTATTTGTAAGCATATTTCGGTTCTTTGATATTAATGAAATGAAGTGTTATTTTATTGCATCTTTGTATTTATGGTTATATATGTTTTTTGCGTTCTTGTCTAAGTTCGAGGGATCGAAGGTTTTGGCCCTAGATGATAGCTTATGTTTTGTGTCTCTTGTCTCGTTATAGATTATGCATTGGTAGCTGTTTGATGAAGAATAACACAACAATATAAGTAAAAGAAGATCCTAATTTGAAGCAAAATCATTCACAAGCGGTTATTAATAGAAGAAATCGGTTAACCTTGATGCCATAGATTTCTCAACATGGTATCATAGCTAAGGTGACAAAGTCAGGAAGGAATCTTATCAGGGACACTAAAGCATCAAATCACGAGAAAGACACTAAATAAAATTTAAGTATATCAAAGTGAAGTCGATATCTACAATGAAGTATCAAACCCTATATCAAAGAACAAGTCTACACCAACAAAGTCTTGGGATCTTCTAGTCATCATCAAAAGACCACAAATACCCTCATCAAGTTGAAGAGATCCACAAATCAAGGTAGGCTGAAGTATATACATCCAAGATAAGTACTTCAAGGAAAAATAATCACATCATCTTGAGAAAGTCAAAACCCTAGAACCATTTCTAGGATACGCACTCAATCACCTCCAAGGTCAAAGTATCTTGAAGGATAATTATCCAAGAGAAGGCTAGATCAAGCTTAGCGTTGTCATCATCTTAAAAATGGGTACAAGGCAATGTCCCTCTGAGTGAAGAAATGTTCCTTCCATTGAAGGACACCATCGAAAAGTCATCATCAACTAAGTGACCCTCCCACTTTGAGGGGTCAAGTATCATTCTTGATGAAGAAATCTATCTTCATTAAAGGAGAATATTTTACTGTCATCTATATATAAATCATGAAATTCAAGGAATAAAGAAAGAGCTTATATCAAGTAAGTATATTTATGTCTAAGTCGGTCAAATCTCTTTTTGCAAGGAAATAAACAAGCTGGTTAGGGCTTGAAACAATCTTGCATGGAAGAAAAGAAATGGAGATCTGAATCTCATTGAAAATGAGGTTATGGAGCATGTCAAAGGATCTATCACTAAACTTGATGAATATTCTCAATCTCTTGAAAAATATATGAAGGGGAAGTTAAGGCTCAAATTATTCGCATTGAGTTTGTTATCACCAAATTGAGTCCTCTTGGGGCAGCTTCAATGGTCAAGTTGGAATGCCTTTATTTCAGCAGAGATTTTGACGTGACTTAGCCTCTTCAGTGAGAGGGCTCTCTCAAAGGGGTTTATGATATTGATTAATGATATAAGATATATGGATAACTCTATTATTTGTGTCTTGGTTTTGTATGTTTCTGGGCTGAAATTTTGGAGGCTTGCTACCATTGGGCTTATGGAGTCAACAAATCGGTAGGTTCGGTGGCAGGTTTCTTGACATGGAAGCTAAGGCATATAGGGGTATTTAAAAGAAATTCACTCATAGAACATAGTTCAACATAGTAATTTAATTACTAAAGGAAGTCATATCATAGAGTTATGAATTCGAGTAATAGCAATGAAATCTACTACTAGTGGTTCAAAGGAAATTCGAGTCATAAAATGTAGAAAAAACAGTCATCTCATTACTAAAGGCAGGAGCATTGAGTTATGAATTATGAGTAATAGAAATGAAATATAATGCAAGTAGTAAAACATAAGATGCGGATCAATAAAGCATTAAAAACCCCATGAGAATCTCAGAATCATCGGAAGAAAACCCTGCAACTATTCTTAAAAGCAATCAATTACATAAAGCTACGGTTTGACAAAAAGTCTCCAACCCTTGAAAAATTCGACTCAATGGCCTTTAATAGAGTTGGTACATCATGAGATGATGCTGCCTCTGGAAGCTGAATGCATCTAATTTTTTTCCTAATGACACCTTGCATAACCATAAAACATCGACTTAATGACAAACATACACCTATACTACTTGGCAGTCCTATTTCAAACGAGGACTCAAACTACTCATTATTATCTTTAACAACCTTATCTATAAAATAAATTACATATTTGACAAGTATTTTGTCACATGGTCAAATTTAGATGATGGGATTCATCCCTTTATGACCACTTAAATGACCTCTCATAACTAGGGAAATAAAGCCCTTTTTTAGGCAATGGTCTTCTTCTTCCTTGAATACTTTGGATATCATTTTATCTTCAATTCGTGTTCCTTAGTGTGGAATAACTTCCTAAACATGGTCTTTAAACCTTCCATAATCTCCATATGTCCAAAAATTCTCCAAAATCTACTGAAAAGGTTGAAATACGATGTATTTACCAAAGTAAGGCGAGTTTCATAGCGCACTTTTGTAAGCGGGCACCTTAAAAAAACGTACACTTTTAACCTTAAATTTCTTTATTTCCTTTGGAATAAGTTTCATCATCATAAAATACATCTCCCACACCATTTCCAACTGTACATAGCATTCAAAGCTGGTCCAAAAGTCAAAAAGAGCAACTACGGTAGTTTTGTAGCGCTTTGCGCCTTGACCTAGAGTGCAGAAAGGTGTTGAAAATGTAGATTTTTGTATAATTTTGAAATAGAAACCTGTAAGTGCCAAAGAATTGTATCTACCATTTCATTAGCCTCCATCAACCATAAACCAACTCACCTAATATTCTTGAGGTGTCAATCTCACCTTTCATATTTAAGACATCACTTCTGATTTTTTCCTGTTTTTTTTTCTTCGAAAATAGGTCTTAGACCAGAGACTATATCTCCTAATCCATGATGTATTTTGAAAAATGGGAGGAGGTTTTTCAATAATAATTTTATGAAGAAAAGCCTCTTTTTTTTTTATAAAACCATCTCTACGTATCAAAATCTGCATTTGAAAAACATGTGTAAAACATGAAAAATTTGTTTTCCACGAAAATAGGTCTTCAAAGAAATCCTTGTATCTCCCAAATGGTAACACAATAAAAGTGAGAGAAGTTATTTTACTTGATATGTTATTGAAAATAACCTCTCTTAGTTTCTTAAAATACTTTTCTGTTTTCCCAGAAAACTCCTTTTAATTTGACTACTTAAAGTTAGAAAAGCAGAGAAATGCTTCATATTCGCTACGAAACTATTAGCCATTTCGTAGCATTTTTTTTTAACACTATTTTACCCTAAATTCACTACGAAAGTAGGGATTCTTAGCTAAAATTACCTTTTTGGTACAAAAACCTTGGGAATTAATCATCGAGAGAATTATGAGTGATATGGCATGAGGAATTTGAAAGTGAGAATTAGGTTTGAACCTTAGGGTAAGCTTAAATAAGAAAAAATGAAATTTCCCTTGACCAAGTAATGAAAAATTAATTATATGACCCTACCATTTGCACATTTTAACCTCTAGAGGATTTTGTCAAATGATGCTTCATTTTTATGGGTGATAACGGTGGCTCACTTGGGATGGTGGGCTCAATGGTGCACGAGAACACATGGTTCCGGTGCCATCCATCTTCTTGGGAAATAAAAGCTGAAATTTATGAAAACTTAGCCATGCTCTTATGAGAATTCTCCTCGAGCTCAAGCTTGACAGTTATTGCTGAAAAAACAACTTTGTACCTCTTTTGAAAAGATGCTTAGTCAACTTTGAGCTTATTCACACACTTATACCCTATATTGCATTCTCCATTTTTTAATTCAAGAAACATGAAGCTTCCAATGAAGCCGATCATTGATCTGATCTGACATTTGAACCTCTTATTTGCACTTGAACCCAAAGTAAGCATGATACTAAAATGACCAAGGCGACATAAAATATGTCCCGATCCTCATAATAAAAATATAAGCGGAAATGCAGGCTTGTAGAACTCTTCCCACATTGATGACTGAAAGGGATCAAAGAAGACATGATATGTTTGATGATTCTCATGACATTCTACAACTTTTGAAAACTCATATATGCTTTGCTCAACCACACAAGATTTCAGTTGTGCGCTATCAAGCTGATTTTCAAAAACGAGTATTCTTCCTCGATCTCAAAGAAAGGTAACACCCACTCTCTTTGTGTTGGCATTAAAACTTTTTAAAAATTTGATCTTGATCATGAAGAATATAAGATTGAATTTGATCTTCTAAAACTTCAATGTCTTTTTCAATGTTCTTAGCAACTTCATCCAAAAATTGAAATTTATATGACTTGCACTCAAATGATTTAGGATTAGAAGACAAGGATAAAGCAAAATTTTCATCCACTTCCTCATTAGTGTGATCATTACTTGATGTGAAATTTGATGCAGGGAATGACATGAAGAATAAACTTCTTCCTTTACGAGGATTACTAGAAATTATCTTCCAATATTTCCTCTTGTTGTTTGAAATGATTCTCATACTTCTAATGATCAAAATGCGAAGGCAAGTCGGTCTGACTTTTCATCATTGGAGGACACGCTTATGATTTTCATAAATAAACTCCCTCTTGGAACATTTTCATCCAGAGAGGCTATCCCTTTCTTCTTGGTGATGAAAGGATTGTCATGAAGGGCCTCTAAAATTTCCTCATCCATGAACTCCACCATCTTCATAACAATTCTCTAAATATTCAATAAAACTCACCTGATATTTTTAACAATCTTTGACCAACAATAAGGAGGGATGACACTCTTCACCCATCTCATAAAATGCAACATAGGAAAACAACAAGAGAATATAATGAACCATTTAGCGGGCTTTCATACCAAGGCCATACTTTTCCTTCTAAAGTGGCCATAAGCTCTTCATGAGACAATCCTCGGGAAGCTGAACCTTAAGTTTTCATACATGCATATAGAATCTAACCAAATGAAGAGCAACATTGTCTTTCTTTTGTCTTTAAAATATTGGAAGATCAGTTAACCATTCAACCTTTGGCATAAGATTTGGAAAACCGGGGATGTGAGGCAGATTCATAGGTTCATACTTGGCATTTTATTCTTTGAAATGGAACTCATCTTGGAACTTCATCAAACTCTTGATCTTGACGGTGGAGTCATAGCCTTCCAATTGATTATTTGATGTGTCGTTGCCGGAGAAGAAATATAGCCAATATGTGCCTAAGTGTCTCTGTTGCTCTCGAACTTAGAACTGATACTTTACCGTTCTTCCCAGCGAAAATTTACACCTTTGGTCCCCGACAGCCAAATGTTATCACCAAATTGAGTCCTCTTGGGCATTTGCTTCAATAGTCAATTTGGAGTAACTATTTCAAATGACTTATTTGAAGCTTAGCCTCTTCGATCGATAGAACTCTACCAAAGGGGTTTATGATATTGATTAATGATATAATATAGATGACTAACTCTATTATTTGTGCCTTGCTTTTGTATGTTTCCAAGTTGAAAAGATGAAGGCTTGCTACCATTGAGCTTATTGAGTCGACAAGTCGGTAGGTTCAATGCGAAGATTTCTTTTGACATGGAAGTTGAGGCGGGTAGGGGTCTTTAACAAATGAAATTAACTCATAGAACATGAGTCAACACATTCATTTCATTACTAAAGGAAGTTAGAGCATAGAGTTATGAATTCTAAGTAATAACAATGAAATCTCTTGCTTTAGTGGTTCAAAGGTAATTCGGTTATAAAACGTAGAAAAAACACGAGTCATCTCATTACTAAAGGAAGTCGGAGCATTGAGTTATGAATTATGAGTAATAGCAATGAAATATACCACCAAGTAGTAAAGAATAATATGTATATCAATAAATCATTAAAAACCCCATGAGAATCTCGAATTACGGCTCAAGAAGAAAACCCCTACGTATTATTGAAAACGGTCCATTACATAGCAGCAGCAATTTTGCTAAAAAAGTCTCCAACCCTTGATAAATTCGACTCAATGGAATTTAAAAGAGTTGTTACATCATGATATGATCTACCTCTAGGCTAGATACATCAAATTTTTGCCCTATTGTTGTACCAACCATAAAACATCAACTTAATGACAAACATACACCTATCCTACTTGACAGGTCCTATTTCAAATAGGACTCAAACTACTCATTATTATCTTTAACAACCTTATCTACTAAAATGAATTACATATTTGACAAGTATCCCTTGTCACATGGTCGAATTTAGATGATGGGATTCATCCTTTTATTACCACTTAGCTGACCTCCTCACAACTAGGAAACAAAACCACATTTTTTTAGGCAAATGGTCTTCTTCTTCCTCGAATACTTTGGTTGTCATTTTATCTTCAATTCGTGTTCCTTGGGTGTTGAATAAATTCTTTACATAGTCTTTAACCTTCCATAATCTCCATATGTCCAAAAATTCTCCAAAATCTCTCTTTTGAAGAAATTTGAAATACGATGCGCTACGAAAGTAAGGCGGTTTGTAGCGCACTTTTGTGGCATTTGCAAAACATGCCTTTTAACTTTAAATTTCTTGATTATTTCCTTTGGCATAAGTTTCATCATCATAAATACATCTCCCACACCAATTCCACTCTTCATAGCTTTCAAAACTGGTCCAAAAGTCAAAGAAGCATTCTGAGTGGTTCGCGCACTTTGCTACCATGACGAGGCCTTCTGGCTTGTTGAAAAGTCTTGAAAATGCAAATTTTTTGTATAGTTTTGAAATATAGCTGTATGTGCCAAAAATTGTATTTACCATGTCATTAGCACTCCATAAACCATAAACCAACTCACCTAAAATTCTTGAGGTGTCAATCTCACCTTTCATATTTAAGACATCCTTATTTGAGATTTTTTCTTTTTTCTAAAACATAGGTCTTAGAAAAGAGATAATATCTCCTAATCCATGATTTATTTTGACCATATGGAGGAGGTTTTCCGATAAGAATGTTACGAGAGAAAAACCACTCTTGGTTTTAGAAAAACATCATTTGTCAAAATATGCATTTTAAAAAACAAGTGTAAAACAAGAAAACTCTATTTTTCTGAAAATAGGTCTTCAAAGAAATACTTTTATCTCCCAGCGATAACATCGTGAGAAAAGTGAGAGAGATTAATGTTATATGGTATGTTCTTGAAAATAACCTCTCTCGGTTTCTTAAAATACCTTTATTTTTGGTCGAGAAACCGCCTTTGAAGTTGACTTCTCAAGAGTTAGAAAATAGAGAAATGCTTCATATTCGCTACGAAACTATTAGCCAATTTTGTGGCATTTTTGCTATTTTTACACCTTTGAATTAAGCTACGAAAGTAGGGATTCTTTGCTAAATGACCTTTTTGGTACAAAAAAACTTGAAATAAAATGCTGCTAGAAAATTATGAGTGGTATGACATGAGGAATTTGAAAGTGAGAGTGAGTTTGAATATGTAGAGTAAGCTTGAACAAGAAAAATTTGAAATTTTCTCTTGACCAAGTAATTAAAAATGAATTCTATGACCCTACCATTTACACATTGAACCTCTAGTATTTTGTCAAATGATGCTTCATTTTTATGAGTGATAACGAAGTCCATCAAGGATCTCATCATATCTGTCCTAAACTCGAAGCTTTAAAATAAATCTAAGAAAAACTAGTAGAGTTGTATTTCGTAAGCACTATTGGAGAATTCATCTCATTAAGGCAAGAATTACAAGATGAATATGTCAAGGGAAGATGGAATAACCTCATAATTTATGAGATATAACAGAATCAAGGATCAACACGAAGATAGAAGTCATGTACGATAGAGAAATGCCTACAATAATACTAAATGCACTACGGAGGAGTGGGTTAAATTTAATTAAAGTATTTATGGGAAGAAAGAAGCTACTCATTCAAAATTATAATCACTGAAATATTGAAGAATCAAGGCTAAAGGAAAAATCGATATGGGATCGTGAGAAAAATCAAGCATATCTTTGCTATGATGACAAATTGAAGGAAAATTTGGAAGAGTTTTCCTTTGAAAGAATAAGAACATGGCTAGACTCAAAATGTTATGGATGTGGAATATGGGCAATATAGAAGGAATTGTTCTAAGCTCAAGAAGGACAATAAAAAAATAGGAAGAGAAGAAACCCATATCAAGGGAGATGTGGAAGAAGGTAGAAAAGAAGAAGTGTAAGAAAGAGGAAGTAAAATATCTCTACTATGATTCGAGATAGTCTTCCTCACAGATTATTTTCAAATTCTCCCATTGTAAAGTATAACTTCCATATTCGTGAGTATAAAGAATTATAGGATACATCATGGTAGCATAGAAGCTTTGATAGAAGTAGTGAAGACATCTCATCATAGATAAGCATGAAATATAGTTGAAATTACAGAAATGATATATGGTAGTCAACTATAAAGGATATAGCTCTTAGAACCTCATTGGAAACATAAGTAGCACTTATGGAAAGGGAGAAAGATTCATTTAGAACAAAAATCATCATACATTAGTTAAAGGAAACATCCGAATGAGGATACTCTAGATTCTCAATATTCTACGGTAAGAATGTTACATCGGAAGGTTCACCGATCGAGAGAGAAGCAAGTGTTTCATCAAGAATTCAAAACTTGTGGAATTCATGGGACCTGATAGTATGATGAAATAAAAGGAAAAACGGAACCAAGGGATCAAATCTTCTTTCAATTAAGGAATATGTTGCGGGAAGTCTCGATGCCCAAAGAAAATGAGATATGTATGCTTATGTTAAATATTGAAGAGTCACTTCATCATATAGTTCTGTTTGTAAACATGAATGAATGCTCTACTTCGAGCGTGATCAAAAGAAAATGATCTCCTCCTATGAAAGGATGTAAACATGCATGAGTCACACTTTATCTAGATGAAATCAACATAACATGTCCTCATGCGGAATATGAGGTGGTGACAAAATTGGAGGAACTATGGCTTGACGTTCACACCGGAAGAAAATGTGTGAAGAAAGAAAGGGAGAGATCGTGGAATGTGCAACTACGAAGGCAATCAAATCCAGGATTGCAATATTTGACTATGATATCTCCGGAAAAGATATGAAGACTTTGATGGAGGTACGCGAAAAAGATGGAGACCCTTGAAAATGAATATCTTTTGGAGGTATGTCAATATGTAGAGGATATTTCATACCAAACTAGAAGGTGTCATGATAAAAAACCATCACAAAGGTAATTTTGATTTGATGTTCATTTTCTCTTTTTGAATGATATCTAGATGGGCTTATGCGGAAGGAGACACCTTGGGAAGAGCACGGATGTCTTCCACCACTTGATGACCATGTGGTAGGATTAAAGATACTTAAGGAAACATGGCGGGGAAGAAAATACGGATATAGATTGATGGATCACTTTTCGATGAAAGAAATGATGATATGGCTCGAGGATGAAAGTGATGGATGGTATGTGAGCTACAGAAAAGTCCCAATGAATATGTCTTGTAGGTCCCTAATTAAGAGGGATCTAGAAATAAGTTTCTTACTTGGAGAAACTTGGGGAGAAAAAATTTCTAAGCCAAGAGGGATCTTAGGTACATTCCTTTATTGGAATGGATATTTCCTCCCCTAATTAAGAGGGAGAGATAGACACATAATTATTTTGTTCACCTAGGAAGACAAAATGGAGGATTGGATTAAAATACGCCTGATGGTTTGGGGATGTGTTAGGGAATCCAAGACAAGAGTAGTCGTAGAGAGACCGATAATCTTTGAGAAATTTGGAATCCAAGATAAGAATGATCCACGGTGGAGACACACTCTAAGAATCAGGTGAATATGTTTTGAGAGAGACAGATGAGGGTGTATATACATCATTGGTCTCGCTAACTTATTCTGCTCGATCTTATGAAGAGATAGAGTTGTTAGTCAAGGCCTTGCTAAGTGACAATTATTGTTGATATGATGTTAAAAATATGGGTTACCAACATGAAAACCTTCTTATGAGAATGAAAAAGTACCATTATGAACATCTCCTAGTAAGAGGGAGTGTTGAAAAGTGTAACTAGGTTTGGTCTTCATAATGACATATGAAATTGATGAAAAGAAGAAAAAGAAAATTAGTTTTTAGCCAGCACTTGAATCATGGATTTCATGATCGAAAGGGAATTTTATTTTAGTTAAGGTTCCCATTGTGAACAATTAGGTTTTGTAAATCTAGTCATAAAAGTAAAATTGAATTAATGTCATGTGAAGGACCCTTCTTGAGCGTATTACATTTTTGCATGAGTCATTAAAAGAGTCAAAAGACCTCAAGACAAGAATAATTCACCTCCCCTTCCAAGTAGACTTCAAAAAGAAATAATGAAATCTCTCTAAAGGACATGTCGGCTCACATTTTAACTCTTATCTTATATACATGGGGAAAAAACTATAAATAGGCAACTCAACCTCATTTCGGATAATGATTTTGGTGAAGCAATTCGGGTGGGAATTTTGATAGAGAGTGTGAAGTGCACAAGAAGGAAGCCTGTATGCCAGTAAGTGAGGAGGAATATGAGCTCATTTGGGACCAAGGATAATTTTAAGGATCGAAAATTATCTCAAAGTTTAAAAAATTGGCAAATCTCACTAGTCCCCCTAATATGAAAACACAAATGTTTATTGATGTATTTGTAAAATTATTAGAATTTATAATGATATTATATATATTGTCTATATAATGTGGGCGATTTTTTATGTAAAATAATTTTATATTGTAAAATTTGGGCGAATCATTTTTATAAAAAAATGGAAATTGGCGAATCTTTTGGAAAAACCATGGAAAATTAGTCCACACACGAATATTAACCCTAAAATTTTCATGTTTTGGGACTATTTTTTGGGTAAACACCTTCACATGTGTGGATGCAACTAGGGTTTTTTCAATGGGTACATATGTTGTAATAAAATACAATAAAAGGGTCTCCAAATCGAGTCCATTTATTCTAAATTTGAGTTAATTTAGAGAATCATCCAAGTATCGAAGGAAGGAATCACCTCCAAACATTTTTCTACTCATCACACGTGTGAAATAACAATAGTACAAATTTTAGACATGTAGAAAAAAGGCCAAAGTTTTAGGGTAGCCGAGAAGTGCGGAAAGAAGGAGAAAGGTTGAGTTACATTGACACGTACGAGAAGAGAAAGAAAAAAAGAAGGATCTTTGTGTCTTGGTCTTGGAGAATTGAAAGCAAATATGTCAAGGGTATTGGTCTTGGTATTCCACAATTAAAGTCTCTATAAGAAGAATAATTTGTTCGGGTTTTCCTCTCTAGTGGAATATTTTTGTACAGTTTGATAACCTATATTATGTGTCTCTTTTCTCTTTGTGGTTTATGCATTGGTAGTTGTTTGATGAAGAATAACATTATAATAATATAAGTAAGAGAAGATCCTAATACGAAGTAAAATCATTCACAAGCAATTATTAATAGAAGAGAAATCTACTTAACCTTGATACCCTAGATTTCTCAACACATTTGATAGGTTCTCCTCCAATTTTTTATAGCCATTGCCATTGGCTTTCAATGTTTTTTGTTTTTTTTTTCTAAAGCTAAAGGACAGCCATATACATTTAGGTACATACATGATCTCGGATGGTATGGATTCCAAGTGAAGAAATGAGATTTGAGTAAGATAGCTAAAAATATATCAATGATGAGGCAACAGAAAAAACATGTTGTTTCAAAGGGAATGGTCTATTATCCAAAGAAAAATAATAAATAAAGAACATGTAAACATCAACTCATATTGACAAAAATGCTTTTATATAAATTCTAATAATTTTCTATCAACGAGGGAATAAAGGATGTTTTACGGTTTAATATAAGATGGAAAAACAATTACAATATATATATATATATATATATATATATATATATATATATATATATATATATATATATATATATATAAGATGGATAAACAATTAAAATGAAATGGAGAAATTGTACTAAATAAAAAAATTGTGTGTTTAGATTATATGATCTCAATACAATGAAAATAATTTGAGGTGAACTATACTGTAAATGGTATTTATTCTCAATATCTTTTAGCCATTTACCATCCTCAAGGTGACAAGGTCTTTGGAATGTAGATTCTCCAAGACTTGTGAATACAAATAAAGACACATTGCATATCCTTACCCATTATTAAGGAATAATTGTAAGAGGAAGAATATCATTTCTCATTAGGATTCTTGTGTCCAGGATTTACCCTTATTGGCAAGATCTACGCAATGAGTACCATTCTCAACACATGAAATAAGTTAATATCCAAGAATGTTAAGGTCCAGAGATTCCTTCGATCAATAATGCTTCTCAACTTGCAATCCTTGAGCAGATCCATGAACAAGGTGATGTATAACTAGGCTATAAATTTTCAACACCACCAAATCTTTTATTTTGCTTCTTTGTGAGAAGGAGCCCTTACTGATCGATCATATGCCTTTGTACATTATTTGTGCAATTGCCTAACACCTGCACATGTACTCAATTTCATTTTTTCCATCATGGTGGAGAATAACTCCTCTATTCTAAGCACCCTTATATATATATATATATATATATATATATATATATATATGCGAAATTGATAATAATTTTTTTTTTATTTAAATCAAAACATAATTTTATATTAAATTTACAATTTTAAGTATAATAATTTATTGTATTAGTTTTATTTTGAAATGAATATCTACGAAGGATTTGAACTTTGAATCTTTCTACATTTATATACTAGTTCATAACATGGAAATTTCCAACTACCTCATACAAATTTACTTTTTATTTTCTTTTAATGTCATTCCACCTTCTTTAAATACAAATTAAGAGATAAAACTTTTTATCTTTATATTAAAGTATTAAAATAGTGACATATTTCTTTTTTATTTCTTTTTCATATATAATTTGGAATATTTAATAAGTATTTTAAAATGATTAATTTTTTTTAAATATTATTTTTACATTTTATTTATAAATTATAAAAAAATATAGTTTTAATAATAATAATAATAATAATAATAATTTATTTTACAAATTTCACTATCATTTAGTGTATGTTATAATTTTAATTAATCATTTTATTCACTTTTAAATCCTATAACAAGGATACATGCTCATTTGAAATTTTAAAAATGTGCATAAAATCTACAAGGTACCTGATTCTTATTCTAATGTATTCTACTTTGTTAAACATGACACATGCCTCATGTATCCCTTCACATTGCCCTTCATATATATATATATATATATATATATATATATATATATATATATATTTATGTTGAAAAAATACTTGTAAATGTTTGACACTTGTGTTCCTTTACAATCGAGGAAAATAAATTATTTTCTATCCTATTAAATTTCTCTACCCCACATCCTCTTTTACATATTTTGCTAAGAGTGATAGGTGTTTTCTCTTTGTTGATCCATCTTGAATTTGATGAGGACAAAGAGACAAAAGGTTGTTATCATTAGCATTCAACACTTTTAATAAAGGTTTTGTGTTAAATGCCATATTTATATTTGTTAAATTAAATATATTTAAATAGTCATTAAAATTCATATGTTATTGTTTAAATATAATATTTATTTTGTTAGGATGTAACAAAAGCTTGATTAGAATTCATATCTTTCTGCGGTGTATACATAGAAATTAATCACTATACAGATGAATTTAGAAAACTAAATTGATGACCATAGGAATATTAGAGAGTCATCTTTTTTTCTCCTTTACCACTTAAATCAACACCATTATTTCTCCATTAACCATAACCCCAACCAATTATTGGGCATATTTCAATATCTGACTAAAGAAGAGAGTACTACAAAATCAACATGAGTAAGGAAGAGGCAAGATATTTTCATATTACCTAAGATAACATTGTGTAATTACATATTCACCTTAAAATCAGAAACCCTTTGATTTAATAAAGGGTGTCTTTGCATGGATTGACACACATTCTAGACATGCAAATAAAACTTGAAGGATAGGTGGTTCATATTATTTGGTAAACTTCCCTAGAGTAATATTGAGGTTCCATTGTATTTTTCACATAATTATGGGCCAAATTTCTCAAAGGATGACAGTCGATTATTTTGACATGGGTAGGTCTAAGGGAGTTGGTCATGGGTCTTCTCGGAGTTTAAGAAATGACCAAGCACATAACCCATTAAGATGGTTATTCCTTCTAGGTGTACAACTAAAGCGCTATACCTTAACGAGAAAACAAGATTCATGGCACTAGTACTACAATATTCACCTTAACATTCGGTATACTTCAAGATAACATATTTAATGGAATCATCCTATTGAGATTCATCTACAAATAATGTTATAAAACTAAGGTTTAGGCATTCATGCCACATTATTGATTCTAGATAAACCATGAAATTTGAATGGTACTCATTTTAGTTCCATTTCAATTACCTTTCTTCCATGCTCTCGCATTGTAGACTTACTTGTTATGTAATGATAGAGGTTCTTGTGCATGATAGTTTATTGGGTGAAGTGTGTGTGTGTGTAAATTACAATTGATAAGTATTTACTAAAACTCCAACTATGAATGATTTGCAATTATCTAATTATTTGTCATATCTTAACTCCTACGAATTGTATGGTGAATTTGATTGTGTAGTTGTAGGATACATATTATTTCATTTTGATGAAATCATTAAAGACGACTTATGTTTTATGGGAGTTCCTCATATAGAAGTAATGTAATGATTTTATGTTGTTTATTTATAGTATTTTTATATTTGTTGTAGTATCTCCTTGTTTTTCAATTATGAATCATAAATATCTTGAATTGTGTTTTTGTAATTGATGATACGACATTGATTGACCATTTACACCTAGGATTGATAAATTGTCTCATGAAATTGATGTCAAAGGTGTCATCAAGTAATGTGAAATTTGTTTCCTTATTATGGTTGATTTTCATATTTTTGGTACCAATCTAGCATATTAGAGACCTGTGTATTATTTTTCTTACCACCCATAAACATGATCCCATGATTACACATTTCATTGCAGCATTTAGTGACACACCTTCTATGTACATTCCACATTGGCATGAGGTATTGCAACAAACATCCTTTTAGATCCATGAGGTTAGCTTTTTATTTGTTTAGTAACTTACTTGAGTTTATATCATGTGATTTGATTTCTTGGAAGCCTAGTTCATTTAGTCCAAGCTCATTTGGTCCAAGCTCTACCTTAGGTGGTGTAGAGTTAGGTAGTATATTCAAATACAATTTGTTGATTGCAAGGACCTATATTTTTAAATTTTGTTACCACCTAATTAAATTAAATTATTATTTATGGTACCATTGCCATTAGTTCATTAAACATAACTATAAACCTAATATCATTGAGTATCATTGAATACTAAACAAATGTAAAAGATATTTAGGGTTTAAATCTTTAATTATAAAGATGCTTTTGGCCAGCCATGGCACAAATATTTTTCATTTTATTGTTGACTTGTTTTGTAGTTCCCATGCAACAAAAAAAAAATATGATATAGTGTTGAAATAGGATAAGATAAGTTGGTGATTTGTTGAGTTATAGATAGATGATAAGTAATCTAATAACCCCCTTTTCAACAATTTTTTAAAATATTTTAAAATTATTCCTTCATTTTTTAAATGATCTATCCAAGAATGGTGATGATATCTAGTAGAATAAGGTCATAGATTATAAGATATGTATGTTTTTTAAACAATAATGATAATTTTGGTATTAGATTAAAATATGTGCTTGGTTCGTGTAAATACATCATCATAAGTATAAGTCTTTTCATACTCATCTTTCCTATCCGAAATCAAAATTGTCCCTCTCAAGGAGGTACATTCTTGAGATACATTATTCACGTGAACGGGGTGGGTGGGGTTGGAGTAGATACCTTCCAATAGAGCCCCAAAATAAAGCAAATTTTACAATACATACTTTTCTACTTTATGATATAACATGTCGCATGACTTATAATTGGAACTATTACTAAGGAATAAAGTTGACCTTAATTATTGCATTAACGACGGGATTCACCAAATTTCAAATTGCATCCCGAGAATGCTTCACATCCATCCACTTCCTTATTATTATCATGTAGTATGTGCTCATAACTCATAATAGGGATATATTGTATTTCCTTCCTAATACACTTTAAGAGATTATCCAAAAACTTATCTCTTGAGATGATCTTTAACCATTTGTTAAATGATAATAAGAGAGTCCCCCAACACAAAGAGAGGAGGGCCTGATTTTCTTTAGCAAGAGGATTCCTGTAAAGCCATATGATTCTACACGATTATTTTCATCTTTCCATCACAGAGTACTCTAAAACTTTTCTTCCACCGGAGACCATAGATAATCCCTCTCCCTCCTACCACCTATCTTTCTTTTTGATGCGCCATCAAAGTTGAGCATGAAATTAGAAGAGCTTGCTTCCAAATTTTGAATTCGAGATGGAGTTTCCATGCCTCTCTAGCTGACCTTATACGTGCAGGGAAATTTGAGTGTTAACAAAATTGGAAGAAAATTTTTGAAATCAAGCTATTTCCATAAGATCCAACCCTTGTAGGGGAGGATCTTTACTAAGGTTTGGGACCATAAATCAAAGCACAAATACATAGATTTCATTGCTACCGATTGAGGAAGTACTTGAAATGATTAAAAATACAACTATTATTTTTAGCAATGCATGCCTCAACATATAAATTTTGGCAAAGCTTCCCAAATTTGTTTAAAGGGGGATTCTAAAAGAATCTACCTAAATGTAAAGAAATGAAACAATATAAGATATCAAGGATCAAGACATGCCATAATAGTCTTTAAGAATGGGGGCCAAGACAAAAATCCATACTTCGTGACAAAGAGAGACTTCCAAAAAAAGTTTGAGAATTGAATCTTCCTTACAACACAATTAGAATTAGAAAGGTCTTTCAATATATCTTGCTTCGTTATGTTTTATCTTGTTAAAATTTTTCTTGTGAACTGGCCGCCAACAAAAGGAGTTAATTTTGGGGGAGGTTGTTAAGCTCTACTTTTATCTAGGAGTGTGATTTAGGCGGTGTGGCTTGAGGAAAAAGAACGGAAGCTACCCCTCTCCGGACCATATATCGAAGATTTCAACCTCTCTCATTAGATTCATCACGATTCCTTGGGGAACAATAGCAGAGATAGCCATAGAGTCTTGGGATTAGATGCTTCATGTTATGGGAATGAATTCAAAATTTAAATGCTCCTAGTTATCTTCGAGTCCCGAGTTTGAGATATAAGCTAGTGTAAATTTGCTATTTGTTGCAAACACCTCTATAAGTGGCTATATTTCTTTGTTACTCTCAAGGGGTGTTTATTACGTATCCTATTGGACCATAAATTGATACTCATTCCATTATATGATTCCAAAAAGGTTATGAATTAATGAGGGAGGCGAGGCCATAGTTTAAATAAATGAGACTCCTCAATGTGCTTGAAACAAGTCAAGAAAATAGCATGCCCAAAAGAGATATTTTGAACAAGTGATCTCCTTCCACCATTCTTTATTTGGAGATAAAAATGTCTGAACCAATTTTCTCAATGACTTTGTTCATAAGAAAAGTCTCTAATACCAATTCCTATGAGCTTTGGGTTGGTGAACGGTGTTCATTTGACTAAATGGAATTTATTTGTGTTGGATTAACCCCTTCCCGCAAAACTTCTAATTTCCTTCTACATTCTTGATAGGATACCATGTGGAGTGAGCAAAGAAAAGAGCGGTAGAGAGGTATGTCTAAAAGAATTTCCTTTATCAAAACCATTTAACTGCTAAATTGAGCCAACAAGAACCCAAGTGAGGAAACTTTTGCTTAAGATTTATTGATGATACTAACCTGGGTTTTAGAGACAAATGATTTTAAACATACGAGAATGCCTAGATATTTGAATTCCTTTAGGATTCCAGCTGAGTGAAATCCTAAAAGATTCTTACTTGCTGATTTTTCTTTATGAGACTAATATTCCAAGAATAGATGCAGCAACTTCCTAAATTTTTTCATACCACTCGAGAAGCCTCAGAAAGTGATTAAGAACTATCTTGAATCTCTTGTCAATAATAGTTGAATACAACTCGAAAGAAGAATATCATCAAATTGAGAAAGTTTGATGTTCTTAATTCTGGTGTGTATGGCTTGCTAGAAAATATTTCACCCCACCTCTCAAAATCTGAACGCCCTCTTTGAACGAGTTTGCCATTAAAATATAAGGGAAGGCAAAGAGGGGGAACCTTGCTGATGTAGATCCTTGATGCTTTGAAGAAGCTTGTAGATATCCCAAATGCAAAGGCGAGATCCAAAGGCTAAAACATAGAGAGAGACCTAGACTATAAACTTGCTATAAATCCAAATTTTGACATTGCTGTGAAAATAAATCCATATTTAGGATTTAATCAAAGAGTATTTTCCATGTCTAAAATTAACCACCATTCCTTTATTGTTTCTTTCCTGGATGGAATGTATAGCTTCTAGAACCAGAAGATGATGTTGTCAAAGATCTGCCTTTGATGAAAAAAAACGACCTTGATTTTCAAAGATGATTTTTGGAAGAATATTTTTGGTATATTGCCAAAATCTTGGAAATATCCTTGTAAGAAATATTGCAAAGCGGGGAATAGGCCAAAAACTAGGAATAACTCTAGAATGATAAACACTTTATTTCTTATGAATATTGTTCGATTGACGATTTTATCTTACATTAAGTTGTCTCACGGTGAGTTAGCACTACTTGGCAACTAAGTTTTCTGTGAGACACGAGATGGTTGCTTGGTAATCATACTATCGAGACTTAGGTAAAATATGTTAATCATTTGACAAAGGATATTTTTTTTACCATGATTGACATGTATCCCCAAAATCTCTTGTGTAAAGGTAATTATTTGGCATATAAATGACATAAGAGGCGAGATTGATTCAATCAATGTATGCAAGGAATGTGATGCAAGTCTCAAACATTCAATTGATGCTTCCATTGCTTCCATTGAAACCTTATGGGCTTGGACATGCCTCAGGGTTAACCTCGGTGCCAGAGAGAAACTACCCATTCCTTACCATTGTGCCTAACCTCTTTGGTTGAATGTAATTATCTTCTTACAACAACATCCCATCTAAACATTCGAAGGACAACTTTTTATTTTTTTATGTAATATTAATTAGTCACAAAATGTTTCTCCTCTCATTGGATATTCAATGTCACATAAATCATATCTTCCTCTTTATTTTTGACTTTGGAAAGAAGTTGACCTTTAAGGCCCTTCAATCTTGTGACTTGAAACAATAACTTGATCTTTATACCCTTTAGTTAAGCAATAGGTCTTGCCACAAATCCAGTTTGCTACTGTATAAACCACATCCTTGCATTTTATAATATAATAATGTAATGTGTCCGGCTAGTTTTACTAGTATTTTGAACTTGTCCCATACATCATATGTAAGTTTCATTACAAGAATCAAAATATAATTGGAAATCAGAATTTCCTCATAACAAAATAAGAAATAATAATAATATTTATACTTGTGTTTTTATTTATTTTTAATTAAATACAATTACCTAGGTAAAGAAGTCAAACATTAATAGTGTTTATTAGAATTTTTAAAATATAATGTAAAAAAATTAATTAAATCACTTTGTTGCAATATTGTATCTACAAGTCCATTTTATATATTTAATCAATATAATGTTAAAAAATTATGTAATATCTTAACTTGCCAAATTATGCTAAATCTCTTGTTTCCAAAAATATATATATCTTAACTATAAGTACCAAAATCCCTTTATTTTCAAAATGTATATGTTACAACTCATATAATCATAAAACCCATTTAATTGCAATATGTTTATCTTACAAACTTCGACCTTTATCATCACTCAAATCTCCTATTTTCAAAACTTATATCATATCACATTTATAAATTACTCTATTAATTTAAAAAAATTGTATATTTAACCAATATAACATCGATAAGTTATATCTTTTTTAAATAAAAAAATATAAATATTTGTTTCTATTTCTTATATCTAAACTTAAACTAGAAAATTATTTTCAAAGTTTATATATTGCAAAATTTCTTTCTTACCACTCAATTTATAATAATACAAAAATCTATTTAATTAAATTACAATATATTTGTCTTATAAATCTCTCATCATATGACTCAAATTTTTGTTTTATTATTTTTTGGCTCTGAAAAAATCTATTATAATTCAGTTGTGAAAAATATCATTAACTACTATATAAACGTACACTTACACTGATTTATCACCATTATTTATAAAAAGGCCACACCACCTGGAAATATCCCACAGTTCATCCATAACTATATAATACCACATTTATGAAAGTGAAAATACCACAGTGAAATTTGTTATTTGAAAAAACATAAACACTTACAATATATTTTAAACAAAGATGTAAATCCCAGTAAGGTAATTCACAGGTACTTTTAAAGTGATGTTGTGGAAGCTACAAATTGAAGAAGGCAATGAAGAACAAACTTAAATATGACAAGGTTATGCTCAAACAAAAGCTAACTGTATAGTATGACAAGGTTATACTCAAACAAAACCAACTATACAGTGCAGAACTGGCATGACACTGTGTTGCAGCCTAAGAAAAACAATTGTCAGACTTTAATTCTCCTTGGATATGTATTTCACACTTACTTGCCCCAGGCCTCTCCAGCTAAGAATGCATTGAGCAAGAATGCAGAAGAGTACACTAGAGAATTCCATTGTCAGTCCACTTGTGAAGTTTTCCTTGGACTTGTCAAGTTTTTCCTTGGACTTGTCAAGTTTTCCTCGTAGACAGTAGTCACTTAATTGGGCCAGAATCAGAGTTTGACAAACATTCGCCAAGAAGGTAACTGCCTGCTGCCCATTTCACCCAAGCCCAGGATTTGTAAAGAAGCACTGTGTATCCATCTGCCAAAGCCTTTTATTCCCCAAAATCTTGCTATTGTGCTGCATAATGCAATGCATATAGTCTCCAGCACTATCATTGCACATACAATAATAAAAGGGACTGGATTCTTGAAACTGTCTCTCTTCTATCCAAGGGATACGGTCTGCCCAAATACAAATGAAGACAGTCCATGCCCAAACCAGTAACAATCCCCGCCATTATAATAGCTACTCCTAGTTTCAGAGAGTGGCATGGAGGGAGTATATTGCCATTTGACAACCACTCCTCCTTCAATTGCAACGAGCAGAGTCCAACCAAAGAGCAAATCAAGTTCACACAAGCACCTATAATGGACAGGGTACCGAGTCTCAGAAAATTACCTCTGAAGGTTAACACCTGGCAAACATCCCTGTGCTCTGTTTCGATGTTAGCAGACCGGACTTGTGATGACTTGACCCGAGCATAGGTTACAAATGCATTGATGGCGAATCCATTTCCTCTACTGTCAACCAGGTAATCCCGTATTGACCTTCTTGCCAGCATAGAAGTAGAGAAACCATCCGTTCTGAACCAACCAGTCATTGCCAGGTTTAAGAACATTTCTATTACCCTTGGCACTATTAAAGAACCGTTGCTGTATGTGACCTCTATTCCTTTGGCTCCCACGATTTCATTAGACATGTAGTTTTCCTGGGCACCCAGAGCCATGTAATTTTTCAGGGCATCAGAAGCCATGACTCTCACTCCTCTGCCATCCTTGTCTTTAGACCTCAAAAATCTCATCATCGGGTCTGTCCACTTATCATCCTCTGCTGGACGCAGTGGAATGCAGATGCAGGTACCTTCTTCTTGGATGGGCTTCCGATAAATGTAATCAAGAGTATCGAACTGAATATCTGCGCCAACTCTGGTTCTGTCAGTGTCCTCCTTTTACCCTCCTCCAATCTCACCCCTTCAATTTCATCAATTTTCCTTTTCCACCCTCTATCAATTCCGACCATTTACGTTCGTCAATTTCCTTTACATCCTCTCCCAATCTCCCCTTGCCACCCAGATTCATCAGTTGCCCCTTCAGATTTATCAAATTTCACATACAACAAGCCCTGGTTGCACCCATGACAGCCCTTTTTCAGACAGTCCCGAGATAGCAGCACGCATAGGGTATCAGTCACTCTTCAGCGTTCAGAAATCCGACGAGCAGCCCAGGATGTTGACCGCTTCCACAGTGCAGAATAAATGCATTTGCATTCATCATCGCAGTTACAGATCTCAGCAAGGAAGCAGCAGATCTTAAAGGTAAGCATTCCAGAAGGATGGACTGCACCATGTGCCTCTGCTTCATATACCTCATAAATTCTTTGATGGAAGAATTGGGGAATGAAATGACAACAATACAACAGAAGCATCCTTATATTTCTTGCATGTTTTAAGGCCAAACCTGTGAATAGGCTCCAGTTTTAGGACCTCTTCTGGTAGCCAGAACATCCCTTGCTGTCATGTCCAGATCCAGCCTTCCTCTCAGCAAGCTTGTAATTAAATTGCTAAATTCCTATTCGAATTGATTCAACGTTAGGAAAATTTTGTACAGCGCCTGTTACTGCTTCAGCTGCCTGCCCTTCCCCTCCTCCATCCCTTTATGGCAAAACAGGATAACCATCCCAGCAAGCCAATGAACCTTATAATCAACAACTGCATGGTGTAGGAGCTTCCCAACCAGTTCTTGAATAAACCCATTTTGAAAACAGAGCCCAACAGAATTTTGTTGAACCAGCGATAAGCAAAGCTCAAACTTGTGTTGCTGCACTGCATTGGACTGGTACTCCTACAGATTTTTATAGCCATTGCCATTTGGTTTTCAGTGTTCTCTTTTCCAAAGCAAAAGGACAGGCATATACATTTATGTCACCTTGGTCTCAGAGGAGTATTGGAGTCCAAGTGAAGGAATGAACTTTCAGATATAAATGACGAGGCACAGACAAAATGTTGTTTTAGAGGGAATGTTCTCTTATCCAAAGCAAATAGAATAAATAAAGAACCTATCAACATCAATTCATATTGATAAAAATATATATAAAATCATATAATTATACGAACAAGAGAATACAAGATGTTTATGATAGAATAACAATTACAATAGTTTTACTGAATGCTACTATGTATTTTTAATTATTTAAATTAATAAAAATAAAAAATTATTTTAAATTGGCTAAAACTATATATATAATTTTGCTTATATTAATTTATTTTTATAAAAATAAATACTATTAAATAAATATGTTTTTATTTTTTAATGTGTTTTTATATTTTTAATAAAAACCTAAACATTCAGAAAATATTTTTAATAATAAAAAATAAAACAATCAAATAAAAAAAAAAAAATAAAGAGAATATTTTTTAATAAAAAAACTAAATTTTTATATAAAAATAAAAATAAAATAAAATAATTACATTTTCTTTTAATATTATTCCATATTTTTAAATGTGGAATCAATTTTTTTTTTTTCTTTTTATGTCATTCCACATTTTTGAGTTAGAGACTTATTCTATAGGTTAGTGTGAAAGTGATGTGTAAGTATATTCTTTTCTTTTGAAATAAAAATAAAATATTCTCTAAATAGAATAGCAATGTGGGTTACAATAAAAAAGAAAAAAATACCCTATACCTATTTGATTAATTGTACATATGACCTAATATAATTTCATGTAAAGTAATTAGAAAAATTAAAAATATTTGACTAAGATGTTTTAAACCTTGTACTTGTAACATACCCATGATTAAACAAAATTACACCGATGAAAAAAAACTTTTATGTTGTTACCCTCAGGCGGGAGGTAATATAAATATCTGTCTATGTAATTACGGAGTGCGGTTGACATTTGTGCGAATTTGATGCGATAGTTATAATTACGGTGATACTATCAGCTGTAATTAAACTTTGTTTGAGCTTGATTGAATTACTTAGTTATTACATACATTTGACCAGATACCATATGTCACGGCTTGTGAGTTTTAATATGGATTACGGAGGCTTCGGTTAAATGTAATTCTAAACCATGCGATATATATATATATATATATATATATATATATATATATATATATATATATATATATATATGTTCGAACTTGGGATTATTGAAATGATTAACTCCTCGAGATTATCTGTCGAATCCCGTCGATCCATCCACGGTGAGATCTAGCCATTGATTACGATCTAGATCCCTCGGTGAGGATTCATTAGGGTTGGATAATGTCTTTCTACAACATGCCAGCCGACTCCTCGGTCCATTGTTGCGCCTCGCCGTGCGTACGGGCGAGGAATCGGCCGCCCTTAGGGTTTTATAACTCGTTCCGCTGCAACAGTCGGTCTATGGGATTCACGGGCATGATCGGCCCCGCCTCGGCCACCGGAGCCGTGACTAAGATCCTTCGTTCGCCGGCTACGAAATCTTGCTTTCGTTTTCTTTAATGAGGATTACGGAAGGAAAAATGCGGATTCTATTTCTTCGAGTACGACTTACGCGTCGGGAATCGCATCTTGTTGTGGTTCTATGTTTAATGGTTTCTCGGCTCGTAAGCCGGTTCCCGACATTCTGTTCCCGGCTTGATCGTTCTATACTGCGTTTGCAAAAGGTATTAATGTGTTTGGCAATTTGAATCATGTTAACTTTCATTGCTTAGTTCTTGCCTCGATTCACGGTAGGGTTTGGGTTTGTTAACCGTTGCGTAATGTTTGTACGCCGGAGTACTCTTCCTCTGATTAGTGCTACGAGTGCAACATGCCTCGTTGCTCCAACGGGCTAAACCTATCGTTTCTTTTCACGGGTATTTAAGTTCTTGCTATGGGAGTTCGTACACCGAACCTCCTTTCCGGTATTCCTTGGTTGAAGGCGGCGAGATTATAATAGAGTTTCTATCTTGTCTTTTTCTTTGTTTAAGTCGACAATTTATGACAATGATTATGTAATTTTAGCTAAGCCAGCGAGTTTGCGGCTCTTTAAACTTAAATAGGATTTTTTCTTTGAGGGTTTGCTCCCTTCGGTAGTTTATGCTTTTACCTTTGTAACGGGTTTACGGGTACTAAACGATCTCATTCGGACATGAATATGATATGCAATCTTTGTCATGGGCTTGACGGTGTTTTGGTGATGAATGCCTTTTATGGGTTTAAGTAAATGACGAAATTATATTTATATATATATGCATTTCGATTCGGTGTATTTATTCGGTTTACAAGTCTGTGTTTTGATGAATTTCTGTGAAGCGTACATAGAGATTCTTTGCGACTACAAGTTATGGTTGTTGGCTACATAAGATTATAATTTGTTTATTTATAGCGGCCACCATGCATGTTTACGATATTCCATTTGAGTTACGTACTTACATGGGTTCCGCCCCTTTGGGTCGGCATTTGTTTCTAATGTACATGTATTTGCTCTCTATTGTTTCGGGTTGCTCCACAGTTGGGCCCATCTGATTATTTTGAATATTTGTTCTAGAAAAAGAAGATGATTAAATTCTTGCTAAATTAAGTTTGTTCTTTTACATGGCTACTGTTAGACTATTGGAAGTGACGGACCACTTATTAGTCGAGCTCTCATAGAGCGAAACCCGACCAACCTAAACACATTTTGCGAACACTATGGAATAACGGTCTCCTCATTCCTTTTGATTAAGTAAAGTGATGCCTTACCTTACGATTACTTAATTTGTTTTCTTAAAAAAAAAAATGAAAGAGGATTGCTTCTTCCTCTTGCTACATTTATGGTTCAATGTTGTACGGGTCTTATTTTAAATACAGTACATTGTTCATCTAACTATTAAGAACTCGAGATCTTTAACCTACAATCCTAAATATACGTAAGGTCTTTGGAATAAAACGGTTACTACCAAACATTCAACAATTTGCTTTACGTTCAGCACGGGTCAAGATTATAAACTTTACAATTACGCTCATAATTAACAAGAAAACAAATGATTATCTTTTACGGTAATAGCAACTACGGAAATCTACTCATTTGTCCCGAAATCCAAGTGAAGTAGTTTATGCCTCCCTTCCACGAAATTTGGGCCGATTACGTCCTGCCCGGCTCTCCCCGAGCTCAAGTCGAGTCGTAGTTAGTTCGAAATCCTGGAGGAGGTTCTCGGGGCAGTCCGGTCCAAACTCCCGACTCGGTGAAAACGGTAGTCAGGAGCTCCGCGGGACAGTAGGTCCGAGGGTCTCCAACCCGGAGTATTGTACGTGCAGGAAAAATGTTTTGCTTCCGGCCTACGAGTTTCTTTGTGCACGGATCAACCCCAAACTCTCCTTGGAATGCTTTATTTATTCCGAGTTTTTGGATAAGCATGAAAACTTTTTTTTTTCTTAACACAGTCTTGATTTACTTTTACCAAACCATTTACTTATGAAACCAATTTCACGGTAAATCTTTATTAAAAATAAACATTTGATTTTTGTTCACATATTCTCATTAAAATGACACGGCAATCCTAACTAATCCTTAATTAATAATAATAACATCTAACTATTTGTTTCCACTAAAATGGTGGTTACGATTTCCCCCCTAGGGGAGAACACCGTCTAGGTGTTCTTATTCTCTTGCGAAGAGAAAAGCTGCGGATAAGCTTCACGGGCCAAGCTCTGCGTCTTCCCAAGTGACCTCCTCGGGTCCAAAGTGCTCGCTGGTGCACTTTAACACCAGGCGATGGCCCTCGTTTAGAACATGATTTCCCTCCGGTCTAGTATCTTGTGAGGCACAAACCAAACTCTGTAGTAGGTTCTACACCACAATGAACTTATGTTACTTATGTAAGTCTTTAACATCACATTATCATTTTATACAGCCCATGTATTCACTACACGAATGTTTTGCAGGCTGGATTATGTGTCTAGGATCATGAACGTATCGTTTCAATAACGATACATGAAAGACATTATGCACTCGAATGTGGCTAGGAAGCGCTAGCGATACGCCGCAAGTCCCACACTCTTTCCAATATTTGGAAAGGACCACGAATAGAGGTGCTAGTTTTGCACACGATGCCCATCTCAATGTGCTCTTCTTTGGTTTAATCACGACGTATACGTGATCACCAACTTCATATTCACGGTATGATCTTTTCTTGTCACTTGTCTGCCTTCTGCATGTCTTGTGCGCACTTCAAGTGCAATAGGATCTTCTTTGCCTCCTTCCATTTACTGCTAACATATTTGGTCCCAACATTAGTTTAGTCTCGGTACTCCAATTTATGGGGGTTAACGCTGCCGCCCATATAATGCCTGCCTCAAACGGACTCATGTAAATTCTTGATAACCATTGTTATACATAAATTCTATCAAGTGTAGATATTCTTCCCATTTAGCAATTCTTGCATGACATACATCCTTAACATGTCTTCCGGTATACGGATTTCACTCACTCGGTTGTGTCCAGGTTTGCGGATGGTATGCGATACTAAAATGTACTTGCGTCCCTAAACACAGCAAACGGGGCCTTCAAAAAGGATTTGATGTGAACTTTACATCTGCGTACGAAATAACGATCTTGAATGCCATGCGATCCCGAAGATCTCACGCATAAATAAATGCACTTATCTATCTTGTTTATAAGTGGATTGGGCAATTATAAAATGTGCCGATTTACTCATCGATCTACAACTACCGTTATAAGTCATTCCTGTTTGTTTTTAAGTAAGTCCGTGTTGAAATCTAATGAGATTACCTCCATTTCCATTCGGGGATAGGTATGGGGAACGCATTAATCGATTAGGATGCCTATGCTCCACCTTCACTTCTTTGGCACTCTAAACACTTATTCGGATAGTTCGCTATATCTTTTCTCATGCACGACCAACGATAATCCTTTCGAATGGTATCGTATCTTTTGATATCTGGTGTCCTTTCATTTAGCTTCTATGATATTCATCTAGTATCATGGTTTTTAATTCCATTAAGTTTGGGACCAACTATCCTCTTCTTGAAAACCCGACAACCCATCTGTGGTTGATCTCATAATCTCTTTATCACACGGCCTTCGGGTGCTTGTGTTTGTTGCCACAAATATTTATATTCGAGATCCTTGTCTTTTCATTAGGGCAGTCCAAAAATCTGGTCTCAACTTGATTAACATATAACTCATAAATGTTTAGTGCAATTTTTACGCTCAATGCATCTGCTACCACATTCTCTTTACCGCTTTACATCACTGCAAATCTATATGAGCTAATGGAAATCATTCTTGCTTGTCGAGTTTAAATCGGCTTAATTTAAAATAGTTAGTTAAACTACTATGATCGATCTTTAATACAAACCTTTTTCCAAGTAGATAGTGTCTCCATACTCGGAGAGCGTGAACAAGCTGCGGTCAGCTCCAAATCGTAAGGCTGAGCTATGCTTACTCATGATCTTTTAGCTTGCGAGATTCATATCTATCACTTTTCCCTCTTGTGATAATACGGCTTAACTCCCTCCTTGCGGGCATCTTTACAAACTTAGAATTCCTTATACGGTCTTTGCTACACCTTGTCTGGTCTTGTTGTCAATACGCTTGCTTCAATTTCTGAAACTATCGACATTCTTTTGTCCATCTAAAAATCTTTCCCTTCCTTTGTGGGAAGTAATGGGAAAGGCTATCTTTGAAAACCCCTTTATAAATCGTAGGTAATAGCAGTGAGACCCATAAAAGATGATATGCTCTGCCCATTTTGTGGCACCTTCATTCCATAATGGTATTAATTTTCTAGGGTCTCTAGCTATTCCCTTTTAGATATTACGTACCCAAAGATCTGTATTTCTTCCTTGAAGAAATCGAATTTACTAATTTTGCGTATAGGCTGGTGCTTCCTTAACAATTCCAATACTACTCGCAGTATACTGTGTTCTCATGATGTTGAATAGAAGTGTATGTCATCAATGAAGATTAGCACAAAGTTGTCAAGTTAAGGGTGAAAGACACTATGCATCGATCTCATAAAAGTGGTAGTGCATTGGTTAACAAAAAGGTAATACCATAGATTCATAGTGGCCATACCTTGTGCGAAAATGAGTTTTGTGTATATCTTCATCCTTAATTCGATGCGATGATAACCGAGACCGCAAATCAATTTTTAGAAACAGTCGCTCCCCTTACAGTGAAACGGATCATCGATACGGGGTAGGATACTGTTCTTAATAGTCGGCTTATTTAATTGCCGATAATCCATGCACATGCGCATGGTTCCATCCTTCTTCCTAACGAACAATACGGGTGCTCCCCGGGGTGACACCTTTGGGTCGTATGTACTGTATCCAATAATTCTGTTTGCATTTTCAGCTCGATCAATTCGAGCACACTCATACGGTAGGGATTCGCGAGGCCCGAGTGATATAAAGCGGCAATTCTATTGTAAAATCCACTTCTCTTTTTTGGTGGTAATCACGGCACCTCTTCGGGAAATACATCCTTAAATTCATATTACGGGGATATTTTCTAATGCGGCAGTTTTATTCTTAGGATTCGAGATCGTCAGCTTGTACTAGCATACGGTTAGCATCCTTCCTTATGCATCTCCCCCATTTTAGGAAAGTATGAGTGGGCGCGGTCTCTGAGGCTTCCTTACGCCTTGAATCTCTTGGCGAATACCATTATGATCCTGTAATAAATATCTTCTCCTTACGGTCTACATATAAGTCTAGTGTACTCCAACCAATCCATACCCAACGGTACATCATAGATCCCAAAGGTAGAACATTTAAGTCCACTACCATTCTTTGTCCATCGTTGAGTCCTGGGTACAGTATTTTGGCACTAACTTTTCTTTTAGCCCACATCATTCTTGGATAACCATGTCTTTTTAGAGCTTTTGACTTGGAAATTCTGATTTCTACTAATTTAGGACTTATATAGCAAAGTGGCCCCAGGATCCCAAAACGAAGCAGGTTGGGATAACAAATTCCGAGTTCTATCATGGTGGGCTGAAAATCGACACGGTCCTCCCGATCTTCCGTTAATTAAGGTATGTTTGAGCAACATCTCTGATGAGAAACTCTTGCAATTATTTCTTGCCTCGGTTTACCACATTTGTAGGCAATCCTAGAGTGGCAATCAGCTGCACGGCCCCAACTGCTAACGGTGGCTGCGTTTTGTTAGGTACATTCGGGTTTAACTTGGAAGCTTCCCCTTAGATTTTGTCTTTCAGGAGCCATCTAATCCCATTGATGGTTCCTACATTGCTGATGAGTAGGGTTACGGCGTTACCCTGAAATTGCTAGTTTTGCCTTTCTTGAACCAGCTATTCTGATAATAACTGTGTCACCATCATTTCCTTAGTCTATCTTGTTTTAAACTGTGATAACCATGACCTTGCCTTTCTAATAGCTCGTCCATTTTCTGCAGGATTTTCAAACTCAATAGCTCCTTCATGTGAACGAAGATGTTGCTCGGAAATCTTTGGACTTTGGCTTTCTCACTCTCTTAAATACGGTACATAACACCGATGATGTAAACAGTGATGTACTCATCCATGATCGATTGTGTAGCCTTAAATCGTAGTTATCGAGCCTTTTCATCATAAAAGCAATTAAATACTTGTCCTTGAAGTCTTTGATGGGCTTTTCCCATGTCACATCGGAATCCTCTGTTACCCATAGGATCTTCCTTTTATCATAAGGTGGCTTTGTCTTTTAAGTGGTAAATGGCCTAACCGTGCTTTAGTATATGCGTAATCATATACCTGAAAATATTTGTTCATATTAATCAGCAACATATAAATGCTTATCTTTCGCCATCAACGTAGGCGAAGTTTTATCTTCCTACCGAATTATAGTGCAACTCCACCTTTGCTTTTTTACTTGTCACTCAGGTCGGTTTTCATTCTCGAAGATTCAGCCTCATTAAAATTCATTTGATTAGCTATTTATTTTTACTTCTTTCTTTTGGCTCATTTTGTTCATCATTTAACATCATTCCCTCATGAAATTCTCTTTAACGTGCTGAGGCTTCTCAATCCTCGATTTTGTTTATACGAAAACTTTAGGATCCTTTCTGTTCACCATCATCTTAGCATTTTCATCGTACTCTCTCCATTTCTTCCTTTTTATGCTTGTTGTCTTGTGTGCAGCCAGGAATGTTTGATCTCTTTGTTGTTGTTCTTCAATCAATCTATTAGACCGCGTCTTTATCTATTCCCAGCCCGAACCCACATTTCGGGGTTCCCTCTGGTGAAAGCGGTTGAATGTCTCTAGACATTCCTTCATTGTTAATCGTAAGGTCTCTGTCTTGTTTGTCGTTCCATATATTTATCCTTGTGCAAGACACACATACAATTGTAACGTCGGTTATTTAATAGGGTCCCAGCCTTGTAACGGTACGTGCCACTTATGGCCTTTACAGTTAAAACAAAATTACACATTAAAAAAACTTTTATGTTGTTACCCTCTGGCCCAAAGGATGTACAAAATGTCTTGTCTGTATGATTACATTAGGTTGACATAAATACTTGAATTTGATGCGATAGTTATAATTACGGTGATGCACTATCAGCTCTATGGTGTTTTGTTTGAGCTTGATTGAATTACTTAGTTGTACATACATTTATTCCATACCATATGTCCGGCACTTGAGTTTTAATATAGTTAAGGAGGCTTCGGTTGATAACAATTCTAAACCATGCAATATATATATATATATATATGTTTCGAACTTGGGATTATTGAAGCCGTTAACTCACCAAGATTATCTATCCCGTCCGCGTCCAATCGGAGTCCCCCGGCGAAGATCGCTTCGTGATTTACGTCTGGATCCTCGGTGAGGATTCATTAGGGTTGGATAATGTCTACCTTATAGCCGGCTCCTCGGTCCATTTATTGCGCCTCGCCGGTGGTCACCGGAGAAGACGAGGGTCCGCTGCCCTTAGGGTTTGCTCCGTTCTGCTCTGCTCGGTCGGTCTATGGGGTTCACAGGCGTGATCGCTGCCTCGGCCACCGGGTATTGTTAAGTCCTTCGTTCCTCATCTGCGAAATCTTGCTTTGTTTTCTTTATCACAGTTGCGGAGAGGAAAAAGTCGGATTCTATTTGATGCGACCTATGCGTCGGGAATCACATACGCTGACGGTTCTATGTTTAATGGTTTCTTCGACTCGTAGAAGCAGTTCAAGCATTCTATTTCCGGCCCGATCGTTCTATCTGTGTTTGCAAAGGTATTAATGTGTTTGGCAATTTGAATCATATTGCTTTCATTGCTTCCGTTCTTGCCTCGGTTCACGGTAGGGTTTTGGGTTTGTTAGATTCTTTGTAATGTTTGTTTGCCGGTACTCTTCCTCCGTTAAAGTACTCAATTAAACATGCCTCTGCTCCTTGAGGCTAAACCTATCTCGTTCTTTTCAGGTATTTAAGTTCTTGCTATGGGAGTTAGTACAGAACCTCCTTTCAGTATTCAGCAACAGTGGAAAGCTGAGATTATATGAGTTCTATCTTGTCTTTCTTTGTTTAAGTATGACAATTTATGACAATGATTATGTAATTTTAGCTAAGCCACTTCGGGGGCTGCTGACTCTTTAAACTTAAATAGGATTTTACTTGGGGTTTGCTCCTTCGTGGTTGCTTTTACCTTGTAACGGGTTTAAGTCTTGAGCAGTCTCATTCGGACATGAATATGATATGCAATCTTTGTCATGGGCTTGACGGTGTTTTTGGTGATGAATGCCTTTTATGGGTTTAAGTAAATGACAAGAAATTATATTTATATATATATGCATTTCGATTCGGTGTGTTATTCGATTTACAAGTCTGTGTTTTTTGATGAATTTCTGTGAAGCGTACATAAAGAGATTCTTTGCGACTACAAGTTATGGTTGTTGGCTACATAAGATTATAATTTGTTTATTTATAAGCAGCCATGCATGTTCTGATATTCCACATTTTAGGTTACATTAGCTTGGCAGGTTAGCCCCTTTGGAGGTGACATTTGTTTCTAATGTACATGTATTTGCTCTCTATTGTTTTAGTTTGCTCCACAGTTGGTATGTGAGTTATTTTGAATATACGTTCTAGAAAAAAGAAGATGATTAAATTCTTGCTAAATTACGTGCTGTTCTTTTACATAGCTCTATTAGACTATGCAGGTAATAGGACCACTTATTAGTCGAGAGCTCATAAAGAGAGACGACCAACCTAGAAGCACATTTTCTATAGAACACTGTAAGATGTAGTCTCCCTCATTCATACGTTAAGTAAGTGATGCCTTGCCTTACGGTACTTAATTTGTTTTCTTAAAAAAAAATGAAGAGGATTGCTTCTTCCCTCTTTGCTACATTTTATGGTTCAATGTTTGTACGGAGTCTTATTTTAAATGCGATTGCATTGTTCATCTAACTATTAAGAACTCGAGATCCTTTCAACCTACAATCCTAAATATACGTAAAGGTCATGGAATAAAGCAGTTACTACCAAACATTCAACGATTTTGCTTTACGTTCAACACAGGTCAAGATTATAAACTTCCTAGTACGTCATAATTAACAAGAAAACAAATGATTATCTTTTACGGTAATAGCAACTCTTTGAAATCTACTCATACGTCACATCCAGGAGTGATAGTTTATGCCTCCCTTCCACGAGCTAGCGTTCGTCCTGTGACTCTCCCCAGGAGCTCAATTAAAGTCGTAGTTAGTTCGAAATCTGGAGGAGGTTCTCGGGGCCAGTCCCGTCAGGCTCTCGACTCCGGTGAAAAACGGTAGTCTGGGGAGCTCACGGGACAATCCGGTCCGAGGTCTCGACCCAGTGTTAATACCGATTTAAGGAAAAAAATGTTTCCTTTCGGCCTACGAGTTTGTTTGTGCAGAGATCCAACCCCAAACTCTCCTTGGAATGCTTTATTTATTCAGTTTTTGGATAGCTGTGGCTTGTTTTTTCTAACCTTTTGAGATCTTGATTTACTTTGCCAACCATTTACTTGCCCAAACCAATTTCACGGTAAATCTTTATTAAAAATAAACATTTGATTTTTGTTCACATATTCTCATTAAAATGACACAGCAATCCTAACTAATCCTTAATTAATAATAATAACATCTAACTATTTGTTTCCACTAAAATGGTGGTTACAGTACTTTTTAAAATATTTGAACATGTTATATCAGCTCTCTCTCTCTCTCTCTCTCTCTCTCTATATATATATATATATATATATATATATATATATATATATATATGCTAAAATAAAATATTTTAATGTTATATAGAATAAAATATCCAATATAAGTTATGAAAAAAAAAAATATTTTAATATGAATTAATATTGAATTATTTTTAAAATATGATAATAATAATAAAATAAGTTTAATGTGCATTCATAAAATGGCTTTCAAATACACATGTTAACTAATCTACCTTAACATTCAAAAATACAATTTAACGAGTAAAAAATACATTTTTTTTTCCTCCTAAAATAAGTTTCACTAAGGAAATTTGATCTCTCTAAACTTTCATGTTATATGATTGTAAGATGGATCTATCTTTTGAGTACATAAAAAATCAAAACAATCCATTAGTGCATTGAACATATATTTTGAAACCTAATATCATTTTAATTACATTGAACATGAGCTTAAACCTAATATCATTGAATAATAAACATATGTGAAAGGTAATTAGAGTTTGACTCTTTATTATAAACATATTTTAACTACCATGACACAAAGCTCTCTTCATTTGTTTGTTGATCTCTTTTGTAGCTTCTATAAAATGATTTTTTTTACATGATATAGTGTAGAAAAGAAAGCTCTTCTGTTGTTTGTTGATCTCTTTTGTAGCTTCTATAATTTTATTATCATTATTATTATTATCATTATGTAGAAAGAAGGTAAAATAAATTATAGACAATTTGTTGAATTATAATAGATAATCTAGTAATTTATTTTTGGATAAATTTTTTAAATAATATTTTAAAATAAAGATAGAAACTTGGTCCTTCATTTTTGAAAATAATTTGCTCAAAAATAAATTATGAGATCTAATTAAATAAGATCATAGATTTTAAGATATAGAGATTTAATAATAAAAAGAATAAATATATTTTATTTATGTTATCTTTACATGCTATCTGTCAATAATTATTGATAATTAAATTAAAATTTTAAAAAATTTATTCCAAAATAAATATACTTATTAATAAATAACACTATAATATGGTGCTTATATAAATAATTAACACTTATAATAAATAAGATTTACAATATTTACAATTTGGTTTGCCTTAATCTAAGATTAGCTTTAAAAAAAAACCTAAAAAGAAATGAGAATTATGCATAGGATGATTACATATTTAAGGTTAACATACAAGTCATCGATAAAATACTTAGGTGGTTAACTTTGTCCTTTGTCATCATATAATATTAGAATTATTTTTATTTATTCAAGTTATAAATACATGTGATATGTATAATCTTAAAGATCTTATATAATGATATGTATAATCTTAAGCCTCTTAAAATTATATAAACACTTTAATGGCACATATATAATAATAATTATTATTATTATTATTTTTTTTTAAATTTAAATTACGAGTTGTAATTCATTTTGATCAAAGGAATGTACTAAAGATAATAACTTACCTTAAATTTTTAAAAGTTAAAGAAATAATTTTGTTTTTATTTATATTGTTTTTCCAAAGTAAGAATATATATATTTAAAAATTAGCTAGTTATTAAAAAGTAATTTGACAAGTTTTTTAATAGAGTTTGAAAAATTAAGAAAACGATGATAATTCTTGCTAGACCTAGAACAAAATGTCATTTAGACTTGCCTAAAAAAGGAAACCGAGGGCAGAGTTCAATAGATGAAGGTAACAAGAGCTAGAGGTTTCTATGAAAGAAATTAGACTTACAATACTAAATAGACTATTAACTTAAAATTATTGATAAAAGGAAAACTTATTATCGAGAGAAAAAACCATATAAAGCTCATATATTGGGAAGGGGTGTTACACCTCGCTTTCTTAGAGGAGGAAGCACGACAATTGGTGTGTCCTTTTGAAGAGCTAGGAGTTGCCTCCACCTAAATTTTTTCCATAATACTGCAACCAAAGAGGCCAATGTGGGCGGGAGCCAATTTTGTTTTTTCTATAGCTTTACATGGTCACAAAGACTCTTTCCATCCTTGTTACCGAAATGATAGTGCATGGGCTACAAATGATTTTGTATACCAATAAAATTCCACTTTATTGTTGAATTTAGTTTCTTTAGTGCAATTAACCCATGGTCTAGGGAGGAAATATTCGATCATGACATTGATCTCTCCTTTTCTAGTAGATACCATGAATAATTGGCCCATTCTTCAATAACATTCTTGTAGCCATGGCTATAAGAGAAGTGGTGTGAAGATATATAGAGGTAACAATGACCGCATCAACTCTATCTTGGTTTTTTTTTTTTTAACACAATGGAGCTTTTCCTTTTCTATTAGCGAGGAGCCATAATGCCAAGATAGTAACATGCTAAGAGCCCAATTCCGAGATTGAAGGTGAAGCTGCGTAAGATGAAATAGGAAAACATGAGATTAGGGAAGTAGGGAAGGAAAGTTACCTCTTGCTATCTTCCTTAAGCCATACTTTAATGCTATTATGGACCCTTTCTTATTATGTAAAGGGACCAATAGTGCAAGTCAACGTCTACACATGAATCTAATTGCACATCTAGATCAAATCATAATTTCCATCACTTTGGTTTCCCGTATTTTTCCCTCATCATGTGAATGCACCATAACATTCTCCTCTCCATTACGTAGTAGGGGCGCAATCCTATTGTTTGCGTTACCTTTGTAATTCTCAAGGGTTTGCATGGGAGAAACTCCCAGTACCCATTTAGAAGGTAGTTGAAAACCACCAAGAGAGGGCATGTTGCCATTCCTTTTTTCCATCTCATACTCGTACTACCTATGTGGGGTAGTATTTGTATTGTTATAATTCATTTCTTTTCTTTTCTCAAAAATATTTGCTATGAATCGATGTATCGATATATTCATATCTCTTCCATTTCACTTTCATGTTGGACAATGATTGATCATTTATAATAGTACGATATTTGTTTTGAAATTTAGTCAAATTTCAACAATCATCGCATTTTTACCACCAACACATTTCTTTTTGTAAAATAGTTCATCGCTTTCTCTTTCATAAAGATTTAGATGTAAAAATCACGGATAGTGGAAGGAGGAGGTGAATCCTTCCATAATGTTCCTCACAAGAAATCAAAGTGTGTCATAATATAACTCAAATTCCACATGATAACGACAACAACAAGTGTCACGTACGGTGATGAGTTTTACATACCATGGTTTTATTGAACAAGCAGTGAAACATGAATTTGACGATTCTCTTCTTTGAACTTGTTGAATAACTCTATCTGAGTGGTTTTCAAGAAATATTTTTCATGTTCTTCGTGCGAGTTTCGTGCTATTTCTTCGCATCACATGCCTTGCAGGTTAGCGAAACACAATTGTTCTTCAATATTCATATATTATTTTTTAACATTTTCTCCAAGTCTATCTTTATATGGTTGCCTACAAATAGCTCTCCAACAAGCCGAGTTCATCATTTACATATATTTGCGAAGTAGAAATTTCTGATGTTTGTGCAAATTTTTTCGCGAAGGTTCCGGTGCTCGTGCCATAGATGTTACCAAACGATTCTCTTGAGTACTTTGAAACCATTTCCATACATGTTCCTCTACGTACAATTGAAACATCTTTCTCTCTAGATCTCTTAATTGACTCTATAGCACTACTCATATTTTTTATCATCTTCCTTCATTTTTTTGTCTTTGGTTGATTTGAATACCCGGTAGTGTAGTAACTTCTTTTAATTTACTTAATGATAGGAGACCTTTCAACATTTGAGCACAGTACATCACTGACTCATTTAAAAATACTTTTCAAAAAAAATACGAGTTAACACGATATCGTATATACAGATGAGTTTTATCTCCATGTATGTGAGTGTAAACATTTCTAACATCTCATTATCGATAGTGATTTCATACGTATATTCGAGAAAAAATAGTACATATTCAATAAATAACTAAATTAATAAATATATCTATAATTTCAATAATATGTGCATGTGTTTTAATATCTATCTATATATATATATATATATATATACCTTGTGATTCAATTTCTTTATTTGAATTTCTTTCAATATTTTCACCATCTTCAATCATTGAATCAATATCTCTTTCTTTCTCTTTCAAAATTTTGCATGTATCTCATCGATGTTTTGAGGAATATCTCTATCTGTTTACATTAAACAAAATATTTTCAAATTAGTTCATCGAATAAAATTAAGCTTCACATTTTACATTAGGAAAATTTTAATTATATCAATAGATCATAATATTTACATTTATACCTGCTTCAATTTCTACTTGAGGTTGATTTTCTCTTGATATTTGAGAGGGGCTTCTAACTTTCTTTTGCGGGTGTCTCGTCTCTTCTCTACGTTCTCGGGGGTCTCTTTTTCGATCATATTTTCCTACTTTACGTCCGTCGATTTCCCATGATAAGGAGTATGAAGTTCAAAAAATTTCCTTCAAAAAATTAAACAATAATTCAATTACAAAAAAACATCACAAAAGATTTAATTTAAAAAAATCATTTTAAATTTTTTGCAAAAAATACATACTCAATCCAAAACACTTACTTTAAAAAATTCGAGAGAAAAAATGTCTTATAATAATGAAATGAAGCTCAAGGTTACTGACAAAACATGTACATACCTCCAGAAATGTCCTTTGAATGTACGTCAGAAAAATTTCTTAAGTCAAAAACAATTTTTTTTTTTTTTTGCAAAATCGAGTAGCCTCCAAGAAATGTCTTCCGAAAATTCTTTAAACCCAAAACAATTCTTTGCAAAATCCTTCTTCAAGAAATGCTCTTAAATCCAAACTGAAGAAAATTTTTTAAACCCAAACCAGATCTTTGTATTTTCTCACACACACACACCTAAAAAAATAAAAAAATTACAACTTTATATGCCTCTGGACATTCAAAAAGTCTTTGAACAACTTGTTTAAGCATAAACTCCTTTCATATTTTTATTTTTTTATACACATGGTAACAGTGTCCCTTTCCCAACAAATTACATAAAACCCTAGTCACATATATTAGCATGTTGTTGTTTTTATTTTCTATTTTTCCTAAAAAAAGTTACATAGTCAATTAAATAAAAAAAGGGAAGTCCATAAATCGATCCTTAATCAAGAAAAGAAAGTGTTTCCTTATATTCGAATGTGTCAAGTCTATGGAGTGACCATCTGTGAAGTAGAAGTGGTCTAGGTATGGTAATCAATATTAATCCAACTTTAAAGATGCCTCGTGCTAAGTTATTCATATTATAATGTCCCATATAATAATAATAATAATAATAATAATAATAAGACAATGCATTACCCAAAGAGTTTGGATTTAATGGTGGAAAGCAGGAGTTTTCTGTTAGCCGGTTCAGATTCCATGAGGGCTAACCTGAAGCCATAGGGGTACTGAGGTAGTGGTAAAAGTGTGGTTGCACCTAGAGAGATTATTCTAAATGATCTCAAGACTCATCACACACATAAGTGAATCAAATCCCACCTTCATGTCCTTCAATTTTAAAAATGCCTTTAGCATCATGGAGGTACATCTTAGGTGGAATGGCATGAGAGAAATTGAAACTTGAACCAAGGACCCCAGTTTAGGTTAATTGGTCATTCATTATAATGACAAGTCATTCCTATCCTTGTTCATAGGCGAGTAAAAGCATGAGAACATGGGAGAGGTTCAATTGGAGTACAAGAGAAATAATAATTTGATGATTAAGCTAGTTTGATTCATAATCAAGATAAAAAGTGATGAAATAGGGAAGAACTCACTCTCTATCCATGGGAAATAATTGACAAAACTCAAAGAAGTAGGGATTTCTCTTTAACTTTTAAAAGACTATAAAGCACGAGAGTACGATAATGCTGCTGTGTTTACTCCCGGGGAAATCCATTCTAGTAGACATTGACTTTCCTTGATCAACAACAATAGTAGATAGACACAACAATGGATAGAAGTTCAAGGATAGATTAGATAGGGTAGGAAGATTTAATGTAGGTGTAAATCATTATCTTGCATAGGCGGTGGAAAACCCTAAAGCCACTTGGACCTACTATTGGAAAATGTCACAATCCAAACCAGAACACCATTCAAGAATTGGAATTGGAAATAGAAGGATTGAACTAACAACTAACATAAATGCAAGAAAAACAATAGGGAGGAGACAAAAACTTAGAAGCAGTGTCATCTTCTAAAAAGTATGTCAATAGCCTTTTGATAGGATTTTGAATATGAATTGGTATGTTCTACAACAACTATCATAATTTTACAGATGATTAGTCTAGATGTTTGGTTTCAAATTTTATAATTTCCGGCCAAAAGTTATCTAGCCTTAGGCATATTTTATATACTTTATAATTTCAATATATAATGGATTTTATGTAACATATATGAATTATAATAGATTAATAGTTCTTAGCTATGCTATAGAAAATTAGACTCATCATGCTATTAGGAAATACTTGTTATTTTTCTGTGTAGATACACAACATTCACTAATATAATTTACTCGGTTGATATTAAAATAATAATAATAATAATATGGGGCATTACATTTCTTTTATTTATTTATTATGATCTTTATTTTTATTTATTTATTTATTATTGTTTATTGATAATAATATGTTATAATATAGTTCTTATACATGTATCTATGAGATAAAGAGAGATACTTAGAGAAAATTTATCACCTACATTTGTATACTATCATAAAGATGCAGCCAGGTGAAATTTATTATTAGTGCTTTCTTTATAATGCATTTGATGGCCAATAGAGTTTCATAAGAAAGTTTAATTGAATCCTAGAGTTCTTGGGCTAGCTAAAGAAATAATTTAGTACTTAATACATTTCACCAAAGTATTTGACTCTTGGCCAATTCTTCTTTGAAGGAGATGTGGTGGAGTGGATGATATATATAAAATTCCTCTTACACCTCTTTTGGGGGATTACCTTGCAAAACTCCATTAAAATATGACAAGGGAGAGCCTTGCCTTATTACATTTTCTTTGCATTCATGTTTGGTTTATTTTCCTCCACATGTTAGTAATAATTCTTGATATTGAGAGGCTATAATTCACGTTTGATAGTGATAATATCATTTCCTTAAATATCTAGCAAGCCATACTCTAAATTATGTTTAGGGAGAAGTCTTTCTGATCTTCATTGTGTCATTGAAATACCAAGATTTGAAGGTTTTTCTACATCTCCTCCTTCCCATACATTTTACCCTTATCATTTCTTCCACTTCTTTTAAAACCTCTTTAGGGAAGAAACAATTCATACTTAGATGTTCTTGTTTACATAAATTGCACCAACCTAGACAATTAAAGTTTTTGTCCTTGGAGAACTTCCCATGTGGGGGCATAATTATTTAAAATAATCCACATAAATATTTTAATTTTGGATGGAAACTCTGGTTTCTAAATAATTCTCCACAACCAAACTTGTTGTCCTTTACACCTTGCTCTACTAGTTCTTTGTATCTTGGCTTATACATATATGTTCTTGTTGTGTTAGAAGAACCAACTCAGTGATCATCATCTTCTCAAATTTTAATATTATTGTCTTTTAGAACTTCTATATAGCCCTTCAACAAATTCTTCACTTAGTCCCAATTCCTCCCAAGAGAGTCATACATTATTTTATCCAAGTTGTAGATATATCCCAGTTACAAGTAATCAAAGTATAATATCATTTACTTTTGAGATCTTGAGTCAATAGGAGGTAATCTATGAACATATTTGCACACTATCAAGAATTCGGAAGCCAAATTTGAACCCTTTTCTCCTTTTCCCACCTTCTAGATTAGCCAATTTCCTATAAAGCCCAAATATAGAGTTGATAACTTTCCAAATGATAGTGGCCTTACATGAGTTTATCTAGGATTTATTCCCAATATTCTAATATATATCTAGGGAAATATATTTTGTATTGAAAACTTGAACCCACAAAAAAAATTCCCTATATAATGTTGAAATTTACCTTGAGAAACAATGAAATTGGCATCCGAGAAACAACACACACATTGGTGTGGGATCACAGTCACCATTGATGGATCCTAGCGACACATTAGTGTGCAAGAAATTTTTAAATAAATTGGAAAATTAGTGTAATATTATCTCATAACAACTTGTAATAGTTAACTAAGTGTGATAGACTTTCAGATTTAGCTCAAAAAATTTTGAGTTGAGGGTCGAGATGATAATCATGTAGAGTGATTCTATTATTAATAAGGTCCGATTTCGGTTGTAGCACTATTGTATTGTGAGTGGGATCGGTTAACTCACATTAATTGAGTTAAATCGGTTTAACTAGTTCTAAGCATTTTGATGAGCTAGTGGAAGATCAGCGAATTAAAATAGATTTAATTCACCGGTAGTGATCTACCAAGTAACTAATGATTCACTATTTATAGCTGCATGCTAATTAAGTGAGACTTGAGTTGAGACAAAGGTTCAAGGCCGGTAAACTATCAGTTGTATTTTTAACCAAAGTTTGCTTGAGATGTTAGTTATATAACCACATGAAGCCCATGATGAATTTTACAATACGAGGAAGGCTAAATTTCCTATTTAATAAGTTAATTCACTAAAGTTACGTAAAGACCTACTTTGATAATTGGCTATAGATTTGTCCATTTTCCTAGATAAGTGTGAAGTAATTAGTAGAGTGTATGAGTTACGGTGATCACAAATACATTGTATTTTTCATGATTCCTTGGTTGATTATACAATAAATATGTGGAGGAGTTTTGAGCGAGTTTATTTCCCCAGGGAATATAAATTGTTGTGTATTTATTTACTTCTTTCTCTTACTTGAATGTGATTGAGCGGCCGTGTTTTATATTAGCAAATATTGTAGAAAGATTCAATATCTTGTTTTATTACATTACATGATCAATTTGAATCCATTAATATAATTTCTACATGGTATCATAGCGCAAGGAATCACAATATTGGAGAATAAATTGAGTTTTAGTTGAACAATATTCAAATTTGCATGTACTTTATTTGGAGCTATAAGGTAAGATGTGTTGTTGGCTTGAGACTTGAATATGCACTCGAGGGTAGTTCAAATTATATTGCATGGAAGGACAAGATGGAGGTAGTGTTGGAGGACAATGGGTTGAATGAATTCATAGATAATGATATTCCCAAGCACTGCGACAACAGAGATGTAACTTCTTGGTGCATGACGGAAAGAGGTAGCAAAGGCGGGGAGGATCTTGTTACGGGGGTTCAGATCATATTGTCTCGGTATCATGGAAAGGAAACTCAATATGCTATGTGGAAGGCCTTGATATAGATGCATTTCAAATCGGCGGTGACCACAAAATTGGCACTCAAGGAAAAGCTCGGGAAAATCAAAATGGAGAAGAGCGACACAATCCATAAATATAACAAGTTCACTCAATGTCGAGATGAGCTTGGAAGTGTTGGGATTACTTTGGGCGGCCCGATGATGAATTGGTAGACTAGCACTTCTAGGCCTTACGGCAAGAATTTGGAATAGTTACCGAGGACTCGTGAATGGGAGGGAGAAGTCACCGAAGTTGGGAGCGACTTTGGTTAGATTTGGTACAGAAGAGGTTTTTGCGGAATACCGGGGATGGATCCTCATCCAAAATCGATGATGAGGAAAATGGTGCCTTGAAGTACATTAAGGCAAAGAAGGGGAAGGAAGGGAGTCCCATTCCAAATCTCGGACGGAAAAGAAGGCGAAGCATGACATCTCAAAGGTGAAATGTTTTCACTATCATGATCATGGACACTATGCAACAAATTTTCCACAAAGAGGAAGAACAAGAAGGCTCGGGGAGCTACGGTGGGTGAAGATTTTTCCTCGCCGTTTGAGTTTGGACTTCTCTCTCATTGTATCCTGGCATCAAGCATGATGGGATCTGTGGTACTTGGATAGTGGAGCATATTTCCACATGATGGGAAACAAAGAACACTTTAGTAGCTTGGAGGAGAAGGATCTTGAGATGCACATCGATATGGGTGATGACGGGAGGTATAACACTACGGGATTGAGTAGGATTACTTTCAGAGGAACGATTCGTTGACAACTTTCTTATTAAAATATGTCATGCATCTCTTCGGGCTTGAAAAATAATGTAGTTTTAGTTTCTATGTTGGAGGATCTTGGATATGATGTGGTTTTCGGTGAAGGAAAATCTTTCCTTCGTCACAAAGCCACATCACGGGTAAGAAAGATTAGGGTTCATGTAAAGAAACTCTACAAAATTGATGTAGATGGATTTGTAGCATTGAGCGGTAAATCGGGGAAGGTTGTGAACCCGAGGATATAGGTGAGTTATGGAACAAGAGATTTCGCCATTTACACCACGATTAGCTTTGAGGATCATGCGACAAATTTCTACGGAGTCTTCCAAGGGTACTCTTGGCTTGAGATAGACACATGCAAGGGATGTACCATGGGGAAGTATGAGAAAGCCATGCAATTGTCCTTGAGAGGGAGCTTGACTTGCATGTAGATGAGAACTCTTAGTTCCAAAGGATGAACCTCGGGATGTGGAGTAGCCACAAGTAGTGGATCATGGAGTGGCGGAAACCACTAATGCGGATCCATCCATCGAAATGGTAGGAAGCACACTAGAGAGGGTGTGATTGATACTAGATGCGGCGGAGAGCATGTACACCTATATCATATAATGTAGGAAAAGGCGTCCCCAAACATGTATACTCGATGCATGGCTCTTATGACGAAATGTATTGTGACATAACCACCCTATTTTGAGGAAGCGATTGCAACAACCAGCATGGGTTGATGCCATGGTCAGAGATTATGACTCCATTATCATAAAAAATTCATGGGAAGTAGGTCCCAAGACCGGTGGGGAAGTTAGTGGTTAGATCCCGGTGGATATACAAAGGTGAAGCAAGCAGAGACCTACGGGGAGGGGAAATTTTGAAAGCCCTTATGGGTAGAGGGAGTATGCAGCTATACCTCCGGGTGTGAGGTGGGGCGACGTGTAGAATTAATCCCAAGAAGAAATTTGGGTAGGGTCACGCTAAGATGGTGTGTCTCATGGATAGAACCTGGCTAATAGGAGCCCACAATAAAATAGTAGCGAAAAGGAATGATTGGTTATATTGATGTAGTCGGATATCGGGAGGAAAAAAATCATAGTGACAAGTGTTAGATAATGGAGCACATATCCAGTTTTGCGGCGGTGGGGAGTGCATGGAAGCGAGATGCCAACAACGCGAGGAGTCCGGTAGACATGTGTAGTAGCTAGAAGCGGTCGGAAGACTGCGATGACGGATGCATTATACTTATTTGGTTGTTTGGAGGCTATTCGGTTTTAGGAGAGTTGCATGTGCGAAACAAACACTAGAGCGTGTTGCATGCAAGGGCATTCCCAGTACCGGATCGGGATAAGATTGATTCCTTCCTTGTTGAGAGGAATTTGTTGAAATTTGCAACAAGAAACAATGAGGTGAAATCCGAAACAACACACCTTTGGTGTGGGATCACAGTCACACAATGATGGATCCTACCAACACATTAGTGTGCAAGCCAATTTTTAAATAAATTGGAAAATTAATTGTAATCTTATATCATAACAACTTGTAATAGTTAACTAAGTGTGATAGACTTAGTTAGATCAAAAATTTTGAGTTGAGGGTCAAAGGATAGACATGTAGAGTGATTCTATTATTGACGAAGTCCCGATTGCGGTTGTAGCACTAGTGTAGTGTAGGTGGGATGAGTTAACTCACATTAATTGAGTTAAAATCGGTTTAACTAGTTCTAATTGTTTGGTGAGCTAGTGGGATATAAAGTGAATTAAAATATAGATTTAATTCACTAGTAGTGATCTATGTAGCGATGATTCACTATTTATAGTTGCATGCATGCTAATTCTGGTGGAGACCCGGTTGAGACAAGAGTTCAAGGAAAGTAAACTATTAATTGCATATTTTTTAGCAAGATGCCCGGATGCGGTTATATAACCAAATGAAGCCCATGATGAATTGTGCAATCAAGGAAGGTTAAATTTCCTATTTAATAGGGTTTAATTCTCTAGGGATTGCGTAAGCGAGGTAAGTGAGGGTAGGCCGATAATTGGCTATGTGTTTGTCAAATTTTTCCTAGATGAGTGTGAAGCAATTGGTAGAGTGTATGAGGTTGTGAGTGATACGCAAATACATTTGTATTGTTTCATGATACTTGTGGTTGATTATACGATAAGTATGGAGGTTTTGGTAATTTGCTTTACCTAGGAATATACGGTACAATGTCTTGATTTAATTCTTTCTCTTACTTGCATGTGATTGAGTGATTGTGTTTTATATTCATAAAATATTTTAGAAGGATTCAATATCTTGTTTTAGTACATTACACAGTCGAATTGAATCCATTGGTGTAATTTCTATATAAGCCTCCACATATTTTTAGCTAGTTCTTTGGAGAAGGGATTTTTTAGTCCCCATTCTCCACTAGAAATTGGAGAAACTAATTTCTTCATGAAGCTAAACAAGTCTTTTTTTGTTTGATCTCATGGAAAAATCAATTTATAGAGTAGTTTGTTGATGGTCTCCAACTCAACTTTGGAATCGATACCCAGTAAGAGCCAATATGTTGATATTGATTTCAATATAACCTTTACAAGAAATAGTCTACCTTGTTAGAACACGTTGATTTCACTAAGTGTTTAGCCTATTTTTCCACCTTAAAAATAGATCGGCCCATAATCACTAATTATGTACAAATTTGGTATTAAGTGGAATCTTAAATACTTGAATCCATGGACTAATCGATCACCCTAATAAGGGAATAATTAGTAAAGTAACCTTGTTCCTTTTCAATGAAGCAGAGCATGGAAATGGTAGATTTATCAATTATCTAGATTGGATAATTATGTTGTTTTTCATCCATCTCGATGCATTTGTAGTGGAAAAAGTAGAGGAATCGGCTCATGGAATTTATTTTTACCGGGGTACCTAGATTGGAAAAAACGGGGTATGAAACCTTCCGGGAGCATTTGAGGCATCAAACGACCTTTTTTGGGGGTAATTTTTTTCTCTTTAGCATTGCACCTTTTCATGATGTTTTTCACACAAATATATTTCCAACGACGCAAAACATGCCAATCGATGCAGCCCATGCAAAAATTATGCCACTTAGAAGTTGACCTTCATGTTTTCACACCTATAGTTGGAGAATTCCGCGTCGGCCCACATATTCATGGAAAATGGGTTAACCACGTGTTTGTAATGTAAAGAACTCTAGAAGATTCTATATTGTAACTCTAATTAAGAGTTGATTTAGTCAAACTTAACTACTAGTAAGCTATCATGCTATGTTATAACGGGGGTACTAGGAGGAAAGAGAATGAATTCCATTCTTTAGAGCATTTGTTCAATAGTTGAGAAAATATAGCCATGAGAGATAGGGAAAGTAGAGCACACAAAGAGGATTTGTGCCTTTTGTAGAAAACCATGGGCCACATGCATTTCTTCTTTATTTACCTGTGACCATATTTCTAGGCGAGGAGAAAGAGAGTGAAGTGACCTCACCTTCCCGGCTAGGTTTTCTCTAGAAAGGCTCGTTTCCTAGAGAGCATATCTTGTGTCTTATGTGTGTGTGTGAGCTTATTTTTTCATTATCTACTTTTACTGCATAATTTACATTCGCATGCATGCATTAGTTACGGATTAAATCTACAAATCTATAATTTTTTGTTTGTAAGTTTGGTAGAGATACATCTTCATTATGTCAATGCTATCACCACGTTAGGCGGGGAATTGAACTGTGACTTCACATCAAGGAGTTTCTTAAAGAGATACTGATAAACATCTATCCAAAACCCAGATGGACTATAGATCTATAATTTTTATAAAATTTTTAACGGTGTAAAAATTTAATATTTGAATATATTATTATCGGATATGTTGTGAAAATGCTTTAATGAAATATCCATGATAGTTTACGGATCATTTGGTATAAGAAAGTTTATTTGGGTATTTTTGGAGATTGGGGGATCTAGATTAGCAGGGCCAAAAATCCTAAAACCTGTCATGAGTGATGAATATGTAAGCGAACCTTGTATGATCCTACAAAGGTGAGGTTTACCTTATTTGGAACAAAAAGTCGTAGATATCAGCAAAATGTAAGCCTCCTCATGGAGGCCTTGAATAGAAAGGCTGAGATGTTGGAGAAGATGGGGGTTCAAATGTAGAGGACAAATAAGAATGAGGATGAGAATATTAAGGAGAAACGAACCAATCGAAGAAATAATCTAGAAAAGATCGGCCAGTTCTTATCGTGAATCAATCATTATTTAAAATGGAAGAAAAATTCAATGTCAAGATGTACCATGATGAAATTGATGCCTGAAATTAGTTGATAGTTTAAGCAACTAGAATTTTTATTTCGGTGTCCATCAAATTGAGGAAGGGAAAAATATCTCATTCACCTTTATTTGAAATTATGGGTCATGCAACGACTTTGTGGGAGAGCCACACGAAGCCCTAAGGTTGGAGGGAGAACCTCCGGTGACTAAGTGAATATTTTCAAAACCATAATTGAGTCATAGTTTTATCCACATTGGGTATGTGGAAGGGATCGGTGGATCTAGTGAGAGTTTTTCGGGCGAGTGTCAAGGCCAAAGCGTGCGGGAGTACAACACGGAATTTGGAAAGATGGCTATAATGTTGGGTATCTCTCCAAAGAACCCATATATTACTCCTGGTATTTGGGGGGTATGCTGCCTTCTATGTGGTCAAGTGATGTTATTCAAGCCCAATTCATTGGATGAGGCTTGTGTAAAGGCACAATACACGAAGAACATATGCTTGAAGAGAACCACCATGATCAATTGTATCGAAGTAGAAGGAGAAACAAGACGCTTCTAAGGAGGGGAAGAAGAATAAAAAGGGGGAAAATATAAAAATATGTAAGAAACAGCACTTACACCCATGCAAAGATTCAAGCCTGCGCAGCATTGCAGTATGTTACACGGAGAGAAGTATTGGAAGTTACTGCATCCGGATCTAAACCCGAAGAACGAAGAAGGATAATAAAAATAAGAATCTCATGGCTTGATTCGAAACCTTGAAGTTGAAAGAAACTCGGACGTGGATGAAGATCATCTGTGCGTCACTATAGGGAAGGAGGTGAATTTGAGCAACCTTCGACGGCGGAAGAGAAATAAATGACCAAAATCTTCCATATAAAGATACGGAGACAAAGAAGACAAATATTGATGCTCTTGTTTGACTCGGGATCATAGGCGAATCTCATTGCGGTAGAGTAGTCAAGAAGTTGGGGCTTGACGTTCGTGATCATATAAACCCTATCACTTGGGATAGGTAAATAAGGATGCATAGTTGAAGGTAACAAAACAATGGAAAATTAGATTTTCTATCAATTCTTATTTTTTGGTGAAGTAGATCTAGATGTGGTTCCCCTTGATGTATGTGGAGTTGTGTTTGGGATTCCATACATGTACATGCGAGATGCAATATTCATGGGAGATCCAATTAGTACCGGCTCATCGGGGATGGAAGATTGTTCATCATCAATGCGCACAAAGGAAAGTAAAAAAATTCATTGGTACGTGCCAACCAAGCCAAAGAAATTGATCGAGTTTCCATGAAAATGTATGTTTCATTATTTTTAAGAAATTCGGTATGAAGGAGTCAGTAATATACGGATGGGTGTACTAAGAAACAAAAAAAATGATTGGAAGAGTTGTTATAGACACAAGGATGTGTTACGACAACTAAAGGATTCTACCACTTAAGAGAAGTGGAAAATATCAAGGTATTGTTGGAATCCCCATTACCAATTATTGGGATGTAATGACAATACGATATGACGAAGTGGTGAAGAAACGGTTATGAGTTGCTAGAACAAGGTGTCATTTGACTAAGTACATCACCATGTAGGTCACCCATGATTATTGTCTTAGAAGAAGGATGGGACTTGGTGGATGTGTATAGATTATAGGGTGGTGAACAAAATCATGCTCAAGAACATAGCTACACACTGGATATACGACACTAGATTAGTTGCAACAATTAAGAAAGTACTTCACCAAGTGGACTTGAAGTCTAGATATATCACCAGGTTTGGTAAAACAAAAGATACATGGAATATCGCCTTCAAAACTAGGCAAGGATTTGCAGTGGTTAGTCATGCCATTTGGCCTATGTAATGCATCGACTACATTTATGAGATTAATGAATGATGTATTGTGCCATTTTATAAATTTATTTGTTATTGTCTTTTTGGATGATATACTAGTATATGATGCGCTGCTTAGGAGGAGCATATGTCACATTTGACCTGATCTTTGAAACATTGAAGAAGCACCATCTACTAGAAAATATCAATAAGTGCGGTTCTGCTGTGATCCTTGGTGTATTTTGGGTATGTGATCGATGGAGAGGCACCCAAGATAGATACTTCTAAGATGGAGGCCATCGTGAAATGACCAGTTCCACTAATGTTTACGATGTTAAGAGTTTCATTGGTGAAACATTAGACTTGAAGAAATTCATAGCCTCATTTTCATCGGTAGTAGCATTGCTCACCATAACAACAGAGTGGATAGAGTTTCAGTGTGGAAAAGGTCAACATAAGGCTTTCGAGGAGATAAAGAAAGAGATTAGTCAAGCACGAGTTCTAGCATTACTAAACCTTCAACGACCCTTCAAAGTGGGAACAGAATACGAGTGGGTATGTTATGGGATTTGTATTGATGTAGGGAGGAAGGCATGTATGCTACAATTAAAGTATTTCATGGGAAGTCCTTAACTACCATACCTATGACAAGGAGCTATGTGATGGTGTAGCTTTGAAGAGTGTACTATCGATGGGAAAGGAAACAATAATCCACACACATATCACGGTTTATAGTATTTGCGAGCTAAGTAAGCTTCAACGAGACTAGACATTACAAGTGGATGGGGTATTTAAAACAATTTCATTTGGTGATCAAGTATAAGAAAAGGAAGCACAATCAAGTTTATCAGAGCATGTTCTGATCACCACATCCCAAATATTACATCTGTGGGGACTCTTATGCACATGGAGCCATTTACCCATGATGTATACGAGCGCATTCATAAGATGAGGACTTCAAGGAGGTGTATTAACGGTTGCGAGAGTTAGAGTCATGTGCATGATGGCGACAACACCATTGACTACCATATCTAGGATGGGTTTTGCTATAGGATGGATAGGCTATGTGTTCTAAAGGCGAGAAAATTGCGGTTGATCGGAAGAGACTCACAACTTGAGTTGCGGGGCACTTTGGTGTAGGGAAGACTAGTGGCTAACTTGTATAGGTATGTGTAATTGCCCAAGATGCAGAGTAGTAGCTAGGTTCATAAGAGGATGCATGCTTTGTTGTATAAGCAAGCTTAGAAACATGAAACAAGATATATATCATCCATTACTGTACCTACTCATCCTTGAGAAATAATTTCCATGGACTTTGTGGTGGGTTTACGAATAACCATGAAGGGACATGACTATACGATGCAGTGGTAGTTGACGGAGTTCAACAATATGTGTGTTGTGATGCCCTACAATAAAAATACCATCAACATACAATACAATAAACTTGTTCTTTGGACGGTACGGGTGCACTTTGGGATACCAAGAAGCATCATTTCAAACGGAAAATATTTCTTAGTACATTTTGGACTACATTGTGGCGAAGATGGATACAAAGTTGAATAGATCTACAACATTCCATCCATAGATAGATGGGAAAACATGAGTAGTTAACATGAATTTGTACAACTTACAGAGGATACAACAAAAAGAATCCAAAGACACAGGATGAAAATATGGTATATATACAACATTCTTGTATACAAAGAAGTCACACTTCTACATGAAAGTACCAACTTTTGAAATTTGTTTGGATATTTTCCATAGTCATCTTTGGATATTTCATATCGAAAACAAGGAGGAGCGAGGGAAGATCTTACGGAGATGCTTTGAGGGTTGAAAAATTTATAGATAAGATCGAATATACCTCTACATGTACAATAAACACTACAAAAGTCACGGGAGAAGTATAAGGCTTGGCATGATCATCATAAAACAAAGAAATCGTTTAAGGTGGGCGATGAAATCATAGCTCTTGTTAAACATGGAGAGGCTGGCAGGGGTCGATGAGAAAATCAAGGCTATGAGGTATGGTCCTTGAGATGTTTGGAAAAGGTGGGTAAAAATTCCTATCAAATCAATCTGCCACCTTATGCACCTTTACTCACTTGTGAATGTAGATAATTTGAAACTCTATGAGACTTTAAAAAAATATACTAGATAAGGAAGAGGAACAAGTCCTACCTTACGGCGGAGGGATTTGGAACTAGATGCTTTCCGGAGAAGAGTTTACAAAAGGTAAAGTTACATTTTGTAGAAGAGGTCTAGAACTACAATACGGGAAACACTGACCTGCGCAAGATTTGGTTGAAGGGACAACTTCCGGGCAAAGCTAAATGGTACACCAAAGAAAAAGGTGGAGGAAAAATTCCTAACCTATTTCATTAAATGATTTGGGGACAAAAACTCAAAAATGGGGGGGTGAATTGTGATCCATATTATATCATTATATTTCTTTTTCATCCATCTCGATTCATTTGGAGTGGAAAAGTGGAGGAATCAACTCATATGATTGTTTTTCTTGGCAGGGACCCAGTTGGAAAAACAGGTCTAGGCACTGTATTCGAGAGTGTTTGAGGCATCAAACGCCATTTTTTGGTTGTAAAACTTTACCTCTTTAGAACCAAACCTTTTCATGTTCTTCTATACAAATATATTTCCAACAACACAGAAGCACGTAAATCGGAGGTTCATAGCACAGCTATGCAACTCATAAGTTGACCTTCTGTTTTCACACACATGGTTAGGGAGGATGTCACGTCTGACCCCATTATTCATGGAAAAGGGGCTAGAAACATGTTTTTAATGTAAAAAATACTTTATAAGAGTATATATTGTAACTCGATTTAAGAGTTGATGTAGTCAAACTTAACCACTAGTTGGCTACCAGGCAGTAATATAAGCAGGAGCCACTAGGAGGGAAGAGGCATTCCATTCTTTCGAAAGATTTTTGTTCCATAGAGAAAGATATCCAAAGGAGAGATAGGAGGTAGAGAACAAAGAGAGGATTTGGCTATTTGTGGCAACCCATAGACACATGGCTGCTATGTACTTGCAATAATATTTCCGGACGAGAGAAAGAGAGAAGTGCCTCACCTTCCAGTTGGTTTCTTAAATTTCCAGGAAGGCATAACTCGTGGCTTATGTGTGTATGTGAGTTTATTTTATCATTCTCTACTTTTGCATAATCTCCATTCAGGTACTGCATTATTTACAGATTAATCAAATCTAGAATTTTAATAAAATTGTAATATTATGTAAAATTAATACATTTGAATATCATGTACAAATCTACATTGTGATGAAATATAATGAATATACGAAAGTTTTGAGGGATCAATCAGAATTCATAAGTCGTACCATTGGATTTATAGAATACATCTGGGATTTTCAGCAAATTTCTCCTTCTGTACAGTGCCTTAAAATCCTTAAAAATCAAAGCATTATCCATATATAAAAGGAATTATTAATGATGTTACATGGCTTGGACCACGATGCAAATCCTTTTAAGTTTTCATGACATATAACCTCTTTGTCCTTTTGATTAATTCATTAGCTTTAATAAAGGAAAATAGAGAGATAGGGAGAATCCTTTCCCTAATCCCCTATTGTTTTTAATAATGAAGATGCAACCCCATCAGTTAAATGAAGTAGTCTTGAGTATTTAATTTCACAGCCATTATACACAAAATTAACCTTTAAAAACCAAAGTGAATGAGAATTAATCTTAGTTAAATATGAATGAATTCATATTTGCTTTAGAGGGATCCACTTTGATGAACAATTCTCTTTGACTTAACATTGATAGGGTGTAGACTCTCCAATGCTATCCCAAATACCTCATGTGTAGTGTCTTTCTAGGAACCCAAACACAATGAGAATTAATCACTGATTCTGTTAATTTACTTTATGATGCCTTTCTATGGGATCTAGTTTTATGACCAATTCTCTTTTGAATTCTAACTTTGATAAGTGTAGGCACTCAAATGTATCTGGAAATACCTCTCTCGTTGGTTTCTTCCTGAACGACTCATACCAAATGTTTGTTTTGATATTATTTTTTAATTATTTTCTTAATAACTTTGAGATATTCTCACAAATACAATTGCAGATATTGGTTTAAATTTTTCAAAATGGGTTAAGTTGACTTGTTTGGAAAAATTCAGAACTACAAGGTGGTATTGAAGGGTCCTAAACTTTTCTAGTGGTTATGATGGCCTTCACCACTCTTTTTTTTCTGTGCACACATATATATAATTCTCATAAAAAATATTCACATGGGAAGTCCATTTGGCCTTGGAATTTTATCCCTTTGGAAGATTTACTGAGTTAACGTGAATTCTCTTTCCCCTTCTTTCACAATTCCAATTTTCTCTTGATTGGGAAATGAGTGGAAACCTTTTTAACTTCATTAATAGTGGCTTGAAATTCCCCTAAAAATGTTTGAGAGTAATTGACTCCCTCTTCTATTTGCTTCTGCTCCTTGTTTTACCAAGCTTTGTTATTTCCTTTATCAATTCTCCAAATAGAGTTGATATTTTTTTTTTTAGTTTATCATCTATGGAAGAACTTGGTATTTTCATTTCTTGTTTGAACTCAAATGGATACGTGGCCTAGATCTTATATTATTTATCTTTCTATCATTATGGAGTTCTTCCTTTCTTCCAAAAGATTCACCCGATATTCTAAAACCCTCATTCAAATACCGGAGGAAATAGTCACTCGCTTGGAAAGGAAATGTCTCTATCATTTATCTAATTTATAGTGAGGATCTTGTCATATTTATTATTTTTATGCTCATTTTATTGTTTACAACTTCTAAGTTTTAATATCAAATCCCCAAACCTTTCATACTCTAAATTTTATTATATGTATGTTGTCACCATTACGGAGATTTGAGGTAAAAAATATATACAAAACAAAAAATGTATGAACAAAATTAACTTTAAAATAACCATTGGGATCCAAGATGATGATGTCATCAGCAAGGAGAATATTTTGGAGAAAAATAGAAAAATAATTTTTAAAAATTTATTTTTCAATAACTCTTATGTTTGTAAATATAAGTGTGGACACCCATTGGATGTATGATAAATTGACTTTGTGATAACCACTGCATAATTATGGGTAGACCCACATTGAAAATATTTGAAAATACATGAAAACACATTTTTTTCCTTGTATTTTGATTTATTCCGATGTTGATCCTACTCAAAAGTATGCATAATTAGTGCTCGTTGGATGTGAAAATTTAATTCTACATCAATTTGTGCCTACACTTGAAATTTAGTAAACCTACAAGTGTCACAATAAAAAATAGTTTTCTTTCTTTTCCTTTAAGATCTTCACTCTTATAAAATTATTTTTCTTGGGAGGCCCATTTCATACCTCAAAATTTCCCCAATGTATTTTATAATTAATATTGAATTTCAAAAATGTTTGAAGACTTTATTTTTTATAGTTCATTTTTCAATCTCCATTGAATGTGTTTTGTTTTTAATTTTTTCTAATAAAAATTACAATTAAAATACAAATTGAGAACACACACACACAAAAATTTTCTTGGTCTTATATTTTTGACACTTAATGATTTGTGTTATTTTTCTTAGTTATTTGATAAGTGGTTATATAAATTTTATCATAAAGATTTCCTTAGTTAGTCATGTTCTTTATTCAAATTATTTTTGGAATAAATTGTGTGTCAAGGTTTAAAATTCCCTACATTTTGAGTGGATAATCCACCCATTGTGAAGAATTGAAAAACATAAAAGATGAGAAGCAAGTTGAGTGAAACGAGAATATACAAGATAATGCTAGAAGGTGATTGTTGTTGAGTTATGAAATAGATGTGAGGAAAAGTCAAGAGGAAATGGAGAGATGATATAAATAAAACATGTGATTAAAATGTGGGCCAAATTCATAATAAAATAAATTAATATATGCCAAAATATGGTAGAATATTTGATTTTCAACAAATACATAAAATGATTAAACACATACTAAAGGTAAATGAGTTGTGTGGATAAGAGAAAAGTTGAATTAAAGGTGAAAGGGGGAAATGAAGAAGGAGGGTAATAATGAGAAATAAAATTGAGAGGAATAAATTCAAATGGCTTGAGTGAGAACAAAGTTTAGAAATATATTTTTGGGCTAGATGATGATGAAAGAGGACATGAAGCTATTGGTTCTTTGTCTGTGAATTTTTTATAAAATTGGTGGATGAGGGAACCATCATGAAGGTAGGTAATAGGGAAATCCTCTTGAATTTTTTCAAACATCTAAATCATACCTTAACGATCAAATTCTATCTTTTCTTATATTCTCATTTCCTCAAATGGCTTCTCATCTTTATGATTTTTATGTCCCTAAAATGAATTTGGACGTCTCCTCAAAACATTGGACATTTCAAACCTAACACATAGTTTATTCCAAAATACTCTAAGCAATACATTTATATAAATTATGATTTGCAGTTTAGCTTAATATGTTTTTTTTATTATTTTCTTAATAACGATAAGAATGTATATAAATTCTTATTAGTACTCTTGGCATGATGCTAGCCTTGAACATCAAATATCATAGATGGTATTGCGCTAACATTAATAGCTTGAAGCTATCCTATTTTAGCTTGATCTATAATTTTCATGATGTGTTTTAAAGTTTATGTACCTTCACGTAATAGATCCATCCGATCTATCATGCTACATGCTGGTTTGTTTTTCATCACTTATTCAGAAGGAGGTATTCTTATGAGATGCTTTATTTTTAGCACCCTTTTCCATTGGATATGGTAGAAACACCAATTTCTTTGATTAATCTTCAATAACCATTGTAAATGGTATTCTTGATAGCTTCCTAGCGATAAATAGGGGAGTTCCAAAGTGAGTGATTCAACAAAGTCAATGTTTTTGGAGCCATCATGCTCTACATTATCCTCTACCTTTTGTTTATGCATGAACCTTGATTTAGATTTAAAATTTTAATAGGGCTTGTCCAATTCATGCACTTTTTTTTGTGGTTATTTTGTCAAGATTATAATTAGCGATTTAATTTCCTAAGGTTTTTCAAGATATTATTTCTAGTGAATGATAATTTTTTTAATCTAGGATATGTGGATTGCTACTAGTATATTTATTGGTATAGTTGTAGTTTTTTCTCATCCTTTAGCAGTGAAATGTGAATAATTTTCATCTAGGAACTAGTATATAAAAGTCCTTCAATTTTGACAACATGTAAATTTACAAGCCATATTTTATGTTTACAAGCATACATTTTAAAGGGTACATTAATGATATTAGATGTCTACATACAAATGTGATAATTAGTTTGGACAATACATCAAACAAATTTCTTTGCCAACAAAAAATTTGATGGGCCTAGACCACTACTTTGTTTCCCTCATAGTAGTAAAGCTTGAGTAAGATGAATCAAGTAGACCTTTGCATGAATATGATTACTTGAGTTAAATCACAAACTCAAAATATTGTTATGATATATTAATGATATTAAATAATTAAATACATCACAATGTTTAATGTTCTCTAGAAATTATGGCTTTTGTAAGTACTTATCACAAATTTTAATATGTTTTATATGGGAATAATCCATAACCATAAAAAGTGAATGAACTATGGAGAGTTGTAATTGAAATGAAATGACATGGTTATATATTCTTCATTTGGTTCATGTAAATGCCATTACACTCTTTCCTTGAGCATGGTGGTTTCGTGTCAATTAACTAAAGCATTTCATTATTATTTTATGTTATATGTGGCTTTATATGGTTTAATATAGAGTAATACCAAACAACTTTTTTTCTTCCAAAAGAAAAAGTGAATAAGTATAATGAGATATAATCAATAGTTATTGTTAATTATTCCACACTCTATGTGGAGGTGGGGCTCCATTAAATAAGTTTAAGCGACAATCAAAACATGAATGATCCACTAAATATCAAAATTTATAGTTATTAGTTTCCTTATATCAATGCTTCCTCTCATTTTAACATTAATTGCAACAATAATTTTATTTATTTTATTAATTTCAATTTCTAAAATCAAAACATCAAATTAAAGCTTTCCTTTCTCAAAAGAAAAAAGAAAAAAGAAAAGACGGGGAAAAAGAGAGTAATAAATCAAAATACCTAACGGGGATAGTGACAAATATAATCAACTTTAGAGCTTCAATCCCATCTTCCCATAAAACAAATGGAATTTTAGGAAGTCCTTTTCTAAGAGCTTGTACTTGGAGTAGCAATATTATATTTGAATGTTTTAATATGTTGCTTGTTAACTTCCCCCTATACATGCGGGTTTCCCATTCTTTTAGTAATCATGTGAATCAACATTTTTTTAGTAATTTTAGTCGCACATAAATTCAAATCTAATGCTTGAAGATAAAGTTATGAATATTTTCCTTGGGACACACATTTTGAGAGGCCAGATTTTGGATCATATAGAAACCTAACTTACTTGGACCCCATATTGCCAAAATACCAACCAAACCAAGAGCAAGATTTTAACAGTGTTTCATCAAGATTTACCAGTGATATCAATTTCACCAGTATAAACCACAAAAAAAACATAAAAAAAAATTCACATTACTCATTTGAAGCATAAACCTAGAATAAAGAGCTTTGATACCAAATGTTACGTATCCGAGATCAAAATAAAACAAGAACATAAGAAAATATGGATAAAATACTAGATAATAGCCCTTAAGTGAGAAATATCCCTTTGTCACATACATAAATAATTCTTGGATGATTCAAATGACAAGACCTCCTTGGTATATGTAGGAGTCTAAAGGGTCAAAATATAATTAGAGCCTACACTGTAAAAATAATGTAAGGAAAGAACAATAACAATAGTGGGTTTCTATGGGGAAAGAATAACAATATGGGGCTACCTATTATTGTAAGGAACTAACAAAATTCAGCTTGGTTTGAGGATAAACCCTCTTAAATAGGCATATCTTCTTCTAAGATATACACTGATAATGAACTTATTTTTGAAGGTACCTACTTTGATACCAATTGTTGAGAACACACTTCTGCTAGTTGGGGAGGGGGTTAATTAGAGATTTAATTTTTTGCTTAAAACATTCATGAACCATAAGAGAAAAAAAAATCACATATGAGATTTATTAAATTGTAGATCATGGAACATAAGATTTACTTGGAAATATTTCCAGGAAAAAACCACAAAACTTATTTTTATAGTTATTTGTAGGCACCAACCTACGATTTACGGATATTTATAGTCACCAAATTATTGGATACACCAATCCCCAACGATATGAACTACTGGTAGGAACCATCCTACTCTTATAGAGATTTGTAGAAACTAATCTATTATAGACATCGATCCCCATCAAATAAAGACGTTAGACGCTAAGCTTAGTTATAATATTAAAAAGCTGAAGTCGATGAATTTACGGTGATTTACTTGTCTTAAGGGAATTTCTTCGGTCCAATGAGTAAAATAATCTGTCGTTGCCTAAAATATATCGGTGTTGCTTTGAAAAATGTGGAAATATTTCTCCAATAACATCTAGGCACCATTGTTGGTGGTTCCTCGGCGGTAATAGTATCAATGGGTTGGCTAACCACAGTCTTTTGACGATGCATTTGACAATTCAGGCACTTGGGGACATAAACGTAAGCATGTTTAAATAAAGTGGGCCAATAATAACCAACTCTCATAACTTTATGTGCGTTGTGTCACACACATACTGACCATTTGCTAGTTTGTTGTGTAAGTCTTTCAGTACCTTCTCTGTATCTTGAAGCTCAATGCATCTTAGCAAGAAACCATTGTGGTGATTTCTAAAAAGAAATCCATGAACAAATTGGTAGGATAGAGCTTTAAGGGAATTGATTTATTTTGTTTATTCGATATATGTGAGGGAAAGGTGTCGTTCTCTATAAATTTCCGTATATTGGAATATCATGGCGCCATAGATGTGGGTAAGGGCAGCATGTTCATCATCGCTACATCTCTATTTCTGCTCCCACCACCAGAAATATCTTGATCATGAGTTATTGAGTAATTTAATTGATGCTAAATTACTTCATTAGTTGTCAACCAAGGTTCATGTACTTATGAAGTGCATGTACACCATATATGATAGGAATTATATGTTTGGATGAAATTGATCTAAATATGTATGAATGTTAGATTTGATCAAAGTATTATTGACACATGTTCTTTCCATTAAAGGTACTTCAAACCAAATTAAATCCAAATGTTGAATTGAATTGAAATTTAAGTTATGAATTGAAACCACAACTTATTCTAGTAATTTCATAATGGAAATTATATTTATAATTTGCATAAGAAATATTAATGCTATTTGCGGGGAAGGAAATATTAATAATACTTCCGGAAAGGAAATACTAATGCTATTTTCATAAAGTAAATCTTAATAATACTTGCATAAAAGAAATAATTCTATTTGTAGAAAATGACTCGCGGAAAGGAAATAAATCAAATTAAATTTCTTCAAAAAATTATTGCAACTTCAAATGGTTACTAATGGTTAACTGTAAGGCGTTAAATATGCCGAGGTGACTTATAATTTGACTTCTGAATCTCTCGATCTCATTGTTTTTCCATCTCATGAAGACATGTGGATATTCTTATGTGGAACATTTTCCATTTCCATTACCTTTCATTCATCCTTTGGTGCATTGCAACTTTGTCTAAAACATGGATAGTTAATGGCCTGGATGCTTAAGTATTTCTATGATGACCTTGTTTAGACTAAAATTACCTTAAATGGTCATAGGCAGAGGTAAAGGAGAGGAAAAGTTTTGTCAAAAGAGAACAATTTGGTCTTCAAAGGAGCATCTCGCCGAGGTGTAAATTTACATAGGCCATGACCCTTAATGATATGAAATATTTTAAACTCTAGGTCATATTCTTGTAATAAAGGTCATCCAATGTTCCCTCTTCTCACCAAACTCTTATTGCACAAAGAGTGTTTTGATTGCTGGATGAGGCAAAAAAATAATTGTGTGCAATTTAAGAAGGTAGGGCCTAAAATATTTGACTACCTTATACATTGTATAATATTGTTTATCGATGGAAGGATAATTTAGCTACGACCCATATGGCTTCAAAAATCTTGAATGAAAAGTCTTGGAAAAATGGAAAAATGTTTCACATATGAATCTTCCCTATGAAATATTTCATAGCCTTCTTATTCGTTGGGAAAAAGGTCTGCAATAGCTTTGACCTCTTGGGATCAACTTTAACTCCCTTTCTTTGCAATGATGTACTTACTAAGAGTCCCTTCGACACACCAAATATTTTTTTCTTGGTATTGAGATAAATCCCATATTTGTGACATCATTTCGAATATTTTTTTCAAATGATGTACATGATATGGCCTTCTTTTGGAAAATAGAGTGACATCATCCAATTAAACACCTGCAATTTCTCCATTCGAGGCCTATGAAAACGATGTCCATCTCTCTTTAAAAGGTATCTTGAGCATTGATAAGCTCGTATGGCATTCTCTTAAAAATGTGAATGTTCCCCATTTGTCTTAGAGGTAGTTTTTAAACGATCTAGTTTCACACCACTAGCACTTGGTGTAGCTATAAAACCATCTAGTAGTGAGAACATCTCGGAGACTAGATCTTTTATTTGAATTTATGTTCCATGGATGGCATTGAGTAATTATATTTATCGATTCTGGTGAAGGTTGCGAAAATAGATGCATAACCTTATCTCACATTGACACACTACTTGGGACCAAATTTGAAACCCAAGTGGAATGTCTAACCTTGAAAATGACCGGTCATCCAAGAACATTCTCAATTCCTTTTGATTCCAAGGTTTCTAGTGGTGGATGAAATTTAATTAACTTTTCTTTGAAAAGGTTTTACTCATACTTTTATGGGAATGACATCTTGGATAATACACATATCATATGTCTTTAAGTCGTCCTTATGTCCATGAAAGCATCACGATATTTTTTGAATAAGCGAATGAATGTTTCATTCTTGTGGAGAACAACATGTACCGACGTTTACATACTTTAGATCTTCTTGAGTTCCCAAATTGACTTGTTGAAATGATAACTTTGACCTACGATTCTTAGTATTGATTTTCCTCCTAGCTGCTTTTGCGAGATCATATAGTTTTTCTAGGTACACCACATATTTAGACGTAGTGTTACCTTTCATTGCATTAGATGCTTCCTTCAAATCCTTTTCATGTGCTCATCCTCTTATATGGAATCATCCTTGAACATGTCCGCATTAGCCATAAAATGAAGTATACATTTGGTAGTCATTGAAAACATGAAAATTAGTGACATTATCGGGCATGAATGGTTTATATATAATTCCAATAGAAAAACCATTTCTCAATGGAGACATCTAGCAACTTCATTTGCTAAGGCATTTATTCTGATGTTTCTAAACCTAGAAACGTATAATAATATTAAAATAATTTAAATAATTTATCAATTTTACCCTTGGTAGTTTTAAAAATTTTAATGAAACATGAAGTGGATGTTATCTCCCGTTCTAACGAGTGACTTCTCAGTCTTGAAATTATATAAAGAACTTTCTAACACCCAACATCGTTGGCTCTCTTTTAGTCTAAGTTTCCAGTGCTCATATTCATCAGTGAACATTTACCTCGAGGCCTCAAAACGACCTGTCTTTGCCTTTCTCATTACATACTTTGGTCTATAAATCGCATCAGCATAATTCATCTACATCTGAACCATCAAAGTACATAGAGTCCAAAATAATAAACTGTCTACAAACTAATACTTAGTATACTACTATTAGTATTACTATGCACATCTATATTATAGATTTCATTAGCACAGTTGAGTACAAGGAAGGAAGATCAAGCTGACATATCGAGGTGGGACGGGTGATGTTTGTGCTTGATAACACTCGCGATCGATTTCCAACATTTCCAAAGATCAAATCGCCAAAGGCAACAAGCTCATTATGGCCCTCAAGTGGTGTCACAATATATTTCATGTATGATTCACTCTCCACTCAAATCAGATTGTTTATGCCATTATATGGAAGCCATAAATGCGTGACAAATTTGCGCAAAGGTACCCTTATAATTTACAGACTAGTCTCTACTCGAGTATGTCATAGGTTAGGATATGCACAATTAAAATGTATTCTCAATGATCATATGATAATCATATAATAACATTATTGAGTTCTGTGTAGCTTGGACAAGGTATGTCAGTGAATGAATTGTTCATCAATTTTGTCCCATTTAGCATTAATTTTATTTGGAATAGATAATGGGATTACATTCTTAGATGCACCGAAATAAACTAAAAAATTATGGATATTGTAATTAAAAATTTAGAAACTTAAAAAATGGATGGAAAAGAGTGTTAACATCTAATTTTACAACTTTAACTACATATTCAAAGGGTACCGGAGAAGAATTACCGGACACCTTTTGATACGTAAAATATTTGTCACATGGCGAAGGTTATGAAAAGGCTTGGATGTGTGGTTAGTTGGCCTACTATTATCACGATATCAAAGATGGAAATATTAGGCGTAGCTCTCTTAAAATCTTCAACAATATTATAATCAATTGTTTCACTTTTGAAAGTAGTCTTGAAGTGTACGGGGAGTGGATTTTTTACACTGAGAATAATGGACTTGTTTTCTCCTGGAGGAAGTGTTCTTAGAAACGGTAGAATTTTCCATACTTACTTTGTGTATTATGAGAAGGGTTGGTGATGGTGAGATCCTTCTTAAAAATTATCCTTCAATATATCTCATCACCTCCTAATTTATAAATGGGCCTTGTCTCCTCAAGTTATATTGACAATTTTGTTTTCTAAGGGGGGAGCTCGCTTTGAGGTGGATATTAAACACTCTTCTTGCATTGAGAATACAATCAAAATTGTTAACAACATGACCAATACTTGTAGTTTCTTGACAGCACAAAGTTCATATGTTTTATATGTACGCTCATACTACTCATCTTGCTAGTAAGGTATCCACAATGTGTGTGACTAGTGCATTCATTTGTGGTTCAACGTGAATGTTTTCTTTGAATTTCATTCATGGTGGAAAGAGAAATAGTTATCCATTCCCATCTTGTCAATATTCAACCCAACATTCTAACTTTAGGTAGATGTAGTTGGTTGATTACTATTGTTGTTGTTGTTATTCCTTAGGAATGGAGAGTACTTAGGGGTCTTATTCTTGGTAGAAGTCTTTCTTAACCTTTCTTTAATTCTAATACTTCGTTGGTGGGTGATTTTAATTTCTTGGTAAAATGTTCAATATCTACGAATCCTTTTATTTAGCATTATAGAAGAAATGCGAGACTTTATTCAGTCTCCTTAGGTCTTTATATTCATCATCATTTGTAATAAATCCTATAGCATGCAATTCTTTCTCCATAGTGATTTATTTTCCAAGCGCAGAGCCAATGTATCCTTTACAACTCGTTTAATGAAAGAAGAAATGTTTTGTGGGAAAGAAAATGTATAATAATAATGATTGAATCGTGAGGTTGTGCGGAGGGGGAAACTTGTTCAATATGTGGTTTATTTTTTGATTGAAATATTTTACATTCTCCTTTTCCCCATCTTTCTATTTCGAAGCTCTTTTAATAACATGGAGGAGTATTATCATTGAATAATTTATCCAATTTTTTTTTTCTTAAACTCCCTCAAGCTGCAGTTGAGTTAACGGGAAGAATATGGTACCATGTTGCTGCTCCACATTCTAATGTAAAAGGAAAAATCATACAAGAAACATCATATTACCGTACCTCAACATTCATGAATACATGCGAGAAATCGTCGATATGATCTTCTACTTTTAGTCTTCTTATTTGGATTGAACTTTGATAACAATTTCTCCCGGATGTATGGGATTTCTATGAAGGTTATCCGGAGAAAGCGACCCTTGTCCCATTTAATATACATGTCCCAGCCATGTATTCGTCTCTAGTTTCCTCCTCCTTTTCAAAATATGATGAGACTTCTCCTTCACTATCTAAAAAGTCGTTAAAATTCTAATTTAACTACCCTGTACTCTTAATCGAAAGAAAAATCTCTTCCTCGTACTCTTCATGAATGGGTGCAAGTGGCTCTTACTCAATTGTGTCTTTTTTGCGGCTCTGCTAACTCTTCAAGGGTGTAAGAAACCAAATCTTCCATTTATGAAACTAATACATGTCTGAAGTTGTTTCTTTCTTCACTTAGGATAATGTGGGAGGTTATGAAACGAGAGAGTAAACCGATAGCTTTTGATGGCTTGTGAGGTTATAGGTCACAATGCCCATAGTTTTTAGTAGGTAACCTTGTATATTGGCACCGAACATGCTAAAGGGGCCTCGTCGCCGAGAATATGAGTTGGAATGGTGCTTGAAATATTACTAACTTGACCAAAAGATGAATGATTAGGTTGTGGCAGAGTTATCAACCATTAAAAACTAGCTTCCTCCTTCTAGCACCAAAATTTTGATGGTACTGAATATCACCAACATACATGGTATCTCCTCGATATGAGTCCCAATTATACCTCACATCATCTGGGTGTAGGATTCCTTCTAGAATACAACCCCGACTATCATTTACATAAATATATGCCTCGGCTTGGTGGTTAGCACGAGAGAGAAATGCACATGTGCTTTTGGATGAGTAAGAGGAGAGTGTGCCTTGCGAATATTTCTGTCCAGGATGTATGAAAGGTTATTTTACACTACGGAGGGGGAGAATGTGAGCCTCTAAAAGAAAATTAATAGTACTAATATAATGGACACACACACAAATATAAAAATAATTGTTGAACATCGAAAGCAGGTTCACATATATTCCACGATCATTAAATCATTACAACACATTTTAATAAGTTAAACACTGATCACGGAAATAGTTCAATTACTTCATTACATGTGAAAGTGAACATGAATCATACACATTTAAAGAGTAGTCTTAAAACATCCATAATCCATGTATGAAAATGCGTTGGCAAAAATAATTTTAATATTAGAAAGAATTTCAAGATAAATAATTACAATGAACATCGCTAGCTCCAATAGTGAGGCATTAGAGCCACCTAATTTCTCCCCCAAAAAGTGCACAAATCCTCTCTAATGCCTTGTGGGAGAAACCAATTTTTAAAGTACTTTGTATGATAAATGAAGATCCTTTTATAACTTGAGGCACTTGACCTTTTGTATCCTCATGAATCTTGGCTTTCCAACTTCTAATGACCTTTGCACATCCAAATGAATTTTGGAATTAAATATGACCCTTGGTATTACATGTCTTTTGGAGTTATATGACTCTTACTTACTCCATGACTCTTGTACTTCCACTTATTTGTATTTACAATGATTACATAATTACATCATAACTTCCACATCATCAAGTGATGAGGCATGACAAGTCACTGTCATTGATGGTCGAGACTTATAGTGACCAATGACATGAGAATTTTGTTGGATTGGTGACATAAATTTGCCATTCGTATCTTCATTCCACATGCAACTTATGATCGTTGTTGTCTTCACCCCCCAAAGGGTCTTTGGTCTTATGGAGTCTTTAGAGATTGCTTCTATCATCAAGAATTCAATGTGTTATTTGTTTTGAATGATTCCTTTGGTTGCCTTCTTTTCTTGATATTCTTCATACAGCTTGACATCTTTGTTCTTGGAATACCTATAGTTGGAATCACTCATGACAAGAAACCATCAACTTTGAAAATCTCGCCGTCTAACATGTTCATGCAAATTTTTGGTTCATGCCTTAACGGTGTACTTGGGAAGATAAAGGAATGATTTTGGGCACAAGGGCACACATTGAAGGCTAAGAGATGAAGAGAAGAAGATTAAAGGCTTCGGGATGCACTCATGCAATTAAGAGAGATAGGTGCTCGGGAGAGGGGGCTTGGGTGCATGTACGGGGCCAGTAGGGAGGCTTTGGGCTTACCAAGTATGTTGTGCTCTCAGGAGACAATGAGTGCACATGGTGCAAAGTTGAAGGATGAAGGGGGAGAGGCTTTGGGGCTATGGGGTGCACTCATGTGCTCGAGAAGGCAAGGGAGGGCACATGGCGCATTTTCGAAGGAACAAGAGTGAAGCTTCATGGATGGAGAGAGCTCATGCTCCCATGCATTCAAAGGCCCGAAGAGAGCGTAGAGAATTTTGAAGTCTAAAGAAGATAAGCCCGAGTATTCGGGGATGTGCTCATGCACTCAAGAAGGGTGCGGTCCTTTGAGTCGAAAGAGTGTGCTCAAAGGAAGGTGGTTTCTCAAGGTCGCGAGTTCGAACAAGGAAGAGGAAAGATGATTAAGGAGTGCCTGCTGCACTCTTGGATGGCACGGGGAAAACTTACGAACAACGAAGGATTCCCAATCAAGGCTTTAGAGGGTGCTCATGCTCCTTGCCTTAATGGGTTCACTTTGCAACCAAAATTTGTATAAGTCTAGAGGATTGAACATGGAAAACACGATGAGTTTATACATAAATTCATGTGCAACACATACCAACTCATAAACCAAAAGCTATAAATTCTTGAATAATGATAAATATATATGCGAAATTCCGAGGATTCCACCTTTCTTATCAAGTACAATAAACAAATTGTGTCACCATTTGTGACAAAAAAGTGTCGTTTTGCGGCAAAAAAGGTGTTACGACCATGAAATACACTAAATATGTTCTAACCAATGATAAGACATAATTATTATTAAGAACACTTGAAACATACAATATGACTCGTAACGACACTTTACAAGCAAGGAAACACTAGATACGATGAGTGATAGGCTCCAAAATTTGAATGTAGTGAAACTTTTGGAGGTGTTCTTAACAATGGCAACACTTGCAAGCACATTGGGTGAGCTTCAACTTCTTTTTCTAGGAATGGAATTTTAGTTAAGGTTCAATCATTTAGGAAGTATATTCACCAATTGGGTTGCCTTGACTTCCCCCTTTAAAACCTAGTTATATACATAGTACCTATACGTATTTAAATTAGTTGAATACACAAAAGATATGCCATATCATAATTGTTTCTATTCGAAGGGTAATATGTGCAAAAATTTTATGATATTCGAGTATGAATTTTCATCTCTTGTGTTACTCCGGTGCCTTCAAGCTTTGTGGATGATACCCCAACGGAGAGTCACTTCATGATCACAAAAATTGCTTCGTTGCTAGCGAGGCCTTGGCAGAACCTCGACAAAGTCACTTGCTTCAACTCCACACGCAAAGGAAACCTTTCTCTTCTTTGACTCGTTATTTATTTATTTAATAGGAATGTGCTTGACACTTATTATTTTCAACGGGTAGAAAGGGATCTGGAAAGCTTGTTGATAAAAGAGGGAGTCTCCCCTTCATGGAAGTATTTATTTAACCTGCGATATTAATTTTTTTCGGTTTATATTTTCCCCTTATCCCTTCTCTCTACTTTATTGGATAATCATGTAACACACAAATGAATATACACAAATTTGAGTATTTTGGATACCAACATAGGTGAGAATCTAATAGGTTACCTCAAGGTTTTCCTTTTTGGATGCATCATGTGCCATATAGACTTAGCTCAACTTATGAAATCTTCCCAAACAAAAGAAGAAGAACAAACGAGGAAATCCGGGTGTTGTGTTGTCACATTTTTCTCTTTTATTCCACCACAGAGTCCTTTAGAGCCATGCACTTTCACATAAGGTATTATTTATGTGCAATTACCAGAGAGAAAAAGTAAGAGAGGACATGAATAACATGACACACACATATGAACGATACTAACGAAAATAAAATAAAATAAAAAGGACAAACTCTACGGGAAGCGCAACTTAGAGATGCCATTGGAAATAATGTTCAAATCTCAACCATTTATGGAAGAGGTCAATCCTCCCATAAGGATTTCAACTTGAAGGTATTATGTCCAAGCCTCTCTTCAATGGTAAAAGCTCTAATCCATAGAGGTTGGAACTTCATGTGTTTTCCTTTATATTCATGGGCTTTGTCCACTTCAATACCAGGTCACCCACATCGGCCAACCCACACGCCTTTTTGTCGAACCAACGCTTAACATGGTTTGATGGACGAAAAATATCTCTTTAGATTTGAGCCTTTCTTACTCAAGTTTGAGAAAAGTATCTATCCCGCGCTCTAAACTAGAGAAAGGGTATACCTTATGACTCTTGGGAGAGTTACACGAGTTGGGAGATACGAGGTTCGGGGGCGAGATATCTTCCTTACGTAAACCGAGAAAGTACGGTGAGGATCTAAGGGGAAGGATTAGGAGTTAGACAATCAAGCCATAATGTGTTTGTCAAGAGGTTGTGCAGTTCCATTTCTTAGAGATAATGGTTTTATTGATTATGTGGATAATATTTTTATTTTTAGTTAAGCCAAACCATTTCCTTGTGGGTAATAATTAGATGCTTGCTTTCATTAGGGGAATTTTGAGGGGTCTAAAATGGGCCTCTAAGAAAAAGAAATGTAGCAAAATAAACTTTATAATAACCAATAAGATTCAAGATGTTGATGTCGACCATGAGGATGATTCACCATTTTTAGGAGTAAAGGTAAAAAGATTAAAAAATAACAAAAATAATAAAACCACTTTTTCAACTTGTATTTTCAACTTATCTCCTTAAGTTTTTGTTTAATTTTGGTGAGAGTTCTCATTGGATGCAAAATTTTAATTCCTATCCACAGATTACCGATATTGCATACTTCCGATGGAGCCTACACTAAAAATGAGGAATACATGAAAAATGTGATTGCAATCATGTTTTTCATGTGACACTATCATTTCGTGTAGCGAGGGTCCATAAAAGCATGGAACATGGGTACTCCTTGGATGAGAATACAATTATGCATTCAATGAGTGTTTCCACTCGAAATTTGGTAGAAGCAAAGGGAGATAAGTTGAAAGTATGAGTTGAAAAATTAGTTTCTTCTTTCCCTCTAAAATTTGATAATATAATCTAATTTTATTTTATTATTTCAACTATTATTTTATAATTTCCTTAGGAGAAGAAAATTTAGACTTTAAAATTCCCCTAATGAATATAATACCATTTTCTAATGCGACTTCACAAATTTTCAATGAAGAAAAATAAGTCACATTATCAAAGAAGTGACGTTCCAGATACCAAACCTAGTTATAATATATATTTCAAGAAATGGATGACTTTCTTGTGTCATTTACTTTGTTGAAAATGGAAACACGAAATGTTGAAAATGGCACTAAGAAATATTCTAATTTAATTTTCCTTTGAATTAAATGAGAAAATTGCAATTCTACATCACATGACAACTTGTACAAGTTAGCTAAGTTAAGTTTGACTTATTTGGTTTAGTTAATTTATGTTGAGGTCTAACTTGAGTCATGTAGAGTGGTTCCTACTTTTAGGAGCTGGTTGAGTTTAGTTTTGTGTTGTAATTAATTAATTAATTTATCATAGTTAAAGTCACTTTAACTAGTTCAATTGTTGGAGGAACTAGTGAGAGGTTTAGTAGTGATGGTGCACTATATGATCAATCGGTTAATTGATAAATTATACATAATAACTCATGCATGTGTGGCTTGAGAGTTACCTAGTTGAGATTGGAGTTCAAGGGAAGTGTACTATCTTTTGTATAATTATACGAATTATACAGAGATGGTGCCAGTTAGAGGAAGAGCCCAAAATGCTTAGCACAATCAATGGAGGAAAATTCCTATTAAATAGAGCATAAATCACATTGACCCGGTGAAAGGAAATACGATTTGGCTAGGCGAGAGAAAATTGGCTAAATATTGCCTAAGATTGTCTAGGATGCGGTGAGACAAGAGATAATGTATAGGTTTCTCGGGTTGGAGAAAAGCATTGCACTATTCTCATATTTTTCGACTAATGCGATATACGGATAGTGGGGTTTTTAGTTGTGGGTTTCCCCCCGGAAATAATTATGTATTGTGTTGATTCAAGTCTTTCTCTTTTGTGCTTAGTGATTTAACACTCATTTAAATTAGTTTTAGAAATCGGTAGAGTAGATTAAAGTCTATTGTTTTAGCAAATTACAATTATAAATTGAATCTACAAGGTATCAAGAACTAAATCACAATAGAAGAGAAGAATTAGAAGTTGTCCTTATGATTATTCAGGGCTCTAGTTCAAGGAAGATCAGAAGACCCTATGTACGGACTTCTTAATGGAGGCTAGAAGGCTTCTAGAGGGTAGATGTTGATGAGGTAATATTTAGTAACACAAAATGGAGCTATGATAATTGATAATAGCATATTGAGGGGGTAGAGATTTCCCACGGGGAGATTGAGACTTAAAGGGAGTCTAGTTTCGGAGGAGCAACCTATGGAAGCTACTACTTTAGGATATGGGGAGATCAGACTCATAATTGCGGTAGAAATTGGGAAGCATCAACATATAGTAGCAACAAAAGTATGAGTAGATCGAGATTTCACCATGCATGCATCCATACCTCATAGGGAGTGAGGTGGGAAGATGTGAAGCAATAGTCTCAGAGTTGCGAGAAATTTGGGTAGGGTCCATTGAGATGTTTTTTTGTCTCATGGATCATTACCTTACTCTACGGGGAGCCCATAATATACGGTAGAGAAGGATGGATAAGTGACATTTGATGCGAGCGGATACCCGAGGTAAAATGAGATACAAAGACTAGAAAGCGATGGATATCGAGGGGAGCGCGATGCATGGTTAGACGATGCGAGATGGAATAGTTCAAATTCAACAACAACACAAATTTTCGGTAGATAGTGTAGTAACTAAGTAACGTTCGAGGAGACTCGGGTGATAGATGCATTATATTGATCATAGTTTATTCAACTTTTTTCGGGTGCTTTTAGGTTGCATATGTTGCAGTCACAACAACAACATAGAGAAGTGTTGCATGCATAACAATCCAAAGTTTATAGATCGGGATTAAGTTGAATTCCTTTCTTGTTGATAGGAGTTTGTTGAAAATGGCCACAAGAAATGTTGAAAACGGAACAAAAGAAAGATTTTAATTTAATTTCCTTGAATTAAATTAGAATAAATTAACCAATTCCACATCACATGACAACTTGTATGAGTTAACTAAGTTAGTTTGTCTTATTTGGTTAATTTAATTCAAGTTGAGGGTCAGAATGAGTCATGTAGAGTGGTTCTCTTTTAGGATCCTTTGGTTGAGTTTATTTGAGTTGTAATTAATTAATTCAATTTATTTAAGGTTAAAATCAGTTTAACTAGTTCCATATGTTTGTGGAACTGCGAGAGGTATAGTAGTGAGTTGTGCACTCTATGATCAATTAGTTAGCGAGTAAATTAGCGCGTAAATAACTCATGCATGTGTGAACTAAGATTTACTTGATTGAGATTAGGTTCAAGGGAAGTCACCTACCGATTCTTATAATTATTTGAATTGTCTGAGATGGTGCACATCTTACGATCGGAAGGGAAGAGCACAAAGAGGCTGCAATTCAATGGAGGAGAAAATCCTATTAAATAGGGGCCTAATTCTCATTGGACAGCACAAGGAAATAGGGATCTGGCCGGGAGAAAATTGGCTAAGTGACAGCCTAGTCTTGTTTAGGAAGAAATGAAACTGAGATAGAGATAGTGCATCATTTTCTTAGGGTTGGAGAAAAGCATTGTAATATTCATATGTTTTCTAACTAATGAAATATACGAGATAGTAGTTTTTTAATTTGTGTGGATTTCCTAAATCCTTTGTGTAATGTGTTTATTAGTTATTTCTCTTTTACGCTTCGTGATTTCACAATCATTTAAATTCGTTTCCATAATTGGTAGAGTATATTCGGGTCTATTGTTTTAGCAAATTACATTTAGTAGTTTGAATCTACAAGGAATTTCTGCATACTTCTCTTCAAGGAATTGTACATCTGCAATGAAAAATGCCACTATAAAGTATATAAGTGTTTCTTTGACGAATGTGGAATTATTTTTAATAACATCTAGGCCTTTGTGGGAATGGTTCCTCAACTTCTATTGGTAGTAGTGGGGCGATAACATTTGATCTCTCTTGATGCATTTCGACAAGGCAGGGCACTTGTAATGGCATGAGAATATTTAAATGAAGTAGGTAATAATAACCAGCTATCATTACTTTATGCACGGTTGTGTCTCTCGAATAGAGACCACATCGATATGTCACGTAAATCTTTTAGTACCTTCATTGTATATCGAGGCTTAAGGAAGCTTAGAAAAACACTATTGTAGTGCTTTTACAAAATCACTCCATGTACAAGTTGGTAGGATAGATATTTAAGGAGAATTTTCCTCTTTTTTTTTATACTATAATCTTGTGGGAATGGTGTACGTGCTCTAAATTTCCGTATATCGAATACCATGGCACTATAACCTTCATATATTTTCTAACTAATGAAATATACGGACTAGCAATGTTTTTAGTTGTGGATTTCCTAGGAAAGCACTATGTAATGTTTATTGAATTCTTTCTCTTTTGTGCTTCGTGATTTCACGATCATTTAAATTGGTTTCCCTTGATTGGTAGAATACATTATGGAAAAGCATTGTAATATTCATATATTTTCTAACTAATGCAATATATAGATAACATTTTTTTTTAGTTGTGGATTTAATCAACCTGTGTATGTGTTTATTGAATTCTTTCTCTTTTTATGCTTCGTGATTTAGCGATCATTTGAGTGGTTTTCCATAATTGGTAGAACGTACTCCTTCGAGGCCTATTGTTTACAGCAAATTACAATTAGTAGTTTGAATCTACAAGGAATTTCTACATACTTCTCTTAAGGGATTTGATTAAACATCCCGTGAGTAAACAATATGCCATAAGTATATAAGTGTTTCTTTGACGAATGTGAATTAATTTTCCAATAACATCTAGGCTGATTGGGAATGGTTCCTCGACTTCTCTTGGTAGTAGTGGGGCAAATGACATTTGATCTCTCATGAGCACATTTTTAACAAGGCAGGCACTTGCAAACGTAAGCATGAGAATATTTAAATGAAGTAGGCAAATAATAACCAACTATCATTACTTTATGCACGATTGTGTCTCTGAATAGAGACCACCTGGCCAGATACATCATGTAAGTATTCAAATTATACCTTCTTTGTATATCGAGGCTCAGGGAAGCTTATAAAAACAACGTGTGGTGCTTTCTAAAGCACTCCATGTACAAGTTGGTAGGATAGAGATTTAAGGAAGTTTCCCTCTTTTTTCTTCTATAAATGTGTAGGAACGATGTCATGCTCTAGAATTTCACGTATATCGGAATACCATAGCACTATAAACATGAATTTGCAAAACTTGTTCAACATCATACATCATTTCCTTTTCACACCCGTGAAATATTTTTTCTAAGTAAGGAAAAAGCATCTCTCGATTTGGATACGAGTTTACATAGGTAATGACCCTTAATGGTATGAACATTTTAACTCAGGATCATATTCTTGTAAGTAGGTCATCCAATTTTACCTCTTCTCACCCATCTCTTACTACACAGTGTTGCGACCCTTTGGATGAGGCATACAAGTAATTGTGTGAGATTTGGGAAGGTAGGGACTGAAATGTTGATTTTGTCTCTTTGCATAGGCTTGTTTCTCGATGGTAGGATCATTTAACTCACGACTCCTGTAAGCCAACACTCATGAAAGATATATTTCATTCATTTCCCTCAACATTCTTTTGAGTCAATACAACCACAATGGATGAATATAAAGCAAAGGTATAAATCAAAAATATTTTCCATAATTAGGATTGAATAATGCGGGTGCATCAATGATATCTCGTTTAATTTGAGCGAAAGCATCATTTCTCTTTTCCCATTTGTAAGTCCATGTTTCTTGCTTATCTCTAGTAAAGGTTTAACTATCTAAGCACGGTTAGAGATGATTTTCGCGGAAATTAATTTTCCACGAGAAATATTGCATATTCGTCTTATTTACCGGGGAAAAGGATCGGTGTAATAAATTTTACCCTCTTGGGATCAAATTTAATTCCAATATTTACAATGTTGTGCCCTCTAAAGTCCCTTATGACACACCAAAGTGCTTTCTTGGGATTGATGAAATATCATATTTGTGACACCACTAAAATATTTGTTTAGGATAGCGATACATGATACGACCTTCTTTTGAAAACACAATGACATCACATCTAAATAAAAAACTACATGTTGGCCAATCGAAACCATGAAAATCCATGCCCATTGCTCTTTGAAAGGTAGAGCTGAAATTGATAAGCCGAGAATGGAATTCTCTTAAAAGCGAATGTTTCCCCATTTTGATCTGCAATATTTAAATGATCCGGTTCCATCACTAGCACTTGATTATAACTAGAAAAACCATCTAGAAGTGAGAGACATCTGAACAAAAGCATATAATATTTGGAGGATATGTTCCATGGATGGAATTGGAGTAATTGTAATGTTCCAAATTTTTGCAAATAAATTGGAACATTAAATTTTTCTCATATTATCTAGGAGATAAATAAAATGGGTGAGGAGACCCATTTGCATAAATAAAATCCCACATGAAGTGGGAAGGGATCCATGGAGTAGCCATTTGTGCACCTCCTAGTATGAAAATGGAGCAAACACATGAGGATGAGGCCATGTTGACCAAGTCAACAGCGCAGCTTGAGAGGGTGTAGCTTGCTTGGGAAGTCAGCACAGTTAGAAAGGGAGGAAACTTCTAGAGGAAGGAAACCCTAATTGGGTGGGGTCCATGGCATAGAGACATCATTTTTCATATAAGGAGGATGAGGCAGCCATAGAGATTATGATTGAAGATTTGGACTTTGAGTCTATTTGCAGTCTCCAGCTATTCAGCTGAGTTGCAGTGCCTTTGGCACAAGGGATTCCTGTTTAGGATTTCCTCTCCTCTCTTGAGTAGCTCAAGGAGGATTGCTCTTCATTTCTCCATATTCAGGAATTTGGCCATAGCCACTTCTTCATCTACATCACAGTCATTGGGTTGTGTTGTAGGTGTTGTTGTGGAGGAGATTCCACAACACCATTCCTTGTATCCTTTGTCATAGGAAGGAGTTCCTATTCTTTGGGAGGATCAGCAAGGAGGGTTTCTAGAGCTAATTTGCATATTTTGGCAGAAGGCCAAGCTTCTCCCACCTTCATCAGTGCAGTCCCTTCCATAGACTGCGTTATCTTAGAGTTTGTCTGTAGTGGGGGTTTGCTCCACCATTTTGGAGGAAGAGATTTCTTGTGCCAGGATCAACCTTTCACTTAAGGAATCCATTAAAGGAGGTTGTTTCAGTTTACCGGCCATATTCATTCTCCTCCTTCTATTGTATATTTTGAGTTGCTGCTGCTACCCAACAAATCCATCGTTATTGTATTTTCATATTTTGTACATGCATTGCAGCCAATCCTTCTAAGGATTGTGTATCAGTGTTATAATAGTGTTTTCAGGGGTTGAGAGCATGCTCCCCCTTCATTTCTTGAGCTATTATTGTAATATCATTTTATTACCATTTTACATGTTGCAGTGTCTCCATGTTACTGCGCACTCAAAGCTAGGATTCACTTGTGTAGCTGTGTTTATCTCATGATTATTGTACTTCTGCCTTGAGGATTTGTATTGTTCATCTTGAGCATCATTTCCCTCAAGATTTTGTATACATTTGCAGTTGCTATTATGATCCAGGTGGATATCGGTGGCCACCCACCTATTCCATTTGGACCAGCACCATCAATTCTTGCAGATTTTCACATTCAGCACAACTTACTATTTTTAGCAGGTTTTCGGGTCCTCCACTCTCGGAGCCGTTTTGGGGGCTTAATGATCCGGGTGGATATTGGTGGCCACCCACCTATTCCATTTGAACCCCCATCTTCAGTTCTTTCAATTTTCAAGTTGCAACAAAACTTACTATTTTTAGCAGTTTTTCGGGTCCTGAACTTCCGGAGCCGTTTCGAGGCCCTAAACGACATTTTTTGGGAAAACGGAGAGCAAAATGGGTCCATGGACCGATGTTGCTTGTTCAAAAATTGAATTCCTCGGATAGATCTTTCTAACGAGCTATTGAACGCGTCAAATGGAGATCGGGTGCCAAAGTTATGCCCCCGGGAAGTTGAACCACCAATTTACCCAAACGGGCGCCCACAGTTTTGGCGCCTCATCTCCTACGGTTAGGTTTTTGGACGTTTCAAATTCTACATTGATTCTCAACAATAAATAGGCCCTCGAGCCTCATTGTAACACAGTTCAGAGGTCTGTAGCCACCACATCTCTTCTCAGAGATTCGCTACCAGCACCCTAGCTATTTTATTTCCATTATGTATGTAAGCATCTTTCTGTTATTTGATATTAATGAAATGAAGTGTTATTTCCGCTGCATCTCTGTATTTATGGTTATGTGTTTATTCTGTTGCGTTCCTGCATAAAATCCGGATCATATTATTTCAATAAGATTGCTATAAGTTCTCCGACATTTTCTGAAGTTTAAGCAAGTTACTCTTCATGCTTATGTTTTTCATATTGACGTAGCTCATCCCTTTGAGCAAGACCTTCTGAGGAAGAAGTATTTACATAGCTATAGGCAGAGTCTGAGAAAAGGCCAGATAGCCTCCGGTTCACATCCTCTCTTTAGAGGTGATATAACTGGTAAAAGCCCTCTCAGTCAATCTATGACATAGCTTTGTTCATATTTCCGACAAAGGAGTACTTCAGTGGTGAAAAAGCTGTTGATTTCCATTTCGGAACATTACAGTGGTATCAGAGCATCTTTCTTGGCTCAGCCTGTGGCTTTCAAAGCCCAAGAAAGAAGAAATCAAGATGATGAAGAGGATGAGCTTATTCTCACCAGTTTTTAGATCCGGAAAGAACCTCTCCAAGGATGTTGAGGAGAAAGAAGAAAGAGAGGAGGAAGGACCCTGCACTTCCTATTCTCATCAAGAAAGAGACAAAATTTTGAGCAGGAAGAAGACTCCATTTTCTGATGGAGAAAAAGGGGATAAGCTTACAATGCTTCTTCCTAAATCTACATAGAGCATTCATGGAGATCTCAAGGAGATTAGGAGGGAAACAGATGAAGAATCCCCAAGAGGGTTTGATACTAAAGCAAACTCTAGATTTTTACATAGTGGGTGTGAGCATTCAGCCACACACTATGAGGGACAACGCAGCCATAGTCCCAGCAGTCCCATGAGGGAGATGGAAGAAGAAGGAGGAATGACCAAGGAGAGAAGGCAGCATGGTAGATCCTATCTATCACATTTTGATTGTCCACTTGCTGGTTCAGTCAAATCTTGGGTGGAGGAATTAGACACCTTTTTGTAGCAGCACCAAATTCCAGAAAGTCAAGCTACCAGAGTTGCAGCACTGCATATGAGAGGTAAGGCCTATGATTGGTGGATCTTTGAACCCTTTCCTTTGAAGGATAATGGCATTAAATCTTATGAAAATTTCACTAAGGCATTAGTGAAGAGATTTGATGGGAGGATTCTTGAGACACACATGATGGGTTTTCACAAAGAAGGCCAAACAAAAACCTTGCATGAAAACGCAATGCCTCTTCATAAAACAATGGAGGAGGCCAAAATTCTGAACCAAAACTTGTTGGAGAAGGAAATTTCATCTCACATCTTGAAGCAAGGGAGTATGGGGATCTCTTTCCCAAAGGAGGATCCAATCATTGAGAGGTTGCCCACTCATGTTGCATATATTGAGGGCAACAACGATGTTAGATCTGGAGTTGATCTAGCACCCCATGTAGAGGGAAGAGGAGATCTTGCTCCACATAGAGGGATGCTTGCATCTTTGCAAGGGAGTCCCTAGGATCTCATATATAGAGATCAAGGCACATCTCATGTTTTACTTGTGCCATTGTTGAGGAGGTGTGGGACCTTGGAGGCAAAAGGTGGAAGTAGGGAGAAGGCCCAACATCATGAGATGAGGATTACACATCCCTATCCATCTATGGAGGTTGATGCACCTGGGCAGATGATTGGATTGCGTAGTGGAAGCATGGAGGCTTATCTCCATTCATCTATTCAGTCATCATTTGATAATGATGTATCATTGCATGGAGACATTTTGCAGGAAGATCTCATGTGTGGAGATCAAGGCACAATTCATGTGCCATTATTGGAGAGGTGTGAAACCATGGAGTCACAAGGAGGAGATGGGGAGAAGAACCAATAGCATGAGCTGGGAAGTGCTCACCCATATCCATTTTTAGAGGTTATTGCACCAAGGAAGGGAGATGGATTGCGCAGTCAGGGCATGGACATTAGTTTTCATCCATATGTTCAATCTTCTCTTGATGGAGATGTCTCACCACATGGAGGCATTTCACCCAGGGGGCCACTAGCTCAGCAGAGGAGGATGGTTGCTTCACACTTGGAGGCACCACTCATTGATTCTACAAAGGTGGGAACCTTGGGAGAGCTTGAGATAGTAGTGGGAGTTTTGGATGGATTCATGAAGGAGGGATACATTTCCTCAACCACCTCTACACCTACTCTCATTGCATATTCTGCGCTGTGGCAGAAGCAGCATTGGAAGGGTAGCAACCTTCCAAATTGTGACTTGGGCATAGGAGATGTCAAGGAGGAGGAAAGCCATATGAAAAATGTTCTTCATGAGGAACTACCAACGCTGTCATTATGGAGGATAGATCTGCATTAGAATTCCCGACTATTGGGGGAATATTCCAATCATTCTTTCACCTACAGGACATTTGATGATCAGCATAGGAGGAGATGCACCAGTCATATAGAGATGGGGGAATCAGCACAGCCACCCCTTTTTCCTTTATGGATGAGAGGAGATTCATCTATGAGTCCCTTAATTGATATGAGCAGAGAACATGGTAAGGGTGTACATTTCTTTTCACATGATCATTTGTATAATATATGTATGCATCCCTTAACCACACACATGCAGGAGAATGCTCCAAGGAGGAGCATACATTTTGCTAGACCTCATGGTTTAGTAAGGGCCATAAGCATGGCTAATGGCCATTATCTTGGAAGACTTGGGGTGGATAGAGATCATGGAGGACATGCTCAACTTTCAGCGGATATCATTTACCTTCCCCAAACTTGTGATGAGATTGATGCAACACTCCGGTGGTTGAGCATCCACCATTTATATTAGTCTCTATGGCAGTGGAGCACTAAGCTATGCTGGTTACACTTGAGGGACCATTTTCCTTCTCATTTGTTACACATGGCAGCAAGCATGATGCTCCTATTTTCTCCCTATGATTCTACTGTTCATACCTTTATGAGGAGCAAGATTGAGGAGGAGACAGATAGGATGGATGTGTCCATTGAGGGAGGAGTCCCTCACATCTTTTGCATTGCATGTTCTGATGGGAACATGAGAAATGGTATGGCCACTACAGCAGAAAAAATGTTCTATTATGAGGTGAGCCATATGATGGGTATGAGACCATATGAGGATGATTCCCGACTCATCACATACGGATATGTTTGGGCCAGCATGTCTTGCAGCGTTTGGGGAGAGACCTTGGGAGGTCCAGCCTTCTTCTTGCCACTTGATGGCAACATTATTGCAGTCTAGGATCAACAAACACTCTAGATTTATCTTAAGTGGAGAGATGGAAAGTTTGCAGTAGACTATATGGTCTACCATGTGCAGATTTTCAGCCCACCTTCTTTGCTAGAGCCAAAGGTGGATGACAGTTTTCCTGAGTTGCCTAGTTGGGAGGTGACTCAATTTTCTTGGCACATAGCTTGGGGATGGATGGACCATATGGGGGAGATAATTACCATTACATTTTAGACTCCATTCCTCAAGGAGGGACCTCTAGACACCACTTTCTATCCTCTTGAGCATTATACCTTACATGATGAGGGCTTGACAACTACTTGCATCCTAAGGAGGAGCATTGTGGAGGATTGGGTTGATGAGATAGCATCACTGCACTTGGAGGAGATCATCATACAGGGATGCTACAGGTAAAGGAGAAGAAGACATAGTCTATCCTTTCACTTGCTTGAGGGCAAGCAATCTTTGGGAGGGGAGGACTATAATGTTCCAAATTTTTGCAAATAAATTGGAACATTAAATTTTTCTCATATTATCTAGGAGATAAATAAAATGGGTGAGGAGACCCATTTGCATAAATAAAATCCCACATGAAGTGGAAAGGGATCCATGGAGTAGCCATTTTTTCACCTCCTAGTATGAAAAGGGGGCAAACACATGAGGATGAGGCCATGTTGACCAAGTCAACAGCTCAGCTTGAGAGGGTATAGCTTGCTTGGGAAGTCAATGCAGTTAGAAAAGGAGGAAACTTATAGAGGAAGGAAACCCTAATTGGGTGGGGTCCATGGCATAGAGACATCATTTTTCATATAAGGAGAATGAGGCAGCCATAGATATTATGATTGAAGATTTGGAATTTGAGTCTATTTGCAGCCTCCAGTTGTTCAACTAAGTTGCAGTGCCTTTGGCACGAGGGATTCCTGTTTAGGAGTTCCTCTCCTCTCTTGAGTAGCTCAAGGAGGATTGATCTTAATTTCTCCATATTCAGGCATTTGGCCATAGCCACTTCTTCATCTACATCGCAGTCACTGGGTTGTGTTGTAGGTGTTGCTGTGGAGGAGATTCCACAACACCATTCCTTGTATCCTTTCTGATAGGAAGGAGTTCCTATTCTTTGGGAGGTTCAACAAGGAGGGTTTTTAGAGCTGATTTGCATATTTTGGAAGAAGGCCAAGCTTCTCCCACCTTCATCACCGCAGCCCCTTCCATAGACTGCATTATCTCAGAGTTTGTCTGCAGTGGGGGTTTTCTCCACCATTTTGGAGGAAGATATTTCTTGTGCCGGGATCAGCCTTTCACTTAAGGAATCCATTGGAGGAGGTTGTTTCAGTTTGCAGGCCATATTCATTCTCCTCCTTCTATTGTATATTTTGAGTTGCTGCTGCTACCCAGCTACTCAGGAATTATTGTATTTTCATATTTTTTACATGCATTGCAGCCAATCCTTCTAAGGATTGTGTATCAGTGTTATAGTATTGTTTTCAGGGGTTGAGAGCATGCTCCCCCTTCATTTCTTGAGCCATTATTGTAATATCATTTTATTACCATTTTACATGTTGCAGTGTCTCCATGTTATTGCGCAGTCATAGCTAGGATTAACTTGTGTAGCTATGTTTATCTCATGATTATTGTACTTCTGCCTTGAGGATTGGTATTGTTCATCTTGAGCATCATTTCCCTCAAGATTTTGTATACATTTACAGCTGCTATTATTTCAATAAGATGGCTATGATTTCTCCGGAATTTTCTGAAGTTTAAGCAATTTACTCTTCATACTTATGTTTTGCATATTGTTGTAGCTCATCCCTTTGAGCAAGACCTTCTGAGGAAGAAGTATTTACATAGCTATAGGCAGAGTCTGAGAAAAGGCCAAATAGCCTTCGGTTCTCATCCTCTCTTTAGAGGTGATATAACTGGTAAAAGCCCTCTCAGTCAATCTCTGACATAGCTTTGTTCATATTTCCGACAAAAGGAGTGTAGTAGGTAGAAAAATTTCTTGATTTCCATTTTAAGTAACGGTCTGATAATTATCTTTATCATATGCCTGGTTGAGGTTATGAAAAATCAACACATAAACTTATCTCAGGAAGCTATTTCGACTAGGACCAAATTTGAAACCCAAGTGGAATGTCTAACCTTGAAAATGATCTATGCATCCAAAAAATTTCTCAATTCCTTTTGAATTAGGTGTTCCAACGTTGAATTGAAATTTCCTTAACTTTTTAAAAAATGTTTAATACCTTCTTTGATGGGAATTACGTGTTTGGATAATATGAGTATCATATGTCTTTAAGTCTTCGTATGTCCATGCAAACACATCATGATACTATTTGAATAAGTGAATTAATACTTGTCATTTTGTAGAGAACAACATGCCGAGTTTTACATACTTCATATCTTCTTGAGTTCCCAAATTGGAGTTATTGGATAACTTTATTCTGAGTCTTAGTATTGATTGGTCCTCTAAACTAGTTTTGTGAGTCATATAATTTTCCAAGGACACCACACCTTTAGGTATAGTGTTACCTTTCATTACATTAGATGCTTCTGTAAAGCCTTGTCATGCTCATCCTCTTCTATGGAAACATCCTTAAACATGTCCACATTAGCCATGAAATGTAGTATCCGTAGGTAAGCCATTGAAAACGTGAACTTTAGTGACATTATCAGGCACATATGGTTTATATATAATTTCAATATAATAAACATTTCTCAATGTTGACATCCTAGCGAATTCATTTTCTAATGCATATTTTGCAATGTTCAAGCACGGGAACATAAATAATATTAAAAGCTATAAAATAATTTATCAATCACCATACCTCTATTTAGTATTATTTAAGATTAGTGAAACACACTAGATAGTATCCCGTACTAGATGAGTGACCACCTCTAAGTGAGAAATTACCTTGAGTAACTCTACCTTTAGTTTGATGGCTTTATTTAGTCCAAGTATGAGTGCTTCATATTTGGAATTGTGTTGTACCTCGAACTCCAAACGACATGATAATATGTGATTCTCATTACATGGGTCTATAGTATGCAACTAACTTTAGATCCATCACTGCATCTTTGAACCATCAAAGTATAGAGTCCAAATATCGGTAGCTATAAACTAATTTGTATAGTACTATTGTATGCTATGTACATCTATATTATAGGTTTCATTATCACAGTTGGAGTACAAGGAAGAAGCTCCAACTATGTATTAGGTGGGATGGGTTATGGTTGTGTGATGACACCCATGATCATTTTCCAATTTTTTTGAAGATCAAATCCGCAAGGGAAAACGAGCTCATTGTGCCCTCAGCGGGTGTCATAGTATATTTCATGTATGATTCAATATCCTCGAATCTTATTGTATATGCCCTTATATGGAAGCCAAAATGTGACCAATGTATAGAAAAGAACTCTTGTAATTTTACTAGACTAGTCTCTACTCAAGAGTACGCCATAGGCTTAAAGAGGAATGTCCAAAATTACAATGTTTATACATTAGTGTAGTGGATGATCATGAATAATATGATAATAGCATTCTTGAGTTCACTAATAGCTTGAATGAGGATCTATCCAATGAATTATTTATTGCATTTTTTTTGTCCCATTTAGCGTTAATTTTCTTTGCAATTGATAATGGAATTATGTTCACATATGAACTAGAATTGAATAAACAATTATGGAAATTGTAATTAAAAATTTAAAAAGTTAACAAAAATGGAGAGGGAAAAGAGTGTTACTTATCTAATGTTACAACATTAACTATGAATTCAAGGGTACTAGAAGACTTACTAGACACCTTTTGAGAGGTATAATCTTTGACACTTGGCGAAGGTTGTGAAAAGTCTTGAATGAGCTATTAACGTTGGCCTCCTATATTCATGATATCAAAGATGGAAATATTTATGAGCTCTCTTCAAATATTCAATAATATTATAATCAATTGTTTCACTTTTAGCGGGTACGTGCTTAAGTGTATGGGGGAGTGGCTTTGTTTGACATACAGGTAATGGACTTGTTTTTATATTGGAGGAAGTGTTCTTAGAAGTATTAGCAATTACATACTTACTTTGTGTATTCTGTGTGAGTTAGATAGTGGTGAGATCCTTCTTAACCATTACTCCTTGATTTTGTCTCGTCTCCACTTGTTTAGAAATGGGCCTTGGCTTCTTAAGTTATATCAACCATTTTGTTTCTAGGGGGGCTCTCACTTTAAGGTTGTGCTTCAACACTCTTATTATCAACATGAGAATACAATCAAAATCATTAACTACATTACCAATACCTTTACTTTCTTCAACCATTGTAGGATCATTTATTTCTTCCATCTACTGAGACTTCTCATCTTGCTAGTAAGGTATCCCTGATACGCTAACGACTAAGAAAGAATTCATGTTGTGGTTCCACTATGGGAATGTTTCTCTTAATTCCATTCCAGAGTGGAAATAAAAATAACTATCCATGCGATACACTCAATATTCAACACAACAAACTTTGGCGAAATTAGCGGGGCGATTCTTGTTTTTGTTTTTATTCCTTCATAATGGAGAAAATGTTCGTGAGCTTTCTACGGTATAAGTCTCACTTGACCTTCTCTTAATTACGAAACTTTGTTGGTGAGTGATTTTAATGTCTTGGTCAACCACCGAGAATCATTTCCTTTATCCTTACTCGAAGGAAAGTGAGACTTCCTTCCGGTCTCCTTAGAGTATTTAGATTCATCATCATATTCAATAACTCTAATAACACACAGATATTTCTTCACAATGATTGCTTAAAGTTTAGAGCCAATGTCTCCTTTTGTAGTTTGTTTAACGAAAGTAAATGTTTGTGGGAAAGGAAACTATATAATAATCAATAATGATTGAATTGTGAGAGTGGGTACTTTTGAGGGAAACTTGTTCGGTATGTGGTTTTAAATTTTGATTGAAATATTTTACTTTATCGTTTCCCCATCTTCTTGTTTCTTAGCTCTTTTAATAACATGGAAAGAGTCTTATCATCGAAAGAATTTCTCCATTTTTTTTTATTAAACTCACAGTCCAATCGTGGGTAGGATAACGCACATATATTGTACTATGTTGTTCATATAATTTATAATGTAAAAAGGAAAAATCCTACGAAAATCATCATCTAGTACCTCTAACATCAGTAAATGCATGTGAAAATCATCGGTATGATCTTCTTCCTTAGCCTTCTTATTTGGATCAAAATTTGATAAAAAATTCTTTAAATGTACGGGTATTCTATGAAGGTTATGTTGGAGAGGAAGTGACCATTTTAGCCATCCAATCTAGGTCTTGATCAACCATGTCTTCGTCCTCTAGGTTCCTCCTCCTTTTCACTGTCTGATGAGCCTTCTCCTTCCTTGTCTAAACCATCGTTAAATTCTAATTCAAGTACCAATTTCTCTTCATCGAAAGAATAATGTATTACTTGTACTCTTTGTGAATGGATGGAAATGGATCTTCGCTAAATTGTGTCCTTTGAGGACTGCGATAACTCTTCAAGAGTGGAAAAAACAAAATATTCCACTAATGAAACTAATACAGGTACAATTTTTTATTTCTTCCTAGGATGATGTGAGAGGTTATTATCAAAGGGAGCAAACAAATAGCTTTTACAAGCGGCATGTTATAGGTCTTCATAGGTAACCTCACAAGACAACTCCAGCCCAAAATTAGAAGAGCCTCCTACTTCGGGAATAGGAGTTGGGCGATTGCTCGAGAATATTACTACCTTGACATAAGATGAATGATTAGGATTATGTGAGTTATCAACCATAAAAAACTAGCTTCCCTCCTTCTAGCGGTAGAATGTTAGCGGTGCTATATACCTCTAACCTCTGAGGATCTCACGATATGAGGTCCATTCAATCACCGTTGGTATAGGATTCCCATACAAAATCGACAAAACTATCGTTTCAATATATGCCTTGGATTAAGCGGTTAGCACAAGAGAAGTGCACATGTGATTTTGAATGAGTATGAGAGTTTGTATGAATGTTCAATTTTAGATGTATCAAAGTTATTTTATTTGAATAGGGAAAAGATGACCTTTAAAAAGAAATTAATAAAATGCTAATCTAATGGGGGCCACACACACATATAAAAATAATCCTTTGAACATCAATCGAAATAGTTCACATAGGTTACGATCATTAAATCATTACAACACATTTCTAATAAGTTAAACACCAAAGTCATTGAAATAACGTTCAATTACTCCTGTAAATGTAAACGAACATGAATCATAAAAATTCAATGATAAGTCTTAAAACATCCATATTCCATTTAATACCAAATGTGTTGGTAAAAAGGATTTGAGTATTAAACAAAATTTCCAATATACTATAATGAACATCACTAGCTCCAATAGTGGAGCACTAGAGCCACTACTTTCTCCCAAAAAGTACTAACTCTATCTCTCTAATGCCTTGTAGGAGAAGCCAAGGTTAAAAGTCCTTTGGACGAGAAATTTATAAATCCTTTTATAGCTTGAGGCATGACCTTTCGTATCCTCATGGCTCTTGGATTTAAAACTTCTAATGACCTTTGGATTTCCAAATGAATTTTTTGGAATTGCATATCTCTTGGTATTACATGTCTTTTGGAATTCTATGGCTATTTTGTCCATACATGACCCATGGAATTCCACTTATTTGTATTTAAAATGATTACATAATTACATCATAACCATATGTCAAGTGATGAACGAAAAGTCACTATCATTGATGTCTAGGACTTATAGTGGCAGATGATATGGATTTTTATTGGATTGGTGACATGGATGCTACTTGTGTCTTCATTGCGTGCGGCTTAAAATCGTTGATGTATTCACCCTCAAAGGGTTTGTCTTATGGAGTCTTCGGGGTACTTCGATCATCAATATTTCAATATGTTCTTTGTTTTGTATGCTTCCTTTGGCTTCCTTCTTTGCCCAATATTCTTCATGCATGCTTGACAAATATTGTTCCTAAAATATTTTTATGCTTGAAATCACTCGTAATAAGAAACCTTAAACTTGAAAATATATTTAAGTATAACATGTTTCATGTGTATTTTTTTGTTCATGCATTAACAATGTGATTCATAAGAGAAATGAAGGCTTTTGGGTGCAAGGTCACACTTTTTAAATTTTGAAGGGTTGAAGAAAGAAACGAGCTAGGATGTGCTCATCCACTCAAGAGAGAAGGCACTGAGGAGGGAGCAAAGAACATGTCCTAAGGATGAAGGAGGGAGGATTCGAGCTTCCTGGTATGTGCCTCAAGGGAGAAAAGGAGGAACATGGCAGGGTTGAAGATTGAGGAAACACAGGAAGCCGGGGTGTGCTCATGTGCTCAAGAGAGCAAAGGAGGTGCATGGAACATTGTCGAAGGACGAAGGATTAAGATTTATGGTTAGAGTGTACTCATGTGCTCAAAAAGGAGGGCATAAGGCACCTTGCTGAAGGTGAAGGAGTTAAGAGTTGGGTCTCAGGGACACACTCAAGAAGGGCGTATTCCTTCGAGTCGAAGGAGTGCGCTCAAAGAAAGACTTAGTTTTCACAAAGGGTGCGAGTTTGGAACAAGGGGGAAAGATGTAGGGAGTGTGCTATGAACTCTTGAAGGGTGCATCACCAGTAGCACTTCTAGAAAAATGAAGGATTCTTGATCAAGGCTTAAAAATGCACTCTTGCCTCCCCTTTACCTTAATGAGTTCACTTTGCAAGGCGAGATTTTCTTAGTCGAGAGGATCGAACTAGGGGTGAACACAATGATTTTAGAGATAAATTCATGTGCGATACATACCAACTCATCGAGAAAACCTAGACAAGATTGAATGATTATAAATAGACATCAAAACACCATTTTACATACATTCCCAAAGAGTAAAATAAACAAAGTTCATTGTATTTGCGACCAAAAAGTGTCATTTTGCAACAACAGTATTTCTTTCCTTATAAATCACCTAAATATTTTTCTAAATAATGAGATGACACATAAGGATGATGAATAAAATTTAACATATAATATGACTCATAATGACACTTGATGACCAAGGAAACACTCGATGCAACAATGAAGTAGGCTAAAATTTGGATATGCTGAAATTGATGGAGGTGTTTTCAACGACGACAACACTTCCCATGTTTCCCTATGATACCCATTAATGCCATTCCTTTCCGTCCCAAATAAAAATCATGAAAAATCCACGAAAATTAAAAGCTATCATCCTAAATATTGTAACCATTAAACTCCTAAGACAACATCAACACCGCCCATTGGAAAGTAATTAGACTATTGACCATATTCCTGTAAGGTTATATTATTTTATGGAACTTCCACCAGAAATTTATATTTCCTCCATTTGCAAATATCACTTGACACTCTAGTGCTAGATATAGAAAGAAATGCAAATCCTTGGTTATATTACAATGAATAAAATTATGGTTTATTTTAAGATCAATTAGTACAGCCATTTTCTTCTTGTTATATCTTATCTTGAGAGTTTGAGGAGTGGTAATTCCCACAATTCATTTAAAAATGATAGGATCAATTTCTTGTTGCTAAACCCTTAGGGTTGGTTCCTTGTGTATATATTATTCTTTTTTGATAATTATTGTTCCTTTTCTTCCTCCTCTTCATAATCCATTGAAAATAATTTCTTCTCTAAAACTTATGAAATTTGGTGTATTTTATATATCACAACTATAAAATCCCGTTTTATATTTTTCCTCTAGTTGTTTTACAGGTCTCCAACCTTGTATATTGTGGGGAGGCTAGGGTAAATAAGTAAGACCATATTTATAGTTGTGAGTGGTAGACCTCCTTGTTGACATAATTTTGCTTTTTCAAATTTTCTTACCACCACCGAATGCATTCTCCAATGACTTAGGTTCCCAAAGGCTAACACGATGTTGGATTTTCCTTTAAGAGTTCCTACGAATACATCAATTATGCTCCTATTGATATAATTTACCTTGATATTGAATATTTGGAAGTCTCAATGTGCTCCCCAACCGACCACTTTTGTTTGAGATTTATCGATTGGATAAAGAAGATGTTTTTCTTTGTATCCTCATAATGTGAAATCAATTCCTTCATAAAAATTGTCTAAGTGACAAGTGATTTATGAAAATATAGCCATCAATACCACACAAATTGAATTGGGTTCTAAATATAAAGATGCAATGTGTACCTTTTGTGTGTGTTGCACATCATACCAGACAAAAAAACTACTCCATTCGTAGCATACATGTTACCATATCGTTTACTTTTAAAATTACATCTATTATCTATATTTGGAATATGGTTAGTGTTTAACTAGGGATTGGGTCTCCTAAAATCATGATTCACATTCCTTTTTTCATCATAGGTTTCATGGAATACCTTGTCAAAATGGGAAGAATTCCTTGTGGCAACTTTGTCAAATATTCCTTGTGTTTATTTTAAACCTTCCATCTCCCCTTTTAAACCATCCATGTCCCATTTTATTTCATCCTTTTTTTTTTCTTTTTTTTTTAATCTTCGTGAAATCAAAATTTGTTGCACTTGGTCCCGTAATTTTGATATATCATGTTGCATTTCTTCTTCTTCATGTGTCATAGTAGAGCTTTCTTAAGGATTAATGGATGTACCACTTTTTTTTGTTTTATATGAAATTTAGAACCAATCAATTATATATATGCTTCCATGTTCCCTTTGAATCACTTAAAACTTATGTTTTAAACAAAAGTTATGCAAATTTAAAAATACATGCCTTAATTTTAAGAGCTTGATTTTGAGCTTGTTTATCTGGATGACCTTTAAACTTTTGTATCTCTATGATTTTTTCCTCCCAAGGTATGAAATTACATATTGAGGTTCTCTCAATGTCCTCTTTTCAACCCCACCAGTTAGACCAAGATTGGATTCTTCAAGAAAATTATGCTAAATATCCCACGATGACCTGATTATGGATTGGTTCAGTAGAGTGAACTTGTATAGGATGCCGCATGCCATTTTTACAACCTTCAACCTTGAAAATCCTACCCAAAAAACTACATTCTATGAAATTTCAGTCACATTTTATATAATTCAAATCTGATGCTTGAAGAGAAAGTTATGACAATTTTCCCTAGGACACATGTTTGAGACAGAATTTTGGATCATATAGAAATCCTAAATTACTTGGACCATATCACCAAAAATATAGCAAACCAAGGGCTAAAATTTTAACGATATGTTCATCAAGATTTCACCTCCACGTGGTAGAAATTTCATTTGAAGCAACAAACCCTAGAATCAAGATCTTTGATACCAAATGTTATCTATCCATTTGCAAATAACACAAAACATAAGAAAATATAAATAAAACAGTAGATAATAAGACACTTCGATAGGGAAATATCCCTTTACATCACATAAATAAAAATTCTTGGATGATTCAAAAGACAAGACCTCCTTGGTATATATACGAGTCTTAAGGGCCAAAATATAATTATGGCCTACTTAACAAAAATAATGTAAGGAAAGAAAAATAACAATAGTGGGTTTTTATGGGGAAAAAAGAGAAATATGGGGGCTACACTAGTATTATAAGGACCTAACAAAATCCAGCTTTGTTTGTGGAGAAACCTTCTTAACTAGACACAACTTCTTCTAAGATCTACCTTCAAATGGATAGACTATTTTTGAAGGTACCTGCTTTGATACCAATTTTTGAGAACACACTTATAATAGTTGGGGTGGGGGGGTTAATTAATGTAAATTTTTTTTACTTAAACATTCACGAACCATATGGAAACAATCACATATGAGATTTATTAGTTGTAGATCATGGAACATAAGATTTATGTGTAAATCCTTTAAAGAAAAAAACACAAAACTTATTTTTATAATTATTTGTAGGCACCTACCTATAGTTGCAAATATTTGTAGTGACCAACTTATTGGATACACCAACCTGATATGAACCCTGGTAGGAACCAACCTACCCTTATAGATCTTTGTAGACACCAATATACTATATACATTAATCCCCATCATTACAAATATTCATTGGAACCAACAAATTAGTGACACCAATCGCCATAGCTACAAATATTCATAGGAACCAACATATTGGAGACACCGATACCTATCACTATAAATATTCATAGGCACCAACCTACTAGAGACACCAATCCCCACCACTAAGCACCAACCTAGCAAGATATACCAATTCATTTATTTGAGCAACACCACTCAATTACAATTATTCTTTAGGGTATCTAACTTCTTAAAAATATGATAACATAAAAATTATCTTAATCAATTATTATTTCTACTCCTACATTTAGTATGTTTCCTCGCTACTTTTTCCTTCACTAGGTTTGGTCATTACTTCTTCCTTCACTAGGTTTGCTCATTGTTTTTTCCTTCACTAGGTTTGCACACCACTTTTTCCTTCACTAGGTTTTACCAAAATTTGCATCTCCAAATAAAATTAATGGTATCTATATAAAATATTTTTTTTGTATTCTTCCCAAGAATGAACTTGTAAAACATGCCACATATCCAATTTTACAAATCTGATTCTATAATTTTTTCCCAGCGCACTTTTGTATATCTTATATAATATATGAAAATTAAATAGTATAAAAATCCTAGTGATTTGTATTGGATTTTTATATTACTTTTAATCCATATTGATGCTTTTAGAGTAAAAAAAGTGAAGGAATAAAATCACATGACCATTTTTACCAGCAAGTGCATGTTTGGCGAATAGGGTTTTGAAACCTTCTGGAAACAATTTGAGGAATTAAATGGATTGTTTTATGTGTGAAGATTTTATTATTAGTAATAATACCCATATAAAATATATACACTCAAATACCTCTCCAAATACACAATAAATACCTTAAACAAAATCCATATGCAAGAGTTATGCTACATGAAATTTGACCTTATTATTTTTTCCACCATGACTAGAGATGCTTCCATGTTAACCTACATTATTGATGGAAAAGGGGCTAGCCATGTGTTCACAATGAAGAATATATTATAAGAGGTAATACTTATCTCTAGTTAAGAGTTCAAGGATTAAAAATTAACCACTAATAGGCTATCCAACTATGTTATAATCGGGTTATTAGGAGGAAAAGGGGTTCCATTCTATTCTAATGCATTTTGTTCCATAGATGAGAAGTGTAGTTGAGAGTGGATAGAGAGAGAAAAAATATATGGTTTTTATACTGTATTATCCCATGTACCATATATATCACCCTTTGTACTTGCATCGATTTACATTCAGAGAAAGAGAGAGCAAAGAAGCCCCACCTTCCAAGTGGGCTTTCACCCATAAGGGTTTCCTAGATCATATTTTGTGTTCATTATGGTTTCTGAGTTTTATTTAAATTTTCTTTATTTTCATTTTTTTATCTTTTGCATGCATAAGAATAACACAATAGTCAAAAAATTTAGACATCTATGGAGAAATTAACACTTGTAATGTAGATTTCAAATTTTCAAATATATATTCATAGATATGTTGCGATGAAAATTCCAGTGGAATATCCACTATAGTTTATAGATCATACTGGCATTAGAGCAAGTTTCTTTGCGTATAATGCGGGGATTTCTAAGGGGTTCATATTGGCGAAGATGAAAATCATAAAACCATATCCATTACCGATGAATCTATTATTAAACCTCAAGATCCCATAGAGGAGAGGTTTTTACCATATAACATGAGCCTTCTCATGGTTCCCTTGACAAATAAGATTGAGATATTTAGAGAAGATGGAGGTTCTAACACAGAGTTCATATCATAAGGTAGATCGAGGGATTGGGAAGAACTAAAGAGGAAGTCTAAGAAATAAATTGAAAAGGAATGATGCAATTCAAGTGCCATGAACCATTCACATTCCCATTTCAAGATGGATGCAAATTTTAACATGTAAGCCATATCAAAGTGAGATTGACACTTTGAATTTAAATCACTAGTTACACTAGCTAGAAGTTTATTTTAATGTTCATCATATAAAGGAAGAAAACAAATTGTTGTTTTGTTTGAAAATAGAGGGGCATTCCCTAACTAGTACGAAATCCACATGAAAACCCTAAGGATGGAGGGAGATCCTCTAGTCACTAAGTGGGAGGATTTAAAACTATCATAAATTACCAATTCTACCCTATTAGGTATGTAGAATACCAACTGATCTAGTGGCATTACTTCAGGCAAAGACAAGGGAAAAGTGTGCAGGAGTACACCACAAAATTTAGGAAGATGGAAATAATGATGGGTATCTCCCCAAAGAGCCAAAAAATACTCCTATAATATTTGGAGGGCCTCGACAACCATATACTAAAGAAAGTGATTATTTTAAAATCTATAATAATAGATGAGGCTTGTGTACATGAACATTACTTGGAGAACATAGGCTAGAGAAAGGGAAATAAAGTGGGTGAAAGTTGAAGGAGAACTTGGAAGCTTCCAAGAAGGAGAAGAATAAGTGGAGAGGGGAAAAAGAAAAAAATACAAAAACGACAACACACCAATGAAAATATCCCATCAACCAACAAAAATACTATAACATTGGTGGTCATGTAGAGGAGAAGATATGGAAGTTGCATCTAAAGCCCAACCCAAAGTAATAATGGAAGATGCTAAGATGAGAAATCTAATGGTCATTAATTTGAGCACATATATAGAGAGAAATCCAAGCATGGATGAGAATATTTTTTTTACATTAATGAAAAAGCGGTTGAATCTGAGTACCCTTTAGTAATAGGAAGAGAAGGAAATGACCAGACTCTTCCATATAAAGATACAAGTCAAGAATACAAACATTGTTGCTCTATTTTTAATAGAAAACCAATATATTGAAGAGTCCATGAGAGCTACTTCATCCTTGGAGGGGTGTACTAAGGAACATAAGAAAAAAATGGAAGAGATTCTATAGGCATACAAGGGTGTGTTCCAAAAGCCTAAAGGGATACCACCTAAGAGGGAAGTATTGCAAGAGATCCAAATTTTTCCATGATATCCATTTCCAAACATTAGGCAATATAAGTAGTCCGTTATAGAGGAAAATGAGTTGAAGAATTAATTGTAGTAGCTACTAGGACATGGTGTCATTCTACCAAGTACCTCACCATGTCGTTCAATCATCGTCAGTGTGCCAAAGAAGGATGAGACTTGGTAAATGTGTAATAATTATAGGGCGTTAAACAAAATTATGCTCAAGAATAGGTACCCCTTACTTGGATGGATGATTTATTGGATCAATTGTAGTAATTCAAATACTCCATCAAGTTGGATTTAAATTCAGGGTATCACCAAGTTTGATTCAAAGAAGAGGATACCTATAATACTACCTTCAAACTAGACAATATTTGTATGAGTGGTTAGTTATACCATTTTGATTATGCAATGCACAAGTTACATTTGTGAGTTTAATGAATGATATACTACACCCTTTTATAGATTCATTTTCTATTGTCTATTTGGATGATATAGTGGTATACAATTCTATCTTGGAGGAGAACATCTCACATTTGATGTAGATGCTAGAGACATTAAAGAAGCACCAACTACTAGCAAATCTTAAGAAGTGTGACTATGCATAATAATATTTAGTGTATCTACAAATGTGATAGGTGGAAGTGAGCTAAAGATAGATCCTACCAAGATGGTGGTCATTATGAAGTGGTCGGGGCTTACTAATGTTTCTGAGGTTAGGATTTTTTTTTGGGAAACTTAGTACCTGGGGAAATTCATATCCTATTTTCAACAATTAGCGCACCACTCCACACCATAATAATGAATGGTAAGAGTTTCTAGTGGGAAAAGGTCGGTAGAGGGACTTTAAGGAGTTAACGAAGAATATAAATCAAACATCGGTTTTGGAATTTCCAAAGTTGTAGTATTCCTTCAAAGTGGAGACATATGCAATCAGATATGCTATGGGAATGACCTTGATGTAGGGAGGAAGGCATGCATGCTACCATTCTAAAGTATTTCATGGGATGGTTTTTAACTACCCTACCTATGATAATAAGTTATATGCCTTGGTACAAGATGTTAAGATCTGATGGTAAAGAAGCCAATAGTCCACCCTAATATCTAACTACTACAATACTTGCAAGCCCAGAGTAAGCTACAATAGACTAGACATTGCCAATGGATGGAATTTATACAATATTTTCATTTAGTGCTCAAGTATAAGTAGGGAAACATAAATAAGTTGGTCGACATGCTTTTAAGGCCACCCACATCAAAGATCACAGCTTTTGGAACTCTTATTCCCATGGATCCTTTCACCCATGATGTGTACAGAGGGGCATATATAGAGAAAATTTTCTCAGAAAATTTAACATTCTATAGTATTTGGTGATCATATCTTTATTTCTCACTAAGCAGACACGTATAATTTATTAACAATTTGTAAAATTGAGTTTACAAAGGAAAATTTAAAATTAATTAACAACATCATATATGTCAAATTCATCATCCTCAAAAGGTTCATCATCTTTTTTTTTATAGAATTAGGTGATTATGTTTGTTCATTTTTCTCTTTCATTGGATCTTGATGTTTTGAAGTCCCCCAACGTGTTCTATTCCAAATAATCCATATAATGGCGACTTGCTTTTTTTGGAATTTTTTCCACACCTGATTTACTAAATTATCCTTTCCTCAAATGAACTTATTTCATTTCATCTAGAAGAACTTTGATAATGTTAATTCTTTGCTGAATTAAATTGCATTATAATGGGTCATTTTCAATGGCTATTGAAATATTCCTTTTTGTAAGTAACATGTTAGTATTTCTTAAATATTAAATTCAAATTACTAACATACACCTTAATGATTTTAATAATTTCATGTCTTATGAGTCGACTTTATGCTTTTGGCTACGCTTCTCTTTGTTGAAATTGGCAACAAGAAGAGGCTTCTAATTTAATTTTCCCTTAATTAAATTAGAAGGAAATTGTAATTCCACATCACATGACAATTTGTATGAGTTAATTGAGTTAGGAATACTTATTTAGCTCAGTCGATTCAAGTTGAGGGTGAAACTGGAGGCATGCAGAGTTATCTATAAGTTTTAGGGGGTCTAGTTACAATTTATTTTGAGTTGTAATTATTTAACTTAATTATTTGAGCTAAAATCAGTTTAACTAGTAGTAATTGATGAAGGAACTAGTGAGATGTCCAGTGAATTAAATATAATTTAATTCACATGCAGTGATAAATCGGTTAACTGATAATTCACTATAAATAGTTGTTGCATGTTAGTTCTAAGGAAGACCCAGTTGAGATTGGAGTTAAAGGGAAGTATACTATCAATTGTTTAATTAGAAAATTGTACAAGTCATGCATGATATCAACAAAAGGACTTAGATGTATTTAGAAATAATTAATTTGGAATTTACTAATTAATAGGGGCTCAATTTCCCTAGGTATTGCAGAAGTAAGGCTAAGCATCTAGAGGAAAGAAATTGGTTAAATATTGGACCAAACTTGCTTGGATCATAGTGAGGCAGTCAGAGATAGTGCAGAGTGATCTCAAGCATGAGAGAAGAATTGTATTGTTTCATATTCTTGACTTGATGCAATATACAAGTAGCGAGGTTTTTAGCTAAGGCTTTCCCCTGATAAATATTTGTGTCGTGTGATTGAAATTCTTTCTCTTTATTGTACATGTGATTGTGTGATCGTAATTGGTTTCAACAATTTGTAGAATAGATTCAAGTATTTTTTTTAGCATATTAGACGATGAGTTGAATCTATGTGGATTTTCTACATGATATTAGAGCAGGAATCAATATAGAGGAGAAGAATATGATTTTGTTTTGAACATGTGAATTGAATTTGCATAACTACTCTTCAAGACCAACAATAGAATCGAGATGTATTTCTGTGGATTTAGAATTGAATATGCCCTTGAGGGTAGTTCGAATTACATAGTTTGGAAGGATAGGATGGAAGTAGTGTTGGAAGAAAATGGGCCGAAGGAGTCCATAGACAGTGATATTCCCAGGTCCCCATCAACAAATTCTCAAAATATTAATGCATGGAAGAAGAATGTAGCATATGCAAGAAGGATTTTGTTAGAAGGAGTTTGAGATCATATTGTCTCGAACCTCCATGGAAAGGAAACTATATATGTTATGTGGAAGGCCTTAACATATTTGTTTCTTAATAAAAGCCACCACAAGAAGTTGGCGCTGAAGGAAAAGCTCAAAAAAATCAAGATAAAGAAGGGCGACACAATACCAAAATACTTGACAAAGTTTACTCAATGTCGAGATGAACTTGGAAGTGTTGGTGTTGCAGTTGCTGAGGAATTTATTATGAGCCTAACACTTATAGGCCCTCCTGAGAGCTGGCACAACTACCAGGATTCAATGAGTGGGAGGAGAAGCTACCAGAGTGGGATCAATTGTGGTCTGACTTGGTACAAGAAGAGATTCGGCGGAATACTAGAGATGGATCCTCATCAAAGATTGAAGATGAGGAGAATTGTGCCTTGGCTTAAAAGGAGAAGAAATGAAAATGGAAGGTGTCCCATTACAAATCATATTATGGTCAGGCATGCAAGAAGAAGAACTTGTCGAAGATGAAAAATTTTCATTGTCAGGAACTTGGACACTATGCCACAAAGTGTCTGCATAAGAAGACCGACAAGAAGCCCTTAGGAAGAGCGGTAGGTGAAGCTCTTGCTTCACAATTTGAGTTGGATTTCACTCTCATCGCATGCATGGTGTCATCAATGATGGGTTATGTGTGGTAATTGGATAGTGGAGTTTCATTACATATGACTGGGAATGTAATATTCCAAAACAGGAAAAATAACAATATTGAACATAAACTGGAAAAATATAGTGAATATAAATACAATGAACATGAGAAAATCATAGATCCATTTTATTATGTATATCAACAGAAAATAGGTACAATATCTCGAGGAACAAGTCACTCAAACTGGGAAAGAGAAGCCTCCAATGCTAAAATACACCCAAACATGAAATGTCATAGAAACAAGAAAACATAGTCCCAGTGAGTGAAATTGTAGTTGGACACTATACATATATAGATATACTTGTATAATTATCAAAAAGTGTTGGGAATAGAGATCTAATCTCCCAAACACATTTCCAAGACAACCTAGAAAGGGTTTCCAGAAATACACAATGCAGAATGTGCCAGATGTGGCCCTAGGGTTGAACAACACTCTGCACCTGGATCAATGGTGGGAGGTGGCTGATCTGATATGAAAATGGCTGATATCCCTACTCACAAACTTCTTGGATGAAGGGTTTCTCCCCTCACTAGAAAATAGGGTTAAGAACTTGGGTACTTGACCTCCCACTACAACTGCACTGCAAAATAACAAAGTTTATGGAGGAGACTGCATTGTGGGTGAATTATGTTGCTTGGCCTGATGTTGAATGGTGGAATAAAGATCAAGGAAATTCATTTTTAGCCTCCCAGATGAAGGGCTTCTCCCTCACTGGAAAAAAATCTCAGAAATAGGGTCTATCAACCCTCTATTGATGCTACCCTGCAAAACAACACAATCCTGAAGGAAACTGCGCTGTGAATGATGAATGAAGCTTGACCTGATGCCAGATAGTGGAAATTATGCTCAATTAACCTCTCTTGAGTATCCACTCGAATTTCCCCAAGGATGAGGGTGGGATTTCCGCTTGGAAACACCCTTGTGCTAAACATCACAACAGACTTAGCTAAACAACTGAAGCATGCAAAAAGTCATAAAAGACCAATACAATATCAATATTCTGAATGTCTTCTATGGATGCCATCCTCTTCCTTATATGCTTAGTGAGCTTCCTCACCCTTGGTCCCACTCATTAAGGAAACTAATATCATGCATACACTCATCCTCTATGACTGCACTGTCCTCCATTAACTCTCCACTAGCTCCATAACATCGTTGTTGATTTGGTCAACTTTGACCCTGGCCACATGATTTAGCCCCTGATCGTGCCTCAAGGTGCTTTATACAGCTGATATGATGATCCACATTCACATAAGAATTGGTTTTATTCCTACTAAAGAGATTTATGGGTCTCTCTACCCACTTATTCACCTATATTATTATCAAAATCAAGAATTAATATTCCAACTAGCTGAAAGATAATTAGGAATATTATAGTCCTCCCCTCCCAAATGTTGCTTGTCCTCAAGAAACTGCAAGGATGGATACTACAAAGCCTCCTCTCTTCCTCCTGTAGCATCCTCATCTGATAAAATCCTCCATTGAACCAGATGCTCTTCAATCAATCTGTCCCCTAGTTGCTCCTCCCATGTGCACAAGTTAGCCTTTGGTGATAAAACCAAATGAATCTAATCATGAAGAAGTGGGATATCCATGGAGGAAACTACATGTTGTCTAGAGGACTTCTTGAGGCATGAGATATGAAAAATGTTGGGGATCTTAACCCCAATGAGAAGCTCCAATCCCCATGCTATCATCCAAACAAGATGGATCACACTAGGTAGCTCATTGAAAAACTCCTCCGTATCTTTCTCTTGCAATGTAGATGGGTTGTATGTTGATCATGATACACCAAATTGTCCATCCCACGCTGTATCTCACTCCATCTATGATCTATATAGAGCTTCTGCTGATCTTGGGCTATAATAATGTTTCCCTCAAGAGGAAAAAAGGCAACTAGACTCTCAAGGATCCACTCTTTGGTTCTATGAACCTAGTTTTCCCAAGCCATCCCACATATAGTGAATAGAGCATCATCACAATATGGAATCCAAAGGAGAAATATACTGAGTTCCATATGAATTGCTGGATAGTGACAATAGTTCCCCAAGTGGAACCAACATAGTTTGAATACTTGCTTCCCTTGAACATAATGTGGCAAGTAGCTTCCCAACCACTTGTTTGTTGTGTCTATCTACTCATCTACTTGGAAGTAGTAAATGGAATTGGGTGTCAACTGAGTATACCGAAAATAGAACAACACTTGCCCAAAGCCATACAAGAAGTGACTATCTCCATCACTGATTTTGGTCTTAAAAAGACCATGAAGTCCAAAAAGAGGCTTGCCCTCTTGTGGAGCTATGCACTGTATACAAATGGAAAGAGAATGTAAATAATTGGTTAGATGATAAATAAGTACAAAGACACAACTCTTACCATGTACTGTTGGCAAACTGTGATGAGGTCCATAGGTGAGCTCTCCCATATTACTCCTGAAAAAGTGAGTGACTGTAACAACCTTACAATATGGTTGTTTTCCTCCTCAATCCTCAAGCAAAATACACATCCTTTGACATGCTCAATGTCAAAGCCACATGCTAGAATAATGCTATCCCACTATTTTTGCCTCCCTTGCAGCTGCTTCTGCTTAGAAAAATATTGAATTTTATGGAGGTCAAAGCCTTTTCCCATCCAAAAATTCCCAAATTAGGCCAAATGATGCATGAATTCCAACAACCCTCTGTTATATATGGAAGAATCCTTCCTATGTGGAAGTATCTTCTGATCCTCAAAGGCAATGGACTAGCCCCTTTGCACCATGATTGTGCCACCATATACTCCTAATACATCATGCAAGGTATGAGAGAAATTCAGCCCATACTCTCCCAAGAGTAACCAAAGAAACAATGACTCTTGTTGCCTCCTGATATCATCATCATACAGTCCATGGAGCAAAAACATGATAATTGACATGAAAAATGTCATATCATCACAACATAACCAAACTCCCAGCTGCCACATGATGTGAGTGCCATTCCATGTCCCAAACAATAACAAACCCATTGACATAGGAGATGTCATGTGATGGCAAAACTATCTCAAGAGTAGCCAACGCATCCATGCCTTCTGCTGCCCTGTGTCATAGATATGCAAGTAGCTCACCAACCACTTGCTCATCATCCTCACCCATCTATCCAATTGTGGGTGATGAATCCTGTCATGATCCAACTTCGTATCCATCCAATAGAGAATACCATCCTACCAAATATGTTGACTATCTTTACACTCCATGATATGTTGAAGTTCAACCCCTTGGAGATCTCTACGTGAGGACCTCTTATCGATGATCCGGTAGAACCCTTAAGGTTCCAAATATATTGTAGGCAAAAGGTTCTCATCAAGAAGGATCTATCACCATGTGGGGTCTTCCCATCATGTAAGAGAGGTATATCATAGACAATCCCTTATCAATATATTTACATCATGAGTGAAGCAGTCATCAGAATGCTCCAAGAATAGTTGGGCCCCCGACTCATCACTACTCCCTAGTGATAGCACTTCTACGATGGTGCATTTGTTGTCTCATGGCCATACACAATGATGAACTCATGGCCTAACAATGTAATAGTTAGGACTACGCTCATCCTATCCTCCAAAACTCTACACTCCAACCCAAAGTGTTGTGTGTAACTCAACAATGAAAAACCAGGATGGATATGCATCTCCTCCTTGAACCAGTCAAGGGTCCTCTGCGCAGTGACAGTTTGCTGCTCCAAATCAGCAATGTGCTCTAACCCTTGGTCATGCAATTTCCCTGATGGAATTTCCCTACAAATCTATATCTGATGTGCCTAAATAATATGGGGTGGAAATGTTTGCATACCTTGGATAAGCTGATACTTGGGAACTTCTTGTAGAGCTACAAGAGTTCCTCCTGTCGGTGTAATGACTCCCCCAATTGCTGGTGATGGTGATGGCTACTCCTCTACTACTACACCAGCACTGGCATCTGTCTCCTCTTCCTCATGAATATCCTGAATCATGCATGGGACTCCCAATGTCAAGAGATCAATACCATATTGCAAGGATGCAATTTTTCCTTCTCCTAATGCAAGTACTCCTGCAATTGGTGGTGGTGGATGTTGCTCCTCTTCCGGAGTGATAGTGCTGACATATTCCCTTGGCTCCTCATGTTCTTTCTCATCAATGTCGAAAAATGTCTTAATGGGAACTACCTACGATTTTCTTTTATCAAACTTCTTGATCAACCTTTGAGTAAAATCTACATAAGCAGTCACTCTTGCATGTTTCAAATGGTTGAACCACCAATCCTTTGCTTCACCCTCAAGGTGCAGCGTTGCAATGTCAACAAATTATCTTTCTGCTACTGGATGTAGCAAGAATAATGCATCTAACTTCTTAATCCAATATTTTTTAGGCAAAAGGAATCTATTATGCCTCTTTTTCTCACTATTGTTGCAGGGCTCCGTTCTTCTTTGATTTGGATAAAATGCTAGAGACTTAGATTCTTCTTGAAAGCCCTTGATTGAGATTTGTACTCTGCAAGATAATCACTTAGAGTCTCATGATCTAATTTTCCTCCATCTCCATGCCAATCACCTTCCTCTTCACAGAAAATGGACATAGTATAATATTGTGGAGCTCTTTGTATTACCGATTTCTTCTGCTGCTGATAGGAAGTGATTGGACCTTCCTCATCCTGAAACCTTCTTGAGGTCTCTTTTTGCCTCTTCCTTCTCATTTTTTTGACCTCCTTGGAGAGATCTTGCATAGATCTGAAGAGAAGTGTGGAAAAATGTAATCCTTCTGTCATTATGGATCTCTTCTTTATACTCCTACTTCTGGTGTCATAAGATGTATTTTCCACAAGCTGAGCTAGAGATTATGCTCTGATACCACTATAATATTTCAAAACATGAAAAGCATCAATCTTGAACATAAACTGGAAAAATATAGTGAATATCAATACATTGAATATGAGAAAATTATAGATCCATTTTATTATGTATATCAGCAGAAAATAGGTACAATATCTTGAGGAACAAGTCACTCAAACTGGGAAAGAGAAGCCTCCAATGCTCAAATACACCCAAACATGAAATGTTGCTACTACATAAAATACCGAAGAAACAAGACAACGCAGTCCCAGTGAGTGAAACTACAACTTTAAACTATATATATATATATATATATATATATATATATATATATATATATATATATATATATATATATATATATATATATATATATATATATATATATATCTACTGATACAATTCTCAAAAAGTTCTAGGAATAGAGATCTAAGCTCCCAAGCACATTTCCAAGACAACCCAGAAAGGGTTTCCAGAAATACACAAAATGCAGAATGTGCCAAATGTGGCCCTAGGGCTGAATAACACTCTGCAACTAGATCACTGGTGGGAGGTGGCTGATCTGATATGAAAATGTCTAATATCCCTCCTCACAAACTTCCCGGATGAAGGGCTACTCCCCTGACTGGAAAACAGGGTCAAGAACTTGGGTACTTGACCTCCCACTACAACTACACTGCAAAATAATGCAGTTTGCAGAGGAGACTATGCTGTGGGTGAATGATGCTTCTTGGCATAATGTAGGATGGTGTAATAAATCTCAAGGAACTTCCTTTCTAGCCTCCCGGATGAAGGGATGCTCCCTCACTGGAAAACAAGCTCAGAAATAGGGTCTATCAACCCTCCATTGCTGCTGCCCTGCAAAACAACACAATCCTGAAGGAGACTATGCTGTGAATGATGGATGAAGCTTGGCCTGATGCCAGCTAGTGGAAATGATGCTAAATGAACCTCTCCTGAGTAGGCACTTGAAGTCCCCCGAGGATGAGGGTGGGATTTCCCCTCGAAAACACCCTTGTGCTAAACATCACAACAGACTTAGCTAAACGACTAAAGCATGAAAAAAGTCATAAAATACCAATACAATATCAATATTATGAATGTCTTCTATGGCTTCCATCATCTTCCTTATATTCTTGGTTAAATTCCTTACCCTGGGTCCCGCTCATTAAAGAAGCTACTCTCATGCATACACTCCTCCTCTATGACTGCGTTGTCCTCCATTAAATCTCCACTACCTCCATAACAACATTGTTGATTTGGTAAACTTTGAACCTGTCCACATGATTTAGCCCCTGTTCACACCTCAAGGTGGTTTATACAACTGATACAATGATCCACATTCACATGAGAAGTGGTTTTCTTCCTACTAAGGAGATTTATGTTTCTCTCTACCCACTTATTCACCTATCTTATTATCAAAAGAAAGAATTAATATTCCAACTAGCTAAAAGCTAATTAGGAATATTACATGGAAAAAATAATTCTTCAACAACTTGGAGGAGAAGGATCTCCAAATGCACATCGAGATGGGAGATGGTGGGAGGTATAACACAATCAACATAGGTATTGTTACCTTTTAGAGGGAGTCTGGTGCTCCTATCACATTAAAATATTTCATGTATGTTCCTGGCTTAAAGAAGAATTTAGTTTCAGTTGCTATGTTGGAAGGCCATGGCTATGATGTGATATTTAGCAAAGGAAAGGTGTTCCTTCGTCACAAAGCCAGGTTATAGGTGAAAAATATTGGGGTTCGAGTAAAGGACCTCTACAAATTGGATGTAGAAAAATGTGTTGTCTTGAGCACGAAAGCAAAGAAGGTGCAGAGCCAAGAAATCAGTGAGTTATGGCATAGAATATTGGGCCATCTACACCATGGCACTTTGAAGATCATGCAATAGATTTCTACAAAACTTCCCAAGGGTTCACTTGAGCAGCGAGATACATGCAAAGGGTGTACATTAGGTAAGTACACCAAAGCCACCTTTCATGATAAGGAAAGTCGAGAAAAGGTGATTCTTGAAATAGTTCACTCAGATGTTTGTGGACCATTCTCTACAGCCTCCACAACAAAACATATGTATTATGTGATTTTTGTAGATGATTTTTCACACAAGTGTTGGATATTCTTCATTCTGAAGAAATATCATACGTTCTCAAAATTTTGTGAGTTCAATGAACTTGTCAATAAAGATACAAGGAAGAAGGTGAAGGCTCTCAAGAGTGAAAAAGGTGGTGAATTTGTCTCGAATGAATTCAAGAACTTCTGTTCTTCAAAAGGAATTCGATGGGAATTGATAACACCTCATAAACCATAGCAGAATGGGGTTGTAGAAAGGAATACCATAACTATTGTGGGAGAAACATGGATGATGTTGCATGATCAGGCCCTACTATTGCACTTATGGGATGAAGCATGCAACACAACAATATTTTTGCAAAACAGAAGTCCTCATCAGATTCTTGGGATGAGTACACCTGAGGAAGTTTTCTCAGGTAAGAAACAAAATGTCACACATTTTAAAATTTTTGGTTCATCATTTTATTTCCATGTAACCAAAGATGCCAGGAATAATCTAGAGCCAAAAAATGAGTTGGTAATATTTTTGGGGTACTTCGATACACCTCAAAACTATCGGGTGTACTTTCCAGCACACAGGATGACAATGGTCATAAGAGATGTGAAATTCTAAGAAGAGAAGGCAATGAAAATTTCCCTTGAGAGGCAAATTAAATTTCATGTAGTTGAGGAGATCTTAGCTCAAAAACTAGAATAACCTTAAGATGTGGAGCAGCCACAAGAAGAGGAACAAAGAGTGGAAGCACCCATTCATGCAGAGACATCTAGAGATGGAAGGAAGCGTGCCAGAGAGGCTGAAAAGTTGGTGCTTGATGCGAGAGAGAATCTGGGAGCACCCGCATCATAGCGCAGGCAGAGAAATTCCCTAGAGTGGTACACTAGCTACATGGTTCTTATGAGCGAGAGTGTATAGAAATTTGAGGAAGAAATGCATCAACTAATATGGGTTGATGCTATGGTTGAGTAGTATGAATCCATTATAAAAAAAATTGAATGGGAAATTATCCCAAGACTGGAGGGGAAGTCAGTTTTAGGATCCAGATGGATCTAAAAGATGGTGAATAAGGTAACAAACGGGAGTGTGGAGAAACAAAAGGCCATATTTTTGGCCAAAGTGTTCTCTCAGGTGGAGGGATTGAATACGAGGATAAGTTTTCTCCAGTCGCGGGTACTCTTCAATAAGATCTATCCTTGCACTGCTAGTGCAATTGGGATGGCATATACATCACAGGGGTGTAAAGAAAGCCTTACTCAATAGAGTGATTGAGGAAGAGGTGTACTTTGAGCAGGCAGAAGGTTTTGAGACCCTCGACAGAGATTCACATGTGTGCAGACTCAAGAGAGTGTTGTATGGAATGAAACAAGCACCTCATGCTTGGTACACTAGGATTAAAAAATTACTCCACCAGGTTGGGCTTCACAAAGAGTGAAGCAGAGGTGAACCTTTACCATATTGTGGTAGAAGGTAAAATTTTGAACGTTGTACTTTATGTCGATGATTTAATTCTGACATGTGATGAGAAGCTCATCAAGTATTGCAAAGAGGATATTACAATAGAATTTGAGATGAAGGATATGGGTCCCTTCCATTATTTCCTTTGATTGGAAATTAGGAAAAGATATGGGGAACTTTCTGTATCTCAGGGCAAGTATACCAATGAGATTCTAAAGAAGTTTCACATGTAGGGTATCAAACCCATGGAGACTCCTCTACCAGGGAATTGGAGGAACGAGGATACTACTTCAGGTGAAGTGCTAGATGCTACCATCTTCAAATAGCTTGTCGGTTCACTCATGTATTTGGTGAACACACGTCCAAACATATGCTATGAGATTAACCACCTTAGTCAAGCTATGGCTAAGCGTACCAAAATATTTTGGAAGGCAAGAAAGCATGTGTTGAGATACCTCAGAGGCACCACAGATTTTGGGTTATGGTACAAGAAGATAGAGGGAGTGAAGCTTCAAGGCTTCACAGACACAGATTGGGTAGGGAGTCCATCTGATAGGAAGATCACATCAGGTGGCATCTTCAGCATTGGGTCAACAATAGTTTCCTGGTACAATAGGAAATAGAGACCAGTTGCACTCATTTCAAAATAGGTAGAGTACATGGCTTCTAGTCAAGTAGCTTATGAGGCCATATGTATGAGGATGATACTTGGTCATTTTTTTGGTCAATATATGGATCCGATGGTGATTTATAGTGATAACTAGAGTTGCATCAAACTTTCAATTAATCCATTTTTTCATGACAGATCCAACCATATTGATATCAGATATCACCATCTCAGAGATTGTGTGATCCAAGTGGATATTGGTGGCCACCCACATTCCATTTGGACCCCCACCGTTGGTTCTTTCATTTTTTCACTTTCAGCACAACTTACTATTTTTAGTAGGTTTTCGGGTCTTGAACTTTCGGAGCCGTTTTGAAGCCCTAATGATCCAGGTGGATATTGGTGGCCACCCACCTATTCCATTTGAGCCCCCGCCATCAGTTCTTTCAGTTTTTTAGTTTCAGCACAACTTACTATTTTTAGCAGTTTTTCGGGTCCTGAACTTCTAGAGCCATTTTGAGGTCCTAAACGATGATTTTTGGGAAACTTGGGAGTAACATGGGTCTCTAGATTGATTTTTCTCACTCAAAAGTTGTAGTCCTTAGATATATCTTTCTAATGAGGTATTGAGCGTGTCAAACAGAGATCGTATGCCAAAGTTACGTCCCCGGGAAGATTAATGTACCAATTTACCTAAACGGGGACCCATAGTTTTGGCGCTTCATCTCCTAGGGTTTGGTTTTGGGATGTTTAGGGTTTTAGATTATTTCTCAAAAATAAATAGGCCTTCGAGCCTCACTGTAACACAGTTCAGAGGCCTGTTTCTACCACATCTCTTCTTAGAGATACGTTACCAGCGCCCTAGCTAGTTTATTTCCCTTATGTCTGTAAGCATATCTATGTTATTTGATATTAATGAAATGAAGTGTTATTTCCACTGCATATTTGTATTTATGGTTATATGTGTATTATGTTTCAATCCTACATAAATCCGGGTCAGTGGTATCAGAGCGGTTTGCTCTTTCTCTATTTTTATTTGCATGTCCCCAACAAGGTCAGCGTATAAGTTGTTAGGGCTCAATCTGGTTGAACCCTTGCAAGATCAGCCTTGAAAACCTTGACGACCTCCCATGTCGGAAGAAAAGAGAGATGAGGGAGAAAGAGATCCTATCAAAATATTGCTCGAGGAGGCCCTCGAGAAACAGAGGAACGCGATAATGGATAACTTTGCACATATCCTTCAATGACTACCCACTGGCGGCACATCTACAACTAGCAACCACTCTGGAGGTGCCTCTCCTTTCAAGGCACAATTAAACTTTTACATTCTTGTATTTGAAGGATAGATAGATGAAGACACTGTAGATAGATGGTTGAATTTGCTGGAAGGATATTTCTCGGTCCATGATTTCTTTGACCGAGAAAAGATTATTTTTGCACTCCTCAAAGCTGCCCCCCATGTCAAAGACTGGTGGGAAACCTACTGTGAGAAAAAGGACGAGGGGAACCCTCTTTGTTCTCAGCCGCACCCACTTGGAATTCATTTTGAGATGACATCAAGGAACAATATTACCCTATGTGGAGCTATGAGGACAAGTACATCCAATGGACCATGCTGAAACAATAAAGGGATCAAGATGTGCACGAACTGATGAATTTTTTCCATACCCTGCCTCAAAGTTGGGTATTAAAGATTGAAGGAGACATTTGGTGCTTAATTACTACAGTTGTTTGCATAGATACATTCAGGAGGAAATGGATTTCCTCCACATTACATTGCTTTGCACGACATATCGCTATTCCGCCAAGATTGAGCATAAATTTAAGCAGAAGAAGCGAGACTTTGGATCTGCGAATTTGAAGCTAGGGAAAGGTGCCCCTGAACCAGAGAACAAGGGGCAAGGCCAAAGCAGGGCGACTGAAAACAACCCCACAAATTAAAACAAGGAAATAGGGAAGTGGTGTGAATTTCATAACAGCCCCACTCACAACACAAATGAATGCCAGGCTAGATAGTCATTTGTGGCCGAACTAAAGGCCCTGAATCAAACGGATGTTCTAATCCTGATTCAGAACTAGAGAAGGGAAATGACAAAGGGAAGTAGATCATTGATGCGGATCCCAATGCCATTATTTCGTCCACCAAGATCCAGGGGGAGGATCTTGAGGATCTAGAGGAGGGGGAGCACCTCTTCCATTCATAGATGTGGGTGAAGGGTTCTCCACTGCTATTCCTTGTCGATAGAAGAATCCAAAAGAACCTCATTTCAGCAGAGGTTGTGAAGCGAATTCACCTACCGACCATAGCACACCTGTAACCGTATGCCATTGGGTGGCTTCATGAAGGAAGAGATCTCCGCGTCTACCAACAATGTCACCTTTTGTACAACATCAAGCCATTCATGGATGAGGTACTATGTGATGTTTCTTCTCTTGATATGTTTGATGTATTATTGGGCCAACCATACTTGTGGAGGTGACATGATGTGTATGAGCCTAGGCCTTGTGCTATCATTATTACTTTGGGAAATAGCTTGTATAGGATACCGAAGGTAGTACTGCCTCCTGCCATCTCTTTAACTACTGCAAAACAACAAAGTAAGATTGTTTGCCAAACCAAGAAATTTATTTGCATTACCATTCTCCCACAAGGAAATAAGAATATTGTGGCCACAACCTCGAAACAAGGCTCCCCTGCACGACAACAACATATGGACAAAGGCATGGAGGAATACAAGGACATTTTCTCCTCACCGATAGAGGTTCCTCTACACTGTTAGGTCAAGCACTCCATTGATCTAACCCCAGGCGTACCGCCGCTTGATATTTCCATACCTCATGCAACCACACAAATAGAATTCATACATGTAATGTCTGAAACCAAATTAACTGAATGCATCCAACATGTCTGCCTGTGGGTCCATGAAATCTTCGACAAATCCAATACCCAGTTCAGTATAATTTTCCTCATCTCACGGAGGATATCAATGCAATGGGGGAGGAATGATCTAGGTAGATATTTGTGGCCACCCACCTATTCCAGTTGGAACCCCACCATCGGTTCTTTCAAATTTTCACTTTCAACACAGTTTACTATTTTTAGCAAGTTTTTGGGTCCTGAATTTCCGGAGCCATTTTCAGGCCCTAATGATCCAGGTGGATATTGGTGGCCACCCACCTATTCCATTTGAACCCCCACCATCAGTTCTTTCAATTTTTCAGTTTCAGCACAACTTACTATTTTTAGCAGTTTTTTTCGAGTCCTGAACTTCCGGAGGCATTTTGAGGCCCTAAACGACGTTTTTTAGGAAAATCGGGAGCAACATTGGTCAATATGCCTAGATCAACGTCGCTCACTCAAAATTTGTATTCCTCAAATATATCTTTCTAAAGAGGTATTGAGCACGTCAAATAGAGATCGTATGCCAAAGTTACGTCCCCAAGAAGATTCACTAGTAGAAAATGATGAAATTAGTCACTAGGTGACTAAAAACGTTAGTCATGGCAACTATTTCAAGTTAATTATTACTAAATTTGAGCAATTTTAATCCACCAAACTAAAAACGACTAATTTATTCTAGGGATACAATATACGACTAGATAACAAGTGACTAAATTAAAAGCGACTAACTTAAATGACCAATTTAGTCTAGGACTAAAATATATGACTAGATAATAAGAGACAAAATTAATATTGATTAAAGTAAATGACTATTGTAGTCCAAGAATAAAAATGTGACCAAATAAAAGCACAACAAGTATATGAATTAGTCGTTTATGTTAGTAATTTTTAATTGTGCCACTCCAGAAATGGAAAATTGCAATTTTGATATCGAAGTGTTACATTTCACTACTGGGGTCTCTAAATCCATATGTATTGTTAAAATTTAGAGACAAAGGGGTCTCTGAATCTATCTACATAGAATCTTCATTAAGGTCCAATGATGAGGCTCCAAGACCCAATCGTGGTGTGAAAAAACTCTGAATTGAACACACATCCCTCATAAAGGCCAGAAACTATCCCTTTGATAATATAGTTAATGTGATGATTTGAAGCCTTTTTAATGGTCACTGATTATTTATGACTTAAGTCCCTTTTTTTTATTTCCTTGGCCACAGTAAAGGCCATGATACCTAATTATTTATTTTATTTTTTTCGCAAAAATTGAGGAGGAGAAGAAATTCCTCATTACAAAATTACCCCAATCTATTTACAAGATGGATTTGTCTGTTGGGGAAGCATTACTCCATGAGTGCTGTTGTAGCTGTTGTTTTGTTTTCTCCTTTTTGAAGTAGAGACTATTACACTTGTGCTATATTTCCGGACAAACTGATCTAAAAGTAAAATGCATTTGACTTTGATTTTTTTTTAACTACAATGCCTACTATTAACCTAGTTGAAAACATGGAAAGGTTGTAGATATGGAAGATCATTTATTCACAGTGTTCTCATTTTCTCTGTATCTACTTCCAAGATCCTGAGAGGCAGATCCTTGTTTTGATTTTTTGTTGAGAGCTTCCCTTATGAAGTTGAGAGACTCTTCCAAATGATTGCATCGGTTCTGAACATTCATTACATATTTGGTGAAAGTATCTCATTGCGAATGAAGGATGGCCATGTATGCTTTGGTTCGAGCTTTGTCTTGCTGGATTTGGCTCCTCAAATTTTATATCACCACTTTGTGAGATTTACAAAAGGCGCAGGGGTGCTTTCTGTCTTCTGTTGTATCCATTTTCTTGAAGAGGTTGTGAATAATTTCATTGATTCCTTTTCTGCTGGCTGTTGCTATCATTGTTTTTCCTTTGTGTGCTTTTCTTCCTTCTTTGAGAATGCTGCTTTGATTTTTTTGGACAAAATTTATGCCTTCTTTGCAGAGGAAATATCTGATTTTACAGATTGGAGAATACAAAATTACAAAGACTGGATGCTGAATAGAAAGTGGATCCGGATGAGGGGAAAGAAAAGGAATGAAGGGGAGAATGAGGAGGGAGGGGAGAGTGAGGGGAGCGTTGTGTGAGCGCAAGGGATGCCCAACACCACGCACAAGAAAAAAAAGGTTTGGAAGGGGATGCAAGAAGGAAGGATGGGACGAAATGAGGCCAAAAGGTATGGAGGGAGGTTGCTACGTAATCAATTTAGCAAGAAACAATGAGATAAATCTTTCAGGAGCACAAATCTTATAAGGGATCAGAGGGGCATCGCTACGTTGAGGAGTCATGAGGATGTGCAAGGGGTACAGGGTGTGGGTACTATGAGTTAAGATGTTGGAGATCTTTAGGAGATCATGCAAGACATATTTTATGAGATTGAGCTAAGCTTTTGTAGAGAATATTATCATGACTTGGCTGCTATTCTTATGACCTGTGTAAGGATGGAGGTACCTCAAAAAATGTGAAGTGGGAGAAGACATCAAGGTATAGGTAGATGGGATTTAATTCCGTCAATTTTAACATGCACAATAGTTCTTTGAACTCCCTCATTGGCTTGAGAGTCTGCTTGCTTGTTATTTTCTCTAAGGATATGATAAAAATCAACCATTCCTATATGCTTTGCTGAGTTTTTGGCTCTATGAAAAATTTGATTAAGGGTTGCGTTTTTTGGTGGAATATTGCTCACCATTGCTTGAATGATAAGGGAGGAATCTCCAAATATGATCGCATTGTTGATTTTCCGGTCCCTTAGGATCTTGAGGCCTAAAAGTAAACCGTAAGCCTTGACTTTATTATTTGACATTTTTCCTAATCCCCAGTTGTAAAATATCTGTCTTGATTTGTCTTTGTGGATAATGAGGCCTCCTGATCTTGCTTTGCCCAGATTTTTCTTTGACGCTCCATCAAAGAAAAGGCAAGCTCTATTGAGAGAGAGAATCCAGCTGTGAAATCGTGTCTCTGTCTTTCTTATTTTCCATATTTTTTGAGCCCTTGTATTCTTTTGTAGGAGACATAAGATGATCTTGTTGAAGGAAAACCCAATCCAACTTCTATCATTATTCTAGAGTTGGGCCATATCTATTCCATAGAGCCCTTTGGCTGAAAGAAACTTAGTCATCAATCCCCAGGATTTTGAGGTTATTGTGTTTACTGTGGGGATTTTATTTTTGAATATTTTCCCTTTTCTGGCTAACCATATTTTCCAGCAGAGAAAGGATGGAAGGTTGCTCCAGAACCTTTGAACTATGGATTTGTTTTTGAAGGAATGAGGAAAGATGCCTTTCAATTTACTTATGAACTGACTGAAAGGAAGCCTATAGTTCAAATTTGCTTCAATAGGTGACACCATTGTCTCACAACAGTTTCTAGAGAAAGGACACTCTAGGAAAAGATGTTGAATTGTTTCCTCTACCTTCAGACAGAGGGGGCATTGAGATGGTTCGCATATTCCTCTCTTTTTTAAGTTTTCTGTTGTGTCCATAGGAAAATCTTAATCTTTGGAAGGGTTTCCACCTTCCAGGCCTGCCTCTAGTATTTACATTCCTGCTGCTTCTAATGTTCTTAGATTTTTTCATATCCAGTTTTTACTGAGTACTCTCCTACTGGTTTCCAGTAGTAGGCATATTGAGATGGTTTTTGATTGTTGGTGCTACTCCAATGAGAAGGGAATTCATGAGGTTCCATTGATTTGTTAAATCATTGGGCATATTGGGTTTGGGCCAATGTTTCCATGTACCATCTAGTTCCCAATTGGAGATATCCTCCAATTTTTTGTATCCTTCCCTTATCATCCACCTCTTAATATTATTGATGTCCGGATTACTGTCTAAGGGAGGATTTCCCATTATAATATCCTTCCATAGGTTGATCCATTCCCCATTTCCAGGCCTCATTGAAATGTGGTCCTTGATTACCTGAATTTCTCCAGAGATTATTTTCCATATTTGAGTGCAAGGTCTTGCGGGAGGAATTTTTACAAAATAGAGGTCCTTGGTGCATTAAGGTATTTTGCCTCTAGTGCTTCTTTCCACCAGATTTTTTCTCTCTAGTTAGGAACCTCCATGCAATATTATTTCCCAAGTCGATATTCATTATTCCGGGGGTTTTTATGGGGAGTCCTCCATTTTTGTAAGGAGATGTGACTTGTTTCCAATTTACGAGGTTGAATTTTTTTGTTTCAGTTTTTCCTCCTTGCCATAAACAGCTTCTGATGATAATTTAAATTTTCTTGTGGATTCTTGTAGGTGCTGCTATTAATTCAAATTGGTATAAAGGCAAGGCTGCTAGAATGGACTTGATGAGGATGATTCGTCCTGCTTGGTTTAACCATAGCATACCCCATGCTTGAATTTTGACTTTCATCTTCTCAACATATTTGCTCCAATTTTTTGTCTTCAGATTTTTCTTAGTGATGGGCAACCCAAGGTATTGAAAGTGGTTCCAATTGTTCTGATAAGGAATTTCCAAAATTTGGGACATCCGCTGAATAGTTCTTATGGGGGTATTCCAGCTATAAATACAACTTTTGTCGTTATTGACCAAACCTCCTAAGACATCCAAGAAATTGTCAAGAATGGTTTTGAATCTTCTAGAAACTATACAAGATGCTCCACCAAAAAGGAGGGTGTCATTAGCAAACAATGAGTGGTTTATTCTTTTGGTTCCGCTGTTGATAGTGAGGCTTGTTAAGGTGGCATTTCTTCTGCTGTGTTCCAATTTTTTGCTAAGGGAATCAACTATAAGGATATAAAAAAAGGGGGACAGGGGGAAGCTCTGCCTAAGGCCCCTTGAGCTTTGGAAGAAGTCACATGGTCTGCCATTGACGAGAGGGGCTATCCAAGGACCTGTTGTGCAGGCCTTGATTGTGTTAATGAAATATTCAGAAAAGCCATATCTATTTAAGACAACTGCAAGGAAAGTGAGGTTAACTCTGTCAAATGCATTTTCCATATCCATTTTAAGAATGAATCCTTTTTCATTTCTAGATAGACTTGTGTGGACAGCTTCTTGCGCAAGGATAATGTTGTCAACTATCTGCTGGTTAGGGACAAAGCCACCTTGATTTTCTGAAATGGGGGAGTGAAGAAGAGGTTTGAGCCTTCCGACAAGAATTTTAGAGATGATCTTGTAAGAGGCATTACGGAGGGAAATTGGCCTAAAATGGTTGAGGGTGGAGGGGCGAGGGTATTTTAGAATGAGGGCGAGATATGTGTAATTGGTAAATCCCCCAACCTTTTTCTTCTTGATAACATATCTGATCATCTTTATTAAATCATTTTTAATGAGATGCTAGAAGATGTGATAGAATGAAATGGAAAATCCATCTAGGCTCAATTTCTTTTTCGGATGTAGATCCCAAGTAGCTACCATGAATTATTCTTCTGTGACTTCTTTGGAGAGGAAACTATTTGTTTCCACATCAATTAACTTTGGGATGTGATTTAAGAATTCCACTGAGTTTGCCTGGCTGTCTACAGTTGTTAAGAGAGCTTTGAAGTGCCAAAAGACCTTGTTGAACCTCATGATTACCCTCTCCTTTACAGTTTTCTTTTCTCATCTCATTCCACCACTTTTCCATAAGTTCATAAACCCTAATCAGTGAAGAATTCTAAGGTTTTGTCTCAAGGATACATTTAAATGATTGTCATATTATGTTTTCATGATTTTTCTATTCTGATAAGTTTTTGGAAATTAGCTACAGAATGTAGCCTGTTCTGCAGCTAACTGTGTGTTCCGTAGCCACTCTTATGGTTTACCAGGTTCCAAACGTGATTTGAGGAATCAAGCCACATGGTTGTTTCTAGAATCTTTCCTACATGGATTCTATCCTACTCATTTGATCCAAATAGACATAAAAAGGAGCCTAAACTCATGGTCAAATTTACAAGTCAAAGAAGGTTACCTATAGCAATAAGACTCCTGATTTTCTCTTCGAAGAAAATCATGAGTCCAATAGTCCTATTTTTATTGTAATTCAAGTTAGACACCTGTAGCTAACTTAGCTCACAATTAGTTATGTAATTTCTCTTTAAATATTGGTTCCATAGAACCAAAAGATAGTTCAGTACAGTTCAGATTTCTAAAGTGAATACTCTATTTTCTAGACTTTATTTTAATAAAGAAGTTCAGTTACCAAATTCTTACTTGATTGCAATTTTGACAAGATAGGAGTCAACCAACTCAGTAGCAAAGGGCCCCTGATCCTGAAGGAGGTTTTTATTATGTTTTCTAGCTATATTTCCTTTACTATGTTTAGCAAATTTTGTTTATGCTTCATTTCCAGATTTCAAATAGTTTAATGTTAAAATAAAATTGTGTATACTTACTCTTCCAAAAAGTTTCATGAAAATAGAACCTCTGTTTTCACTATTGAATTAAGGATTGAAGTGTTAAGGAATCACAGTTGTTTAGCTTTACTATTCTTGGCTTTTATTTATATTAAAATAGAATTGTCAATTGCTGTGTCAAACTCATATTTATGAAGCCATTTTCAATATGATAAATACTACATTAAATGGTTACATAGCTCACTTATGCAGTAATTGATTTTGTCTTGCTTCTTTTCATTTGTTTGCCAAGGAATAAAGGCATAATTGATTTCTCCAAAGGTATCTCAAGAGGTTAAACACTTTGCATTTGAGTGTGGCTGAAAAGTCAATTATACATTTACTTAATTTTAGTTAGATCTTATATGCAAGACCCTCACTTAATTGCAAACAAAAATATTCCTAAAAACCACTCTAAAAATAATTAATATGAACATATTAAGAAGGGATGGTCGAATGATTAAATGTAATGCAATTTCTGAGTTATTCATTTACAGAATTTTCCTAGTTCTCTAGTTCAAATAGGTTTAATTAGCTTACTCAAACATTACTTCAAAAAGGTCACTCTTTACAAATTGAATAATTGGAGTAGCTAAACACATCTTAGATATTTTCATTTTCATTCCTTTTTTTCTATTCCAGGACCTTAGCAAACTAAAGTAAAAACAATTGCTAAACTCCATCTCAACAGGGTCATGCCTAACAATTGAATGTTGAGATTATTGAAGGTACAATAGTTGATTCATTTTCTGCTTTCATTTCAGATAGGTATGGTAATTCTCAATCTCAGTATTTTTAGAAATATATCCATGGATTAGGATCAACAAAAAAAATAGATATATGCTTTGATTATCAAAATAGGTCTTAATTAGCCTTTAGCCTTTGGTTTGTTTTTATGAAAAACATAATAGTTTTAGTACACTTCCTTTTCTACCTTCTAAAACTAATTTATAATTCACTTAAGTCTTTTCATAATTCTAGATTAACCATCCTTAGATCTCAAAGAACAAAAACCCCCTAAAAACAACATAAAACACAACACAACGAAGTAAGGAATAGGTTTCTTAAGCACATATGGTGCACCACACTTCATCAGCTTACTAGCCTTGGTTGATAATTAGTGAAAGCAATTTAGGACATTAAATTGACTAAACATTTTGGCACCATTTCCGGGGAAGTGTAACTAGGTAGCATTATTTCTTACATCCCAAAAACAATGATATGCGTAGATGCAGAATCTTAATCCCTACAACACCACTCACTCCACCTAGGCCAAGAAGTAGTACACCACCATATCAAACTCATATCCCTTATTTCACTGGTCATAGACTTCTAGAAGTTATAAGATCAGATATCCAGTTAGGAGGATCTCCTACTTCATCCACTGAGGCAATCTTAGAGGAAGAAGATCTTAGGACTCCAACAGAAGGAGTAACCTTTTTCACTTCTACAAGGGAATACATTCTAGCTGAAGAGTTATAAATTCCTAGTGAAGTAGAATAAGAAGAAACTTTTTTTCAACATACCATTGATAGTAGAACTAGAGGAGCATTTAACCCTACAGGCTGAACCTTATATCAGCTCTGAAGAATCTATCATGGAAGGAAGAGAGAGGAAGGAGGAGAGGGAGAAGGAGAAATTTTTAATGGAGAAAATGTACTATTTGGAGGAGGAAGAGGTAGAGGAGGAGATAGAGGAAGAGGTAGAGGAAATGCAGAAGGAGATAGAGGTAGAAGGGGAACTGAGATTTCTTTTGGTTTCCTTATCATAGATGAAGAAACAAATGCTAGCATGAAAAATATCTCACCTTGTGTTCTCCCAAACTTTCATGGATTAAAAATTGAAGACCCTGAGACCTTTTTATTTGAATTTTAAGTCTTGTGTAGAACTTATGATTATCTACAAGATTCTCAAAAACTCAAATTGTTTTCTTCAACATTGAAAGGAATAGCTCTAAAATGGTTTATGAGTCTAATCACTAGGTCTATTAGGACATGGAATGATATGAAGAGAGCATTTCTAGAAAGGTATTTAGATTATTGTATACCTGTTAATCACAAAGAGGAAGTGTTTAAGATGATGCAAAAAGAGGATGAAAATTTGGAGGATTTACTTGAAAGATTCAACTATAATATTAAAAGAGAAAAAATGGAAAATCTAGTTCAAGACACTCTAAAAGCTCTTTTGTTGAAAACAATTAGAGATGAATGGATAGATATCTTTAACATGATGGGGAAGTGGGATACATCTCAACTTCCATTAGCTAATATTGGGGAACTATGTATTAATCTCTCAAGAGGAAAATCAAAAATTTTGAAAGGACCAAGAGATCCTGCTTTTGCTAGGGTAAACATATCTGCAGCTGGAACAGTGAGTAGGGCATAAATTGGGAACATGCTTGATGAATTAAAAACAGATATTTTAGGGAGTCTTAGTGAACAAATAGACACCCTTAAGTTACAAAACAAGAAAAAAGCTGGGACTGATTGTTTGGGTATTTTTTGTCCAAAATGCATAAAGAAACATGCTTTGAGAGAATGTCCTCTTGAAGAAAAAGTTATAGAAACCTGTATGTTTTTTTCATAAAGTCATGAGACTAAGAATTGTCCTTCAATTCCTAACCTTAAGGTTGTTTTTCAAGAATAAACAACATCAAATCCTCCAGAATCTCTTTGTTTTGTCTCTAGAAGACCATGGCAGGGGCCACAAACTCAAGGGTTTAACAACCAAATGAATACTCAACCCCTATCAAATTGGAATTCTTGGCAACAACCTTGGACCCAATCTCAATTTCAATCTCAACCTTGGGCTCAAGGAATGTAGAATCCATATGGAATATTTTCTCGATACTATCAATATCCTCCATCATATCCAAATTTTCCTCCTCAACAAATTCCTCAACAAAATCAACAACCTCCAATCCAAAACCAAAATCCACAACTCTCACTACCATTCCCTCAGAGACCAAATCAATTACATGCCCAACCATTACCAAACCCAAACAATAAAAATCCTCAGAATACTTATGTGATAGAAGGTCAACAATTTCCCACCTATATGATTACTCCTCTAGATCTTAATGATGTCCATCTAAGATCTGGTACAATATTAGAAAAAAGGAAGCCTTCTGTAACAATTCATGAATAAGACAATTCTGAGGAAGATTCTCTACAAACCAATAAAAGTTTTGAGGAAGAAATAGTTCTTCAAAACCAAAATTCTGAAGATAAAAAGCAAAAACAACCAAAAAATTCAACTCCTGTCATAGGGCAACCATCAATATCTACTTCTACACCTCCTTTTCATGAAATATTACATATTGATAGAGGAGTATAAAAGCATATTATGTTGCCTAATTATGATTTCTTATATGAATTGAGAAATATTTGCATCAATTTCCCTTTGTTACAAGCCATCAAGGAAATTCCAATTTTAGCTAAAACAATAAAGGAGTTGAGTATGAAGAACCGGGAAGAAAAATAAAATCAATGAAAATAATCCAGCTTGTAGGAAAAATAGTAGACATAATGATGGGAAAAATTGAAATTCAAAAATATTTAGATCCCAGAAGTCCAATTGTCAAAACACATATCAATGGAGTTGAAATTCCAAATACATTAATTGATTTAGGAGCAGCAATAAACATCATGAGAAAAAAGACCATGAAACAACTTAAGCTTCCTAATCTTATTTATACACCTACATTACTACAATTAGCAGATAGATCTATAAATAAACTAGATGGTGTGTTAGAAGATATTTCAGTGTCTCTAGATTCTTGGGAGTATCCTGTTGATTTTATGATTTTAACCCCTAAGAACAATCTAGGAGGACACCCACTCATTCTAGGAACACCTTGGTTGGCTACAGCCGATGCTTGCATTAGCTGTAGATCTGGTGACATGTATATTTCTGATGGTAATTCAACTAAGAAATTCACTCTGTATCCTCCAGCAAGAACAATCACAAAAATATATGACAAAGAATGTATTGATGATGAATAAGATATACAACCTCTCTTCACTATTTCAAACATTAGTGAAGATAGCCAAATCTTAAATACAATAGAAAATTATGAATCATCTCCAGAATATGAACATGATCAATTTCAAGAGAAATCCAATATTGAATATTTTTCATCTAGGAAGATGTCTATTTACTCTATGGAATAATTTGGTAGCTCTACATTTGAAATATTTCCAGGGAAAACCTTGAACATAAACAAAAACTTGGAAAAATTACAACAAGAGAAGCTAATCAAAACATTGCAACAAAATTCATCTACATATGCATGGGAATACATTGACATGAAAGGAATTAGTCCTAAGACTTGTATACATCACATCTACATTGAGGAAAATTGCAAACCTATCAGACAACCTCAAAGAAGAATGAATCCAAATCTTAGGGAAATTGTGAAAGAAGAGTTGCAAAAGTTGTTGAATGTAAACTTCATCTATCCAATTTCAGACAGTCAGTGGGTTTCTCCTTTAGTGATTGTACCCAAGAAGAATGGTAAATGGAGGGTATGCATTGATTATCGAGAATTGAATAAAGCTACCCTTAAAGATCATTTTCCTTTGCATTTTATAGATCATGTGTTAGATACATTATCAGGTAAGAAGTATTTCTCATTCCTAGATGGTTTTAGTGGTCATAATCAAATTCAGGTTGCACCTGAAGATCAGGATAAAACCACATTCACCTGTCCATGGGGAAATTATGCCTTCCAAGTACTTCCTTTTGGATTATGCAATGCACCTGCAACATTCCAAAGGGCAGTACTAGGAATTTTTTTCTGATCTAACACATGATTGTGTATAAGTGTATATGGATGAATTTACAGTTTATGGTAATACATTTGAGGAGGCTTTAGAAAACCTGGAAAATGTTCTTAAAATATTTAAGGAAGAAAACCTCTCACTGAGTCATGAAAAATGTTTCGTGGTGTTTACTAAAGGGATTGTTTTGGGAAATCACATTTCAAGAGATGGAATTAAAGTTGATAAATCTAAAGTTGAGGTCATCTCCAGGTTATCAGTTCCAAGTTGCCAAAAGGATGTTAGAAGTTTTCTAAGATTCATAAGTTATTATATAATATTTATAGAAAATTTCACCAAAATAGCATCCCCACTCTTCAAAATACTCACCAAAGATTGTGAATTTAGTTGGAATCTTGACTGTCAGTTAGCATTTGAAACCTTAAAAGCAAAAATTTCTTAAGCACCCATCTTAAGAGGACCTAATTGGAAACTACCTTTTCATATTTCAACAGATGCTTCATACACAGCTCTGCGAGCTATGTTATGAAAAAAATATTTGATCCCCTATGCCATCTATTACACAAGTAAGAATTTGACTTCATATGAGTTGAATTACACTGTAACTGAAAAGGAATTCTTAGCTTTTGTTCATGCTATCAATAAATTCATACATTACATAACAGGCTATGAAACCTTTGTCCATATAGATCACTTTGTAATTAGGTATTTAATGAATAAATCTATTACTAATGGCAGAGTTACAAGATGACTATTGCTCCTGGAAGAATTCAACATTACTGTTCTAGACATGCCTGGAAAACAAAACACAGTTGCTGGTTTCTTGTCTAGAATTCATAATATCAAAGATAACACTCTAGTTGAAGATAAATTTCCTGATGGATATCTTTTTGCAATAACTACTCAGACCCCTTGGTTTGCAGATATTTCCAATTACTTAGTTACAAGGAAATTACCTTCACATTTTCATTCTAGAGAGAAAAGAAAAATCATTCAATTAAGTGCAAGATACTCATGGATTACTAATGAATTGTATAAGACAAGCCCAGATCTCATTATTAGAAGATGTGTTCGAGAAGATGAAATGCCAGAAATTCTTAAGGCATGTCATGATGAACCTTGTGGTGGAAATTTTGTTGACAAGAGTAAAACCCATAAAATCCTTCACTTAGGATATTATTAGCCATCCATCTTCAAAGATGCCAAAGAATATGTCAAAAGGTGTGACAGTTTCCAAAGGGTAGGGAAACTTGCTCCTTCAAATGAAATTCCATTGCAACCTCAGGTACTCATTGAACCTTTTGAAACATGGGCCTTGGATTTTGTTGGACCTATCAATCCTCCATCTAAATAAAAGAAGTATATTTTGGTATGCACTAATTATGTTACTAAATGGGTGGAGGCTAAAGAATTACCTTTTGCTAATGAAGGGTCTGTAGTTAATTTTATTTTTGAGGATATCTTCACTCGTTTTGGTGTTCCAAGAGAAATTGTAATAGATCAAGGCACTCAATTTACATCAAAGATGGTGAAAAATATGGTAGAAGATTACAAGATCAAGCACATAAATTCTACTCCTTACCATCCACAAGAAAATGGTCAAGTTGAATCTACCAATAAGGTGATTGAAGGAATTCTCACTAAGACTGTTCATCTACATAGAAGAGATTCGGCAGATAGGCTTCTTGAAGCCTTATGGGCTCACATGACTACATGGAGAAATACAACAGGACATATTCGCTATGAACTTGTTTATGGGAAGCAAGTCCTGTTCCCTATAGAGTTCCAGATCAAAACCTTCAAGATGGCAGTCCAATTGGGACTTGATTTATCAGAGGCACAGAAGCATAGACTGGAGCAACTCAATGAACTAGATGAAATCAGACAAGATGCAATCCAAAGAACTAGTATAGTCCAACAACAAAGGACTAAATGGCATGACAAGTATATTAAAGAGAAAAAGCTTCAAGAAGGGGATTGGGAACTCTTGTTTGATTCAAAATTCGAGGATTTTCAAGGAAATTTTTAGACTTATTGGCTTGGGCCATATGAGATTGAAAAATTCTTTGATAATGGAGCAGTGAAGATCAGAACAATAGATGAAGAAAATGTATCTCTTCTCGTGAATTGTCATCGGTTGAAAGTATATCATCAACCACTTTCAAAAGAAGAGTTTGTCAAGAAATTTCAAGATAATATTGATATGGAGTTATTGAAGAAGAATTCTTCTTCTTCACAAACTTAGCTTTTACTTTTCCTACATTTGATATATATATATATATATATATATATATATATATATATATATATATATATATATATATATATATATATATAATAAAAACTAAAAAATAAAAATAAAATAAAATAAAAAAATAAAAATAAAAGTGTATAAGTATGAAAACCAATCAATGATTGGCATAATTATGCGGAAAATACAGGGTGAAAATCAGAGCTCTCTGACACCCTATATTTTCCATTTTCCTTTCTGTAATAAAATAGTGAAAACTACATTCATATTTTGCAGTTTGTGAATCTGCAAATTCAGTTTCATTACATCACACTCCACTATCATTCCATTTCATTTCACTTTCATTTCATTTTTACATTCATACCATTTCATTCCATATTTCTCACTCATTTCATTCATGTTTCATACTTAAAAAGAAAAAATAAAGTTTTTTTTTACATTTTGTAGTTGAGCACATTTTGCAACTAATTCTATTCTGCAGCTAATTTGATTCTGCAGCCACTTCAATAATTCTAACATGATGATTGTAAAAGGGACTAAAGGATTATGTTTTGAAGGTCACCATCCTACAAAAGGAGTACCTAAGGAACAAAATCAAGAAACAACAAACAATAAGGTTAAGTTTTGAGGTAAAGTGTAAAAATTTATTTTAATAGCAAAATTAAGAACATGAAATATGTATAATGTGTACATTCATATGTTCCTTCACAATCTATCATTCGAATTGATTACAAATCCTCATCATGATATATCTCAGACATATCCCTCATATAAGGTTGCATAACGGTCCATCATTAATATCCATGATTGATGACTAACAGTCATGATCATGATGTGACCTACTTGTCTACATCTCTTCAAGACCATATCACTTACTTATTTCCTACATCTCACCATAAATCCTCCATCCGTAGCTCATTCATTTCCATTGTTTCCATATCCAATTCATCTCCATCAAATCTGCTACTAATTCATTTCCACAAAACAGAGGGGTAATTCTGAAGGTTAAAGGCACTCCGCATAGAAGAAGGATGGGTTTTATTGTTAGAACAGTACCAGTGGGGGTGAAATACATGGAAGGATACCCAAAGGTTAGATAACTTCTACAACAAGTTGGATGGTTGAGGTTCATAGAAAATTTCAATGGTTTTCATAAGGAAATTACAAAGTCATTTGCCCGGTCTTTTGATGGAACTGAGGTGGAGATTGGGGACATTAAATTTACAGTGACAGAGTCATTCCTAGCTGAAGCTACAGAACTTCCAAGGCATGGAGAGAGATGGTTCAATAACAAATAATTCCATAATGAATCATGGAAGGTGATACTTAAAAACCCAGGTATGGATGTCTCAGTCTTTAGAAAAGGAATCCCAAGTACTGCTTTGAAAAGAAAATGGAGAAATATGCTTCTGATTTTGCAGAAATTCATAACTTGTGAAGGAAGATTTGGAATGATGTATGTTTATCATATCCGTTTATTAATGAATTTTATAGAAAATGGTGAAAACAACCTTCCCTTATTTTTTCTCAATAGTCTAAGAAGAATGGCCTCAAATGTACAAAAGAGAATACAATCCATAGAGACCAATATGCATCATCATGGCTTGGTTAAAATATTGAATGAATTTCACTTAAGGAGCATAGGAGACAATTGGGAGGATTTCCTTGTTAGGAATCATTTTCAAGAACAACCAGAATCACCACCCAAGGAAGAAAATTTTAGGAGAAGTAAAAGAAAGAGAACTGATATAATTTTTGAAGACAAACTTGAAACTTCACCACATAGGGATAATGAAAAACTAATTTATGAGGAATTGACAAAAATTAGAAAAAAATTAAGCTGGAGGAAAGAAAAAGAAAGAGAGTGAGGTTATAAATGAAGGGTATAAAAGTCCTCCAAAACTAAGAAGGAGATCTAGACTCCGAGGCACTATGAAGAAGACATTGTCTAAAAAAAAAGAGATCATAAATATAGAAGAGGAAACCCCGGTTCAATCACCTATTGATAATTCTCCTGAGTACAGTCCTCAAAACTCTCTTGTTTATCATTTTGAAGAAGGCCCCAGTAAAATATCTCCTGGTATATATCTAGTTCAACAATAGATATATGATTATGTAGAGTCATTGGAAAGAAGAAGTGCCTCAATGAACAAAGAACCACTTGTCAATCCACAAGAACCTCTTATTGACTCTCTTAAGCAAGATATTTATGAATTAGAGATATTGAACAAGCACATCAAGCAAGAAAATGAGATTTTTAAGGAACAAAACAAGTTGGACAAAGCAATGCATGATAATACTACTCTGCAGCTGGGCTATTTCACAAAGAAAAAAGGAAATTGAAGAAATAGAACAAGAGGTTGAACAAAGAAATCATAAACCTTAGATTCAAACTTCTCATGAAAAGGCCAAGAATGACATTAACTTCAAAGAGGAACAGAAGAATAAGGTTGGATGTCCTAGCTGAAGTATCTGAGCACATGCAGTAAGGGACAAGAACTCATAATTTTGGCAAAATGGATGGGGACATGCAATGATTTTGCAGTGGGGGTATGTTGAACCTCAGGGTTACCCTCTCCTTTATAGTTTTCTCATCTCATTCCACCACTTTTCCATAAGTTCATAAACCTTAATCAGTGAAGAATTCTAAGGTTTTGTCTCAAGGATACATTTAAATGATTGTCATATTATGTTTTCACAATTTTTCTATTCTGATAAGTTTTTGCAAATTAGCTACAGAATGCAGCTTGTTCTGCAGCTAACTGTGTGTTCCGTAGCCACTCTTATGTTTTACGAGGTTCAGGTGTCAATTGAGGAATCAGGCCACATGGGTGTTTCTAGAATCTTGCCTACATGGATTCTATCCTACTCATTTGATCCAGATCGACATAAAAAGGAGCCTAAACTCATGGTCAAAGTTACAAGTCAAAGAATGTTACCAACAACAATAGGACTCTTGATTTGCTCTTAGAAGCAAATCATGAGTCCAATAGTCCTATTTTGGTTTTAATTCAAGTTAGACACATGTAGATAACTTATCTCACAATTAGTTATGTAATTTCTCTTTAAATAGTGGTTCCATAGAATCAAAAGACAGTTCAGTACAGTTCAGATTTCTAAAGTGAATACTCTATTTTCCAGACTTTGTTTTAATAAAGAATTTTACTTAAAAAATGCTTGCCTAATTACACTTTGGACAAACTAGGAGTCAACCAACTCAGTAGAAGAGGGCACCTGCTCTTGAAGGAGGTTTTTATTATGTTTTATAGCTAGATTTATTTTACTCTGTTTAGCAATTTTTGTTTATGCTTCATTTCTAGCTTTCAAATAGTTTAATGTTAAAATACAATTTTGCATACTTACTCTTCCAAAACGTTTCATGAAAATAGAACCTCTGTTTTCACTATTGAATTAAGGATTGTAGTGTTAAGGAATCACAATTGTTTAGCTTTACTATTCTTGCCTTTTATTTGTATTAAACTAAAATTGTCAATTGCTGCGTAAAACTGATATTTATGAAGCCATTTTCAATATGCTAAATTCTAAATTAAATGGTTACATAGCTCAATTATGCAGTAATTGAATTTATCCTTCTTCTTGTCATTTTCTTGCCAAGGACTAAAGGCATAATTGATTTCTCCGAAGGTATCTCAAGAGGTTAAACACTTTGCAGTTGAGTGTGGCTGACAAGTCAATTATACATTTAGTTAATTTTAGTTAGATCTTACATGCAAGACCCTCACTTAATTGCAGATAACAATCTTCCTAAAAACCACTCTAAAAAGAATTAATCTGAATATATTAAGAAGAGATGATTGAATGATTAAATGTATTGCAATTTCTGAGTTATTCATTTACAAAGTTTTCCTAGTTCTATAATTCAAATAGGTGTAATTAGCTTACTCAAACATTACTTCAAAAAGATCACTCTTTACAAATTGAATAATTGGAGTAGCTAAACACATTTTAGATACTTTCATTTGCATTCCTTTTTTTCTGTTCTAGGACCTTAGCAGACTAAAGTACAAACAGTTGCTAAATTCCATCTCAATAGGGTCATGCCTAACAATTGAATGTTGAGATAACCGAAGGTACAATAATTGATTCATTTTCTGCTTTCATTTCAGATAGGTGTGGTAATTCTCAATCTCAGTCTTTTTAGAAATAGATCCATGGATTAGGATTAACAAAAAAAATAGATAGATGCTTTGATTATCAAAATAGGTCTTAACTAGCCCTTAGCCTTTGGTTCGTTTTTATGAAGAACGAAATAGTTTTAGTACACTTCCTTTTCTTTCTTCTAAAATTAATTTAGAATTCACTTAAGTATTTTCATAATTCTAGATTAAACATCCTTAGATCTCAAAGAACAAAAACCCCCCTAAAAACAACATAAAACGCAACACAATGAAGTAAGGAATAGGTTGCTTAAGCACATATGGTGCACCACACTTCATCAGCTTACTAGCCCTGGTTGATAATTAATGAAAGCAATTTAGGACAATAAATTGACTAAACAGACCTCACTTTTAATATCTTCTTTTCCCTTTATTTCTTGCCCTCCTCCCACTATTTTTTCAATGTTGTTTTTTATCATTCTTGCCTTGGTTGAGTTATGAAAAAAGGTAGTGTTTTTGTATCCAACTTGTATCCAAAGTTGCCTGGATTTTAGCTTCCATGTTTCTTCTTCTTGTCTAGTATTCCTGTAAATTTTCCATTGAATTTATTTCTCCTCTTCTTGCTTGTGAGTTGTGCTATCAATGTTTTCCATTTCCTCTTGGATTTTTGTTAGTTCATGCTTCATGGCCTCTTTCTCTCTGTGTGGTTCCTTTTAGTTTTCCTTTTCCTAGTCTTTCAATCTTGCTTTGGTGGCTTTTAGCTTCGATTCCCTTATGTATGTTGGTGAACCGCTGATATTTTGTTTCCATACTTTTTCCACCTCTTTTTTAACTACTTCATGGCTACCCTAAAGGTGGTTGTATATGAAAGGAAGGGGTCCATAATTTTCAGCTGTTCCAAGTTCAATTAGAACAGGTTTGTGGTCTGAAGCTGCTGAAGGGGTAATTTTTGAAGATACTCTGCTATAGCTGGCCACCATTCTGTCTGAGAATCCTATCCAGCCTTTCTTTGATATTTCCCTTCCCTATTCTTCTATTGTACCATGTGTATTTTCCATTTTTTGGAGGGATGTCCAAAAGGTTGCATTGTTCCATGATTTCTTCTAGAGTCTATCTGTTTGGATCAGGATGAAAGGTTCCCCCTCTATTTTGCTCTACCTTGAGAATAAGGTTGAGGACTCCTCCTACAATGATATTTTCTTCATGATCCTCCATTGTGTTTTCTTTTAAAGTCTTCCAGCATGTTTCTTTGTCCCTGTAATGATTTGCAGAATATATATTGTAAATGCTAATTTTCCCTCCATTTTCTGCATTTTTCAGAATTGTGTTTATCCAATATTCTTTCTTTGTTGTGTGTTGCATGTGCCATTTTCCTTTTTTCCATATAGTAAAAATTCATCCTGAAGCTCAGTTTGTTGAAATTGCTTGCCCTTCATAGCTTTTTTATTTTTCTATTATGTTATCCATCTCTTGACTGTTGATTTTTCTCTCTTGGATTAAGAGGATGTCTGATTTTTCATTTTTTATGAGGTCTTTTAAGAATTTTAATTTGGAGGGATGACCCAACCCTCTATAATTCCAAGAGACAACTATCATTATTTATTTTTGGTGGCGGTTGAGGGGCCCTTCCCTTTGTGGGCCTGCTGTACTTTTTCTTTTTTCTTGGGGCCTTTTTCAAGGAAGCTTTCTAGTGCTTGTTGTGTTCCCAAAAAAATTTCTTTGACTACTGCTTCATCCCTTATTTCCTGATTAGATTTCCTTCCAACTTTCTTTGTATTTTCATTAAAGAGTAGAGTTTATTTTGATTTATTTTGAGTCAAGACTCAATCCAAGGTGTGGGGGAGGGGGATGGAGAGTGTGAGAGGGTCCTCCTGTTGAGAGAAGAAATCTTGAGGGGGGCAGCCCGAACGTGGGGGAGTGGGAATGAGAGGTCAAAGGGATGGGGTTGGCGGAGATGGAGGAAATAGGAGGTTCAGAAGAGATGAGAGCTTTGGATAGAATGTCAAAAGGGTTGGACCCCAAGAAAGGGGAGGATTCAGGAATTGAGGAGGAGGGTTGAGGAGAGGGTCTGGAGGTCGGAGAGGGGGGACCAGGCGAGGGTGGAGGTGGAGGAGCAGGCTGAGAATTTGAAGCTGTCTTTTTTTTTTTTTTACTTGTTCCCATTTTGGGTCCTAGTTTTCATCTACATATTTTTCATTTTCTTCCTTTTTACTGCACCTATTTGCAAAAGGACCATACTCATGACACACCTTGCATTTGAAAGGGATTTTCTCGTAAACCAGCTGTTATATGTGCATCCAATTGTTGACCTTGAGCTTGATGGCTTCCGGGAGACCTCTTCCAAGATCCAATTCTACATAGATCCTTGTGCAAGCCTGCATGTTGTCTTTTTGTTCGCTTCTTTCAATATATTTTCCTACTGATTTTCCTATTGCACGCATTGATTCATCTCCCCAACAATGCAGAGGGAGGTGTGGCAACCTAACCCAAACTAGAACAACATTTGGGACGTCCAGTTCCGGATCAAATTCGGGGGTCCAACGCTTTAAATATAGTCCTCTGGTGTCCATGAAGTATGGAAAACTTCAAAAAATGAGATCTCGATCGCTCTTGGTTTCAAAGTGGAAGATATAGAAACCTCTTCCACATAAGCAGATGGAGATTTTTCCTTGAGTGAACTATGCCCAATTTATTTCAACCCATTTCTGGATGGTTTTGGGGGAAGGCCATAGGCCAGTGAACTAGCCAACCAAACCTTTCTCAGGAAGAGATATCATTTCTTTCCGGGGCAAAGTAGGTGGCAAGGAGATCCCAGGGATGGAATCCAATTTCTTTACAAACTTTGAGATTGTCGGTCTGGCTCATTGTGGTCTCAAAGAATCAGTCAAAGAAGCAAAAGCAGCCACAGCTGCATCGGGTTGAGCGTGATTCAAAGTAGAGGAACCTGCGTTGGAAGGAGGCACTCCTAGATTTAGCTCCGAAAAGGCCATGAGGGTGGAGTCTCGTCACCAATGCACAGAGTGGCTAGGGCTAGAGCTTGGGCTCACAGCGCAACAATTTTTTGTGTTTCTTTTAAATAATAAAATTCAATTGGCCATGATACCTATTCTTATTATGAAAACATACTAAATTCAAATATTCTCAACCATAACATGGCCTATTAACCTCTAACATTGACTTACAAATAAAACAATTATAACCAACTTACTAGTATTAAAAATAAAATAATTTAATTCATTTATCTGTGATTTTAGTGCAATGCTCATGTTTTCAAATCATACCACTCATAATAAAAAAAAATATGAAACATAATCACCCACAACATGTCATCCCTTATATTTACACTCACATACTCCAACACTTTGTATAACTAAGAGAACAGAAAAAAAAACAACTAAGAGAATGACCACAACAAAAACTTTAGGCAGTCATCCATCATGCTAGACCACAATCAAATAAAACCAATAGAATATCTCCAATTTTTTCAAAACATTCCCGTGCTATTGCCAAAATACAATGAATTATAAAATTTTAAATTAACATATTGTTATGCCCTAATGTTGATGTTACCAGAAGTGTCATAGGGTGGGGAGGAAACTAAAAGAAGCATTTTTTAATATCACAAAAGAAAAATAAGGGTATACATTTTTTATGCAACTCAGTGATTTCAATGAATATGCTAATGCTTGGAAGGAGATTTCAGAAATAATGCTCAAGGCCGGTTGTTTACCCGATGCATTTAACACCCATTTGACTATTGTGAAAGCCCAAGTGGAGTTCTCTTGAATTGTACAGAATACGGTAGATGGGTATTTCACTGATCCATGGAATTTGCAGGGGTTTATGGTCTTGATGGTGTATTACTTTAGGGGAGAGATATGGGCTTGAAGTCTCTCAATGAAGGAATTCATTTGTTGTTGAGTATCATTTACAAGATATGGTGGAGAAGGAATTGAAGCATTTGGTACCAAATAGTTTGGGCACCAATGGATGTTGCAACATCGATCTAAAATGCATATGTAGGTGGAGATGGGACTCTCTATCTCATACATGAATTTTATTGCTTAATTTTATCTTTTTCCTAGCGTCATTTATAATTTTGGTGGCTTTGGGGATGTTCTTGCTTGGCTCACATTCTCTCATTTCGAGAAACCTTCCATGATCCATTTTGGTTGTCGAGAGGATAATGAAGGATATGGTCTATGAAATTTTATCATGGAAAAAATCCATTAGCATTGAATCCTATTGAGGAGGTAAACGATCCTTTACATGCATGCTTAAGGTCCTCTTAATTTAATTTTCCTGGACGTAGGGAGATGACTTTGGAGATTTATGAATAACATCAGTAATGAATTCCTAATATAAAATGACTAATTTCTTAGCTTATCAATCTCAACAGGAAGGAATTTCAAACGACATAAGCTTAGCCTGGCCTGTTGCTAATCCTATATTTACATGTGCATCAACGTCTGATAGTAGTTACTCGAGCAATGTTGTGGCAGATCCTTTTCTCTATATTCAGGTTTGTCTTCTTCATTTGAAGAGAGCCATCATAGTTTCTTGTTTTGGGTGATTGTGTCTGAATCCTTCAAGGTCTTCATAGTTATAGTTTTTGGAGAATTCAAAGTTTTTAATTATTCGAAATGGTTTGATATGTTGGAAAAATATTTTTCACATTTTTTAGAAACTAAAATCCTGCATTCTTATGATCAACCTAATTTTCTTTTTGTCCATAATATTCAATACATGGTATTTATTATTAATTTTATCTTTCTTACTAAGGAAATAGGATTTTAATTTCAAAATGATCACCTGTAAAGGTGCTTTCAAGTACAAACTATAAAATATGGAATTTTATCTATCCCTACTAACTTCTAGAAAATTTTCAACCTTAAAGCTAGAGACCAGTAGTATGTTGATTTTCAATCCCTAGTAAATAATATTTCTCATGGTTTGATTCATGAGTCAACACCATTCATACACACTTCCCTGTAACTATTCATTATTAACGAACAAGATTAAACTAAAAGATAAATAAAAGCACAACAAAAATTTGCTTTCTTCTGATAGTGCTACTCTGGTACCTGCAAATCTTCTTGATTATTTATAACTTATTTATTGCTGATGAATAGCTAAGTAGTCTCTACAGTTTCTTCTATATGGGACAACGAGAGGCATCAATGAGCTTGGTTTGCAAGAGGTGCACCATCTTTGTTAGAGATTCTGGACTTCATATAGATTATACTCCCTTGAATATGATGGGTGTGTAAGCCATCTATTCCTTGGTCCACCGAAATTATTTGCAACTTGCTACAAGTGTTCAAATTATGGGTCTTCATACTTGCTTTTACCTATGCAATATTCCTATTTTAGGTGTGAGCATAAAATTTTATCGTATTTCCAAGAATTTCCGACTTCAATTCCAGATTCTGGAGGACCACAAAGGTCTCCCATAGTTCAACTTCATACCATCATCAATGACATTATTTCATTCTTCATCTACTTTTCCATAGAATCTAATAAAGTCCCTACACTTATGTAATCTACACATAATATGTTTTAATCCTTTAACTAATCCAACATTATGGTAGGTTCGTTTTTCTATCTACCACTATGAATGTGCTAAGAGGAAGTTTTCACCATTCTCTTGGAGCTCATACTTAGAAAGAGAATGAGGGCAGATCATCAAAATTCTCCATGAGGTGGCACCTATTTCTGATCAAATTCCTCCATGAGATGACACCTATTTCTTATAAGATTTGGTAATAAATTATGGATCATGAGACTACATAGGGTGGTATGAAATTTTTTCCTTGCAATGCCCCTCTAATCTTTGATCTCAAGTGACATTCACTCGATTTCAGATAATAGAATTTTAATAATTACCACTAGTTGCATCCTCTCCTAAAGTTCGAGGAGTGAGGGAGGATGGGTGGGGTTGCTAATTCATGGCTTAACATGAATTGAAAAGGATGACCAGTTGGATATCCCACCAATGCCCCTTGAATTATTTTTATCACCTCTAACAATTTTAAGGTTCTCCCTCTCAATGGATGTGAGGATGAAAGTATTCTCCATGTCCCTTGAAGATGATTCTTATGACTCGTTTGTGACCTAGGAGGTTAATCATGGTCTTTTGTGCTCCTATGAGGTTAATCATTCTTCGTTTTATTACATTAACTTGATCACTAAACAAAATTGGCAACATCTTTCAAATACATGAATATTAAAAAATAATGGAAATATATTCCATTGAAGAACCACTTTGATTTTCTTAATAAATATTAAAAATACCTTAAATTTGAAAACACAAAATAAAATAATTTTGAATTGATTAAATACTTTTATTTTTTAATATAAAAAATGGATTAATTATTAAAAATCCAAATATTCTAAAATAAAATTGAAAATTAAATTCTCGCGGAACTTTAAAATTAAATTCTCGCTAAGCAATAAACCCAACCTGAAATAACTTTAAAAAATAATTAAAAATATTAGTGTTTGCACAACCATATTTTGGCTCACTTAACAATAATTTAACCCTGCACGAAGGGTTTATAAAAACCCCTTTTTATTTTATGTTAAAATTTATGGCATTTGTGGGAGACAGGCAAAACAAGATCAGAGCCTCCATCGAACGGTCCGCAGTGGTCAACAGTGCAGATAAACATACACAGTGAATTCAGTGTGAGTGAGCGTGGCAAAGGCCATGGAGGGTAGCAGCAAGTGGAAGCGCGAGGATATGGAGCAAGAAAATGGTGTAGACTTGAGCCTCCTTGATGCCGTGCATAAATCTGAGGGCACAGTCCATGTCATGGATGTCTGGGACTTAAAGAAGATGGTGTCAGCCTTCGATCGTTGCCTCCCTGACAACTTGGAGGCCCGCATGAAATATGTAGACCACCTGGAAAAAATTTCTGACTCGTAGCTCGAGCTCCACGAGGAGCTGGTGCGCCTGAAGGCCTTGTTTAGGGCAACATAGATCTACCCGGAGCTCATGCACATCAATGGAATTCCCTCCATTATCAGTCTCCTCACTCACCAGAACATCGATATAGCCGTGGAAATGGTGGGCCTCATCCAGGAATTACGGATGAGGACGTGGTGTAGGACTCCGATGAGGCTGATCATGGACACATTTTTTATATTTATTTTTAGAAAATGTCTAGCATTTGTAGACTTGACAGCTGACAATCATTTCGATGGTGATGATAAACTGACGTTGCTGCCCACTGTAGGACGAGACTCTTTCCCGGAACGATGATAGACCGATGTCCTAGGTAGGGAAACCGAAAGAATTCATCGTTAGTGGGAATGATTTCTTCAACGAATTGAAACAAAAAGTCACTTGGAACTACAACAATAAATTGAATGTCCAGTTTGCAGAGTTTGCATTTCTCTCTTACTATGTGTGTCTATATTTTTTAGATATATCTTTGGGGTTTACAAAGGGGAGGAGAAGTGTTGCTTATTCAAGGAGATGTTGATAAGCCCATCATCGTTGTAACATACAAAGGGGAGGAGAAGCATTTTTCAGTTGAGGAAATATCTTCCATGTTTTTAGCAAAGATGAAGGTGATTGTTGAAGCTTATCTTAGGACCACGGTGACGAAGGCTGTCGTAAGTGTTCCTGCATGTTTCAATGATTCTCGGAGGCATGCAACCAAGGATGGTGGTGTCATTTCTAGCTCGAATTTTATCAGAATTATCAATGAGCCCATTGTGGCTGCCATTTCCTATTGATTGGTTTAGGTGGAGGTATCTTTAATGTTTCTTTTATGACAATTGAAAGCCATTGTTTTAAGGTGAAGGCCATAGTTGGTGATAACAATTTGGGAGGTGAATATTTTGACGAAAAATTAGTTATCTACTTTATACGAGGCATTAATACAAGGTATAGAAAGGACATTAGAAGCAATGCCAGAGCCCTTGCGAGACTCAGAAAATCGTGCGTAAGGACGAAGATAACTTTCTCATCCACAACCCAGGGCACCATTGAGATTGATTCTCTTTGATGGAATTGAATTTTATTGCACCATTACTCAGGCCATGTTCAAATATTTTAATATGGATTTGTTTAGAAAGTGTATGGAGCTTGTTGAAAAATTTCTGTGTGATGCCAAGATGGACAAGAGTTCTATTCATGATGTGATTCTTGTTGGAGGGTATACTAGGATTCCCAGAGACTTTATTGATTATTGCATGATTTTTTTAATGGAAAGGAACTCTGCAAGAATATCAACCCCGATGAGGTCGTCGCATAAGGAGCTGCGGTACAGGCTGTTATTTTGAGTAAAAGGGTGATGAGAAAATTCGAGAAATTATTATTCTGGATGTAACTCCTCATTCACTAGGTTTTGAGGTTGCAGATGTCCATTTGAGAGTCCTCAGCCCTAGGAAGACCGTCATCCCCACCAAAAAGAAGTGATTATGTTCTACTATCTCAGAAAACCAAACTAATTTTTCGTTTCACGTGTATGAGGGTGATCGGAGCCAAAGACAAGACAAAAAATTGTCGGGCATATTTGTTTTTTGTGGCATTCTTGCAGCTCCAATAAAAGTTCCCTGGATTGATGTGTGATTTGATATTTATGACGATGGTATCTCAACCTATCTGCGACGAACATGACCATTCACTTTGGGGACCAGTGCTGGAAAAACTGAAAAACTTGAACCAATCATGGAGTACTAAAGGTGAAAACGGACAAACTTGAATCAATGATGGAGTACTAAAGGTGACGATTTGAGATAATTTATTTTTCCTACTAGACTATTTATTATCCACTAGAATTATTATGATTATTTTTATCTCAAATTAATTTCATCTCAACTGATTAATGTATTTTAATATGCAGGTTCAAGCAAGATCATTGCTTGTGTTGGGGAAGGTACAACCTCCCTTCCTTACCAGTTTACTAAACAACCTACTATAGCATTTGGTAGAAAGTAATTTATTTTTTAAGAAGAGTGTGATTTGAGTTATGTTTTGAAATTACTTTCGGTATAGTTATTTTGTTATTGATTCATCATATAGTTATTTTGTTATCAATGATTTTGGATTCATATATACATATTTTAATATTGATGATTCTAGTGTGATTCGTCTTTAAGAAAAGAGATATGTGGAGCTCCAAAATTGGACAAGAAAATACCGGAAGTAATTTCTCAATTTATAATCTTGTTCTTCCCTGATTGTTTTTCAAGATACACTGGTGAAACGATAATTTCCTCCAGATTTTTGGAAGGACCATGTTATCGAATCCCTAATGCAATCTTACAAGGTTAGCCATCTCAGTGGTTGTCGATTGATTAATTCCCATCACTATAGCAGCTCCGCCTCCATTGTTATAATTAACGACCTGAAATAATTATATGTTGCACCATCAGGCAAGAAGCATATAGAGACTTAATATTAATTATAGGTTGCACCATCAGGTGAGAAGCATATAGAGACATTAATATTTGAGATCAAGAATAGGTTTAGATCTATAGGCTATGGGGAAATTAATCCCTCTACATATGATACTACTTGGGGAGCAAGGATTCCAACAGTTGATGACTCTGGGAAGCCTCACTTTCCTACGATGAGAAGAACAATATCACAATCATAAGTTCCCGAGGTAGATTGAGCAAGGAGGAGATTGAGAAAATGTTTCATGATGCTAAGAAATAATGGTATGAGCATGCAATGCACAAAAAGAAAGTGGATGCCGGGAATTTCGTGGAGAATTACTCTTACAACATTAGGAACATTGTATGAGTGATCAAGGATTCTCTCTAATGTACTATCCACTGGCTCGACCAAAATGAGCATGCCAGGGCTGATGTGTTTTATGACAAGATAAAGGAGCTAGAGAGTATTTTCAATTCCATACATCATGGATGTGAATAGGTGCTAATATTGGTTTTTTTGGGTGCTAGTATGTGCATCTCGATCTGGAAATGGAACTGTTGGATATGAGTCTCGAGCTCAAGAGTCAAAATATTGAACTCACTCACAGAGGTGGTTGGATCAACTAGCCCTGTTATTCGTGATGATTTGTCTCGGTATCACTATTGGGTCAAATATAGGTAGAACAACTGCATGCACTTGGCTTTGTTGCTTATGTTTTTGTATAAGCATATGAGTAAGCGAACCAACTGATGATCTACTTTCTGCTTCATTTGATTTGAGTCAAAACCTAATTTTTAAAAGGTACATCTAATTTTTTTTAGTCCCTGCTTTACACACAAACATGTAGCATTCGTGAAAATGCATTTCTCTCTTATGATGTGCGTTTGTATTTTTTAGATAGATATTTTGGGTATATGTGGGGTAGATGGAGAAGCATGTCATAATGTTTAACTAGTTCCATATTTTTTCATCTGGAGACCTGATATTGTAATTCGAAATCGATTTTACTGCTAAGGAAGCACTGTAAATTATGCAGGAAATTATTTTATGGTAGAATTACAACAACTTGTTGTCATCGCATCAAAAGTAGTGAATCACGTGGTTTTTTGAAGGTGAACATGGACTATTGTGACAAAGAGTTCATTATTTTGTTTGTTATATGGGCGCATTTGTCCTTTGGGATTCCAATATTTAAAATTTAGGATCCCACAATGAGTTATAAGCTGCCATAGTTGATCGTTAATGATCAGGATCACACTAGCAGCAACACGTGGAAACCTGCACAAAATTTCGTTCAGGTAATCGACAATTTTTAAAAGTATATTTCTCTCTTATGGTGTGTTTTTTTTTTGTATTTTTTAAGATAGATATTTGGGGTTTAATAAGACCATTCCTACTCTTTGAGTGGATTGGAATGAACACCATGCTCATTTTTTCTATGGCAGGCGAGGGTATATTCTCAGCATTTGATAATAGATGGTATTATGACACTCCTAACAATACCTTGGTATGTATATCTATCTAAGTTCTCATTTTCACACTCTCTCACCCACACAATGTCTTTGTTTATTATGTTTTTTTCACATTATTATAATCATCTTCATAAAACCTAGAGGAATACTAGCACTCTTTGATAATTATACCCACACTTCCCTTAATTTAGTCTCACAACAAACAAATTTTCCAAAACAAAATAAATATACAGGATTTCTCTTGTTCTCAAAAATACATTACAGTCCATATACATAAGTCTTTCATCAAAAAACTGTTTGAATTTCAACAATTATAGAAATTAGTAAACCATAATTCGAACATCCTACTACTCAACACTTAGTAAACAACTTCAAACTCCAACTATTTCTAGCTGGTTGATTCCTTCTTTGACCTCCAGGATCACACATGTTTGACTCCCATAAGTAGTCATTTTCATAAATCATTTGCTCTTGTGTTAGGTTCTCTACAAGCATGATGATAGGATATGTTGGATAAGAATGTCTCCATTTTTTTCATCTGAGCTAGCATAAGGTGCAAATTGGTATTCCCCAATTTGTAGCAACCCTTCATCTAGTGTATAACCACATCATAGTCACCAAAAATCAGCAATTTTGTCACCTCCATGTCTGTTGTGAGTTTCATTAAGATCATTAGATCCATCAACTCAACATAGTTATTAGTATTGCACCCAATCTTGCATTGAAATTAAGGAGAAGAGAGTCATTTAGAATAAGGTACATTAGTAAACCATAATTCGAACATCCTACTACTCAACACTTAGTAAACAACTTCAAACTCCAACTATTTCTAGCTGGTTGATTCCTTCTTTGACCTCCAGGATCACACATGTTTGACTCCCATAAGTAGTCATTTTCATAAATCATTTGCTCTTGTGTTAGGTTCTCTACAAGCATGATGATAGGATATGTTGGATAAGAATGTCTCCATTTTTTTCATCTGAGCTAGCATAAGGTGCAAATTGGTATTCCCCAATTTGTAGCAACCCTTCATCTAGTGTATAACCACATCATAGTCACCAAAAATCAGCAATTTTGTCACCTCCATGTCTGTTGTGAGTTTCATTAAGATCATTAGATCCATCAACTCAACATAGTTATTAGTATTGCACCCAATCTTGCATTGAAATTAAGGAGAAGAGAGTCATTTAGAATAAGGTACCTCTTGCAGTAAAAAGAGTATGTTTCTCTTGGCTAGAACCATACAAGTCGCCCCAATTTATCAATTCATGGTTTCTTACGCATCTTGGGTTTTTGTGTATTTTGATGTATTTTTGTGCTTCCAAAAACTGACCTTATATTAGAAGCACATGGAAATGGAGGAATGTATCTCTCCTGAAATATATCATCATTTCAGGCTAACAATATGCTCCAAGAAACCACAACAACAAGAGCTCTAAAACATTTAAGTTCTTTATTATGGGTATAGTTCTTCAAAGCCTCCTCCATAGTCTACACTTGTCACCCTTCCCTGCAATTTTTTAGTTACTTCATTGCTTCCCATGACTTACCTGCATATTTGGAATTTTCAAAAAATCATCAACTAGTTCTCTTTCCTTATTACTTAGTGTACACCACCCTGGACCATTCTTGCTGCATTTTTGAAGTATTTTCCAAGTTAGTGATTTGTTCCAAAGAGCTAATGGCATATAAACCTTTGAATTTAGAGGAGCATAAGACTTCCGTGGAATCTTTCACCTCCAAGCCTCCTCTTCCTTGGTTGTATCTACAAACATTGCTTTGTACCCTAACATAGGAGTATATCCCCAGGGCACGGTTCCTTGAGTACAAAAAACATCCTCCTTGCTTATTCTAATATGAATCTTCTTATGTTGATCCAAAAATACCTTCCAGTGGCATATTTCCTTCTTTTTCAAACCAAAATCCTTTCCTTTCTTCCATCTTTGTTGTCAAATTGAGGTAGATATTGCATCGGCTCCCTAACCTAGGGTATGAACTCCTTGATGTTGCAAAGTAAAAATGAAATCCAATGGTAATCTGTAGGCTTCTCCAGATCGAATCTGTGGATTAGCCCCTATTCTAATTTGATCCCTTTTTCCAACTCCCCATACTAACCATACACCTACCAAAGTGAAATTCAGTGCCAATAGACCCATTTTGGATAGTTTTGTTTTCCTTCCTATCTCATTATTCCATGTTAAAGTGTTCAATGTGTTTTTGGTATATCACATGCCCCCAGAACCTCTATTTGGAAATAATATTCCATGGAATTTTGGTAGATATAACTTTTCCAAAGAAGTGAATGTCTTTGAAATCCAAATCTCCAGTTTCTTTTGGTTTAGGCAGGGACTAGCATTTGACAAGTGGAATTCCCTCTTTCTTCCTCTTACCCATCCAAAAAAATGTAAATCATTTCTTTCTAATTATTTCCATACCCCTTAGGGATGTAGGCCGTAATATTCCAATAGATTGGACTTGCTTCCAACACTTCCTTGGCCAATGTCAATCTACCTCCCAAGAAAGCCATTTATTACACTGTTGGTTAGTTCTTTTTTTCCTATATTAATTATCAACCACTTCTAGTGATTCTTGAAATGTGGATACTTAAAGGCTTATTGAAAAGTTGAGATGTAAAACAAGAAGAAATACAAGCTCATTCTAAGTTATTCCTCCTCTACACAATTAAAACCAAGTGAATATTTATACATATTGATTTCCATCCCAGAAACTGTACAATATAGGTTAAGGGTTTTTGTAAACTTTTTTTAAATATTTTCAACGCGAAACAGTTCAATGGCCTGATGAAATTTCACCAATAAAGAAAAGATTCTTCCAATCCATGTTGCATATTTCCATTAACAATGTTTACTTGTGTAATACAGTGTTGTCTCTTCATTTGTGTTATTTTGAATTTTCTTTCAATGCTACAATTGGAATATATGATATTAATTTATGGCTTGCAATTATAGTTGCTGACATACTATTATTTTTCTCTACTGTATTGTTATTTGTGGTCCTTTGGGTGCTTTATTCTTGTTTTTCTTTACTAGTTGAAGGGATTGGTAATTTTAGATTCTACCATATTTCTTGTTGGTTCTATATAGATTTAATTGACATATAATAGGTTGTTTTTGTTTTTGGGATGTCTGTAAATTTTTTGGTACATGACATTGAATTTCTATAATGTTCAGCTCCCTAACATTCAGATAGAACCTTCATTGAAAACTATGAGAGGGGTTTCAAATTCATGTTGGATAACACCCTACTCTAGGACGAAAAGTTTAAGAAACACAATAACAGAGAAACCATCAATGACGTCACCAAAAGCTATAGCCTCTTCAAGTTCTACCATCCCCTCATCAAGGTCAAGAATCTATGCACGAAGGACGCCCTATGGAAATTATCATTTAAGAAACACAACCACATGAAAACCTTCAGCGAGAAAAGCTAAATATAAACATTCTTCAAGGTATTCAATCCCGTCGTCAAGGTCAATTATGTCTGGATCAAAGAAAACAACACAAAAAATTTCAGTGACAACACCAAACTCTGCAGTTTATTCAAGGTCTTTTAACCCATATTCAAAGTCAATATTTTCTTCATGAAAGTCCTCACCAAGGTCATCCATGTAGTCATCAAAACCACTGTTTCAATCTTACATGCCAAAACTAAGTCATAAGAATTCAATTCCTCCTCTAGAACCTTCTTCTGTGAGAAAAGGTAGCATCATGTCATCTAGAAAGTCAGCAATACCACAAGGAACTTCTCTCAAAGTGAAAAAAATACTTTGTAGCCTTCTTTAATACCTACTTTTTTAGGTGGAACACCTCCAAATTTAAGGACCACAATGCTAGAAAAGATAACTTTAGTTAATAGGTGTAGACCTGGAGTCCCCAACTTTGCACGATGTACAACTGAAGGTCCTAGTATAAGCAGTCCAATAAGGCATTCATGGTCACCAAGAAGAGCAAGAGAAAGAGTTTGGTATGAAAACCTTACTATGATGTGTCTAAGCCTGCATCACTGGGGAACTACATGGTGAACAGACTGACATCGTGGACAATGCCTTATTTACTCGCGTTGATATGGTAGAGAAAGGTATAGATGAAAGGAGAGATTCTCTCAAAGTATAGTAAATAAAAAAAATAAGTTTTTCAATGCCACCTTGCAACCCTAAGCAAAAGTGATTTCAATACCATCTCAAGAGAACATTGGCTTTGTGAGGACACTCTCAAAGTCAACCTTCACTATGGCTCTGAAACACATGGTAATTACTAACTCAACAACCTTATCTGCATAACTTTTCATGGCATGGACCTTAAAGTCATATTTTTCTTTTACCTAAAATGAATGCAATTTTCCTTGCAATTTGGACTATAACATTCGATAATTCATACCGATGGAACATGCTTGTGTTTCAATTGTGAGAACATTTTTTTTATGCAAAATCTTCAATAAAAAATGACATATTTGCTCTATTGTTTTCAGGATTTAAGGAAAATTTCACCAAGTAGCTTCTAGTCCCATATGACTTCTAGGAGAAATAATTGTTAGATTAATCCTCCAATATTCATATGTAAATCTAGGCTTGTAAACACGAGCTGCACTGCACTTTATCGATTCATTTTCTAAGTTTTTGTTTCAATGTTTCCTTTATAATGATTGCCTAGGTAATGGAACACAAAAATTCTTATGAACACACAACTTTCAGAAAGGAAATCAATCCATCTTGCTAACACAAGAAGAATCAATAATCAAATTCAACTTAAAGACTTCGAATCTCTATAAACCTAACCTATTGTGTTCTTGGACTAAAATCTGGACTTAAATGAAGGCCTAATTATTTTACCACATATTTTACTTTAACAAACTATGAAATCATATTCCTAATTCAACAGACTTCATACAACAACTCAGTAACTCAAAATTTCATTCAAAATCCAAACCCTTAATTTTTGGGTTTTACAAATTACACTTGGAAAGAACTGGAAGATTTAGTCTACTTGTAATTGCAAATTAATCTTATGACTAAAAAATTAATCTTACACTCAATTATTGTTCCTAGATTCAAACCATAGAATGAGAAGGCTTCACATTAATTCCACTCTCTTGACAACAAGTAAAATATTTATGTTAGGAACTAGTCTGAATACTCTACCTGAGACACTCAATCAACCGAAATTAACAAACTTGATCTCTCACACTTCACTAACCTAGATAGATATTACCTAATCTTTGATAATCTTAGAAACAATCTCAAATATCAAACCCTAATTCTATTTTCAATAATGAAAAGAAAAATAATACAACTGTGAATTTTCTATTTAGACACACAAAAATGTACTTTAGATACTATGCTACAGTTTCATTTAACATGAATTAAATTCATCAATCTTTCAACAAGCTCAGCTCAAGAAACCTACTTAAGATTTCAGCAAACCAAGTCTTTGTCTTGTTAATGAAAGAGATAAGTCACACTACCTCTAAATCCAACAAACACACATCGTACTAAGGCAATGCTAATGGAAACTACCTTAAACTAGAAACTATGATTTCAGCCACACTGCTAATGAAATTCATATTTGGCGACACTCTACTATTTCAATCAAATTGCAACTAGCTAATCTGTCTCATGCTTTGGACTCCTAATGGGAAAGACACTTCAAAATTTTTAATTGGAGAGACTATAAATAAAAAAAATTGAGATTCTATAAGCATTTAATCAAACTAGAGTATCTATAGCACTCACACTATTCTTATTAACTCAAAATATCTCGTTGATGACAAGAGGAATCGAAAGCACATTGCAACGGAATTGACCAACCAAACTGGAATCACATTGTGCACACAATGATCAAATCTACTTCGGATGCATCTTAATAATCTATAAAAAATACCTCATTCCTCACCCTAATACTACTGAGAATTACACTTACAGTCCCACAAAAAATAATTTCCAAATCAACAATGTTCAAATTGGAATGTAATAACTCAATGCATAGAAATATTTTTAATATTCTAAATACATTTCGAAATCAACCTCACTACCACTCACATTTTATATTGTTCTTATTACAAACTTCCCCTAATTAATTTGAAACAACAATGTTTAAACCAATTTATCAAATGAAACCTATTAAATGTAAGAATATTGATATGGAGTGAATAATTACAGATTTTAATTCAAATTCTTCAATCCCTTGTAGCACACAAAACTTCAAAATTATTATCAATATTTGTGGAAGATTATAAAATGGATTTAAAATGATATTTCTACGTTTATCCAGTCAACTCATGACATCCATCATTTCAAGATTAGAACAGAGGGCTCACTTTGTTATTCGATTTTCTTCAAACACCCATCCAATGGTTTCATATGGATTCACGACGATGGGGATATCAGTGTTATACACTTAGCTGTTCAATCGAAATTGGCAATGAGATTCATTCCCCTAACTGGAGCCAATAAAAATTAACACACACAATATTGAATTTCTTTTGACAGATAATAGAAATGAAGCTTAAGTTAAATTCTCAAGAAACAATCTTAAATCAAAATGTAGTGATGAAATAAAATGCACACAAAGATTTACCTACGCATATGATTACAGGAAGCTGGATCCATATGGTGGTGGGCCCTTGCCACACTCGGAGACGACTTGGAAAATTAAATAAAAAAAACTAAACCTCAACGCATACGATTCAAATACTAAATGAGTTCATAATGATCCAAAATTGAAATAGTAACATGCCATAATGAATCACAAAATGAGCTTTTATTATCATGAGCTTTTATTATTGAGTAAATATAGTTTACAATTTTAATTTGATAGCAAAATGGAAAATGGAAATACTAATTAAATTTTTAATTCATGATATTACATAAGCCTTTATAGGCATAGTCAAAATAACAAGATTTCATAATGAATTCTACTTCCCAAATTGGGATTTGATGTTATTTAGCTATAGTTATGAAAGGGAAGAAGGAGTTCATAATTGACCAAATTTTTTTTAAATGGTAGGGAAAGTGAATAAATAAAGTCAAAAGAGTGGTTCAAAATCTCCCCCACACTTAATCTGATGCATGCCCTCATGCATCCAAGGCATCAAATGTCTAGTAAAAGGCCAACTGCCTTGACCAACTCCTCAATACTTCTTCTGAATGGAATTGAGAATTTTGTGAATTTCATAGATAACTTCTGAGCACTTAATCTCTTTATAGGTTGGGGTCTCGATGGTTTCCATGTTATGAGTTGTTTCTCCTTCCGCCTAAGATCATCATTTTGACCATGAAACCTGAGGTTTTCATCCCTCAACTGGTCATTTACCTTGATAACATATTGAAATAATGCCTCAAACTTATGGGGTTTGTATTTTAGTTTATAAATATTCTTTTGGATCCTTACCAATCTTATTTCAAAATTATCCTTCCTCCAGAGTGGGTACTTTTGCAGGAGCTATTGACTCCGAGGAATGGCTCACTTCTAGCACGTGACCCACACTTTTCTTTGGAGAAGGGTCTTGTTGTTCTCAACTATTCGAAGGTCAATTGGGGGTGAAGGTTTTTAAATATTGGGTAATCATCATCCTCGGATTTGGGACTGGAATGGAGGTGAATGGTATTTAGGGAAAGATGAGGGAGATGGAGTAGCAAAATTAGGGGAGGAGGGCACAAAAACTTAATAAGGACTAGCAGCTCTAGATGTAGTGTGAGGAGGTTTACTCATATTCTTGGTCCTTCTTCTATATGGTGTGGCAATTTCTATAATCAAAGTTGAATACTTCTTAGCATGAATTAAAATGTTTATATTCTTGGACTTGGGGCTATGGTCTTGTTGAACTGGGGGCTTCACTTTTGAAGGCATTTCAGCTAGCTCTTTAGTGGGAGTCAAGGTCTCTCTTCCTCGTTTTTGTCTTTGCCTCCTGTCTGAATATCTCTTTGAAGGCCTGGATGCATGGATTCCCTCACAAGTCAAGAAATGTGGTATCATCATCAGCAATGTGTTAGCCACCTATAAATTTATTACAAGAAAAAAAGTGGCTAAATATGTTCTGAGTCTTCAAGAGATACATTTCCTTCATAAATCTATCATTCTTGAAGCCTCCATGTGTTGTCTATCCTTTAAATAATCCTCACTGATGTTTCCACTGAAAATCCCTACTGTTTTGTGAAGAAACTATTTTCAAAGGGCCTCTGTAATTGCCCATTTTCACTTATTCCCTTTCATTTTCATAAAGCCTTCTTTTCATCTTTTAAACTCCCTTTTTTCCTCTGAAATCCTCCAAAATCCCCCTAAACCTCTAAAAGTCCCTTTTAATCACCCTTTTTCCCCTTTACCAAAAGCCAAGAAAACCCTCAAAAACCTTCATTTTTGGCTTAAAAACCCCTTTTTTTACATTTAGGCCTTAAGCCCCTTTCGATTTATCCCTTAGCCCCTTTCTCCGCATGTAACCTGCACCTACGACCAGGCGCTAATCGCAATCAAAGTTCCCTCTGTTCCAACTTTTCCTTTTTTCTTCAAATTCTCCGATGCGATGTACCTTTTCTCTGCCGGTCCATGATTAGATCTCCATTGTCGATCTTTTCAGATCTGACGAAACGCGATCAATCGCATCGCTCCATCGGACCTCCGCTTCACTCATTACTCCGATTCTCCGATTTAATCCTAACTGTTGAAGCCACAAGAACCAACGGCTAGGATTCAATCGCGCCCGCCCTTGGGTCCTCCATCGTTCCCCCTCCGATCCAATCCCCCGGAATCGTCGATCTCCCCCGATCCGATGGCCAGTGCTTAATCAAAAATCGCAAAGTCAAAGACCTCGGTGCCCGCTTCCTCCTTTCTCCGATGCGATTAAACCTCACTACCATTATGCTATCCTCGAACAACCAAGATTTGATCGCACTCTGCTTTCTCCATTTCTCCATTTCACTTTTCTGTCGATCACCGATTAGATCTCCGCCGTCCATTCCTATAGATTCGACAACTCTCCTTCTTCCCACTCATTAACCTACCTTTTTTTCCTCCGCTTTCTCTATTAAATCTCAACCATCCGATCTACAGATCTAACGGTCGTGATTCAACCCCACATCACCTTTTAACCCCACAGCTTTCAACTGATCGTGCTTCTTCCGAACCGTCGAATTCGAGGTCCGCATCCACCCATCATCGCATATCGCGTACCCTTTTACGCCCGAAGGTTAATGTTTCAAATTTACATGATATGGGCGGTTTTGAAAGGATAGGTGTCGTGCAGTGTATGGCATCGCGTTTTTTTGGCCAAAATTTAAAACCACCTCAACGCTACGCAAAAACCATTCCGGTTTTCCACCTTACCACCCTCTGCAGCATAACTCCTCTTTTAATCCCGACTGTTGATCTCTAAGATCAGACGGTCATGACTTAATTTCAACCCCGATCATTTTTTGTTCACCTGTTCTCCCAAATGTTTCCACAAAGCGATCATAGCTGTCGATTTATTCTGATCCAACGGCCCTGATATAACCTCGCCTCACCCTTTCTCCATTCATCCAAATGAATTTGCCGATGAATATCTACCATAGATCACCGTGGATTGATCTAATCTAACAGTTCATAACTCACCTCGCCCCAAGCTCTCATCAGACTAGTTTTTCACCTTCTGACATGGTTTTTCACCATTTTTCGCTGCATCCATATTTTTCCATCATCGCTCCTCCATCCCCGCAAGCCTCTGAAGCAGCCATCCTCACTCCTGCAAGTTTTATAACGTGTTTATCATGTTTTTCAGGGTTTACAGAGTGGTGAATTCATTCTGTCTCCACATTCACAATTATTGTGATTCAGAGCATAGAAATACCATCACAGAAGTGGCAAAGAGTATCAGAAGAAGAATTAAAGGATTTATTCCTAATGATTGAAGAATTAATGCATATAATCCAGTGTTTAAAAGGATAAAGGACACAGTAAAGAGTCAAAGATGATCAAGGAGGCTTAATGAAGCCTAAATCACAAATCAAGCCACATCAGTGATCTGATATCAGCAGAATGTTCTTTTTCCTAAGAAGGACAAAGCCACACGTCCTACTCCATGCCTCATTGAGCACTGTAACAGTCATTATTCTGATAGAAAGTTCCTAGAACTGTCAGTGCATTAGTTATGGAAGCATGGAAGACCTGAGAGACCTTCAGTTACCTTATTTATCTTAGAAGACAGAACAAAGTACTACAGTCAGAGAGTACTGCAAGAGACATACCTGAAGATATTGTCAATTTGACAAAGACTTCCACACCAGCCTAAAGAGTACCAACATGTTAATGAAGAGCCATTAAGTAGAGTGGGAATTTGAATACTTCCTCCCCTTTGTCTTAATGAAACATTTAAGTTCATATCTACTACTACTATCGCTCATTCTCAGATAAGAACCCCTATAAGTTATATTGAAAATGTTGTTGGTTGTTGGGATTTTATCGACTATTAGAACTGTTATTGAGGGGAAGTAGCTGAGTAGTTTGTAATATAGTAGGCTGGGAGGAGAAGTTTGGATTGTAAAGAGCCACTGGACTCAAAGTATGTGACTGGTTTTGCACACCAATTGAACAAGCATATTCACAGGATCCTAGTCTATATTATTGATGATATTTTCTTACTGAAATTGTCTCCTTTCATGTTTTTCGATATTGTCCATTATTCTCTGATAAATAACAACAAGCATAGATTAGGATATATTGCTGGAAGTACCCTAAATCTCACTATCAAATCTTTATCTTTATGTTTTCCTCTGAATGTGTATCTAAGGACAAGTTCAATATAATTTAACCAGTCAAAGATGTTGGTTTGCCCATGCTTACTGATGTATGAATTTAGAGTTCGTTTCTTAGATGTTCTTGTTGGGTTTCAGCTGAAAGAATTGGGAAACTGGGAGATTATAGTTAGCCCTATCTCACTAGGGTCCTTTTCCAACAGTTAGCCTTTCTAAGATCCCTTTGAGTTGGTGTCAAAGCAGAGAAGGTTAAAAGTATTTCTCCGATCTATAGGCCCTGCTTTGTGTTTAATCTTAAATGTTTTCCACTTTCTGAAAGTGGTTATGAGGACTTCTGGATCATTTTCCCTTTAGAGTATGCTGAAATCAGGCCTGGATTTAAATGACATCTGACCTGATCTTAAGCTACCCTTTGTGTCTTTATTGAGATTTTCCTTCGAAGTACATCAAAAGCAGGATAGGTCAAAGTCCTTACCTGATCTTAGGCTGCACTTTGGTTTCTTTCCTTCACCCACTCCTTAATGTTCCATCTCACCATCTATCTAAAAATATCCTTTGGTATAGATGACTTTCCCTATGGAAACCCTTGGTTAGTTGTATGCAAGTAAACCCTTTTATGACTCCATAGCCCAATGGATTGGCACTTCTCTTGACCTATCTTCCCATGTTGAAACATCCTTCTATTTAGTTCATTCTTCACTTCCATAACCTTCTCAGTTAATGATCCCCAACCAAACAAACAAATAAAAAACCCTTGTGCTTCATACCTAGCCTAATACCTTAAACTGACCTAAAGATATATCATTCTTTACATTTATAAAGAGATCCCTCTCTAGATCCAGGAGGGATAGATCCTAGGATCCCAAAGTGGTTTGATATTGTCTTGTCTTTTGGTCTTGCCAATCTAGCCAAAACACAGGAACCACAACACAATGGATGTCATTGGTGTTGAATACAACTATGTAATACTCCCTTAGCCCAATTCTAGGGATTGGTTTGCTGGTTTCCAAAATTCCGCTGGTTTCCAAAATTCGCACAACTAGGTATGCTACACAACTAGGTATGTTTAATTGGCCTCCTTTGAAGAAGGTGTTCTCCCCCCGTGGGTAGCCCAATTGCCTTACCGAGTGATTCCTCTATGACTTCAAGACGCAAATTTCCATTTTTTCCCTCTTCCATCGAAATTGGCGAAGGCTGCTACTACATCATTATAACCCCTAGAACCTTTGGAGAAAAATCATCCAACCCTTCTTCTCGATGAATTCTTTACATAGCTGGTATTCCATGGTTTGAGAAAATTCGACAAAGGTGGGCTCATGCTTATCGCCCCCCATGATTAAAAAACAAATTCGAACACACCTGCAGTAACTTATTGAATTTAAACACACCTACAATAAGTTATTGAATTTAAACACACCTGCAATAATTCACTGTCAGAGGGAAAGACAGATTCCAATCACATAGGAAGAAAATATTTAGTGATCATAATCGAGCCATACTATGACATCGAAAACATAGATATCATTTAATATGCAATTCAGAAGTCTTGGGCTCAACATTGGTACACACACAATGTAGAGGAAGAGAACATATTCATGTACCCATAGCGTAAAAATGACTCCTGGTGTTGAAAATTCCTTCCATAATTCATTACACATCCCCTACATTGCACAAAGATGCCCTCATTTCATAAACGTGAGGAGAGATGATGGCACGATCGTGGTCTGTAATGGGAACATGGTTTGGCAATGACATTATGAAGACAGTCTCATTATGAATTCGTATGCCATTTAAGGCAATCACCACACCGCCATGCTCAACAAATTCTGATATCGTTCCCAATTGAACCATAATCAAAGGTGAGTCGGTGGTATCAATCCATCTATGTAAGAAAATGATGACACCTTATGTCGAATTTGCGCTCATGATGGATATCGTGGCTGCAAAAATCCCTACATCAAATTTATGCAATCATATACAAAAATTGTATCTCATACAATGGAGCGCTTGGATGATGCATGTTATATCCCCACTCATCATCTAGTATTCCCTCACCATCATACTTAGCCACCCCAAGCTTGATTCACTTTGTCACCACATATATTTATATACAATCATCAATATGGGTGAAACGAAATGGAGACAATGGTCGAATTATGAAGGAAGAATGGTTCAATTTGGGCTTAGGAATAGATTAGGAAGTGAGAGTGGAAATATAGGTATAGGGAATTTCGGTAAAATGTAGTTACATGCAGTGATTTTAAAACTATCTATAACTAAGTTAAGTAGATAAGCGCATTACCTATGTTACTTAAACAATATTTGGTACAACAATAGTGTTAATATCTTCCAAGATAAAGAACAGTCCATCAAGCGTTGGAAGTGTAGTTCTCACAGAAAATTATGAAAGAGGAGCAAGTGAGACTTGCAGAGACTAAGTGGCACCAAACCTAATAGGTCTTGAAGTAAACAGGCTTAAGGATATTTCAAGAATTGAACTGATGTTAGGAATAGTACCTCTCACATCCCATTAATATAACAAATATTTGTGACAAAAATGTAATCTTCATACATCAAATTTCTAAATAATAATCATAGTCCAGCATCGAGTGCTTATGTATGAAAATGACAAGTACAAAATAGTTCAAGTACAAATCTAGTTAAACATAGGGAAGGGAACATCAAATATGAAAAATCTTTGACAATTTGCCACCAAATTTCTATGTAGTGGCACTGGAAACCTATCCATCATCTCATGGATTTTGACTAGGCCTGAGATGATAATTGCCTGGGGAATTTCTATTTAGGACGCTTGAAATGTCTTGAAATAAGGCTCTGAGGGGGCTTCTTTTCCATAGTAATTCCAGTGGGCCCAGAAATGAATTATTCAATACCTAATGCATCCCTAGACTACCATTACCTTATTGTTTTATCAAGCCTAAGGTAGTTCCTGATCAGAGCATTCATGTTTAGAGAGTCTGAGTGGCCCATAGAAGACTCCAGAGGGTTACCTTTCGGTAATCATTTCCTTCAGATCAGAAAAGAACAATTATATGCTCAAGGAATCCTTATACTACTACTGGTCTAGGTAATTTTATGAGCCTGGATCAGTTAATTCTTGAGAGCTTCACTTTTTCAGAGTCTAAAGGCATCCAAAGAAGACTCCAAAGTGTTCATTTTCCAAGACTAATCCACCAGGTCTGGGTAAAGGAATAAACTTACTCTTGATGAATTTCTCCTTTATTTTACATGGGTATTGTGAGAAAACACCTGCACGATGAGGGACTGTAAGAGCCCAAGCACATATATATATATATATATATATATATATATATATATATATATATATATATATATATATATATATATATATATATATATATATATATATATATATATATATATATATATATATATATATATATATCTCATGGCAGTGTGTGTAAAAATAAAAGAATCCATCGACTGAACCAGCAAGAGGCTGGTCATTTACATGAAGTAGCTCTAATCCTGGATCCTTTCGAACTCCCTGCAAATACTGATCATGTGAAAGTGGTTTTTGATAAAATTTAAGCCGATGGTCATTCACTACAAAAGAATTTTTGTCATCATCGATAGTCTTAACGCGAACTGAATCATAATTAAAAACCTCATGTACTTCATAAGGTACTAACCATATATTAGAAAATTTACCTTTGAAGTTCTTATAATTATTGTCATATAACAAGGCTCGGTCACCTAGGAGACAGACTTTCTTGTTAATGAAATTTTCGTGCCATCAAGCTCTTTGGTCCTACACCAACGCGGTTCAGTGATAGGAATATTGTCTCATTCTTTCAAGTTCGTTCAACTGCATCAATCTCCGCTCTTGAGCTTTATTTAGGTTTATTCCCAATCAGGTGGAAGTTCTAAATGTTTTTACTTAGAATTCAATGGGCAAGAGCATCTACTTTCTGTAGACTAGTTCATAAGGTGTGTGCCCTATCAAATTCATCCAAGTAATTCTGTAAGCCCATAATGCCTCTAATAACTTATCCACCCAATCCATATAGTTCAGTTGGATGGTCTTTGTGAGGATGGATTCTAGGACTTTGTTCGTGGACTCCAATTTCCCATTAGCTTGGGGGTGGTAAGGGGTAGATTTATGGTGTTTAATCTGGTACTGATTGGTGAGTTCCTTGATGAAATTTGATGTAAATTTCATACCTTGATCAGTGAGAATCCCGCGCAGTACAACAAATCTTGTGAAGATGTCCTAGAAAAAAAACTCTACTACTGCATTTTCAATGGTAGCATATAACGCCTTAGCCTCCACCCACTTGGTGACGTAGTCGATGCATACCAAGATATAATTTTTATTTTTTGACATCGAGGATATGGGCCCTAAAAATTCCAATTCCCACTTCTCAAAAGGTTCAATGGCTATTTGTGGTTGAAGAGGCATCTCATCGGAGGAAACCAATTTCCCCATCCGCTGGCAGGTGTCAAAACTAGAAACAAACTTCTTGGAATCCTTAAAGAGTGAAGGCAAATAGTACCGAGTACAGAGAACCTTGTATGCAGTTATTTTATTAGCAAACTACCCCCCACAAGGCTCATTATGGCAGGCTCTCAAAACATCATACATCTGATCTTCCCGTACACATCACCTCATGATCAAATCCAACCCAATGTACAACAAATCTCCTTCAATCCAGGAGTAGTTAGCACTGCCCTACACATTATTATTTTTTTCCCAGGCAGACATATTCTAATGAAATTTCCCTCATACTAGATAATTGGAAACATCAGTGAACCAAGGAGTAATAGCAGAAATGGAAAATAATGCTTCATCTAGAAATTTATTGGGCAATGGATTCGGTGTGCTTCCCTCTACAATATTCAAATGAGATAATAAGTTAGTTGTCAAATTATCACTTTTGGGCCTATCAATTATGGTGATATTGAATTCTTGTAAGAGCAGCAACCATCTAGTTATTATAACATTAGTAATTGGTTTATTCATTAAAAATCTAATAGCAGAATGGTTGGTATGGACGAAAGTTTCATAACCGGTAATATAATGCCTAAACTTCCCTGTAGCATATACAACTGCTAAAATTTCTTTTTCCGTGACATTATAATTTCACTCAGCAAAGGAAAGAGTTTTTATAACAAAATAAATAGTGTAGGGGTAGTGATCTTCCCTTTGTCCCAGGACTTCTGCTAGTGTAGTGTCTGAAGCATCTATACAAATGTGAAGTGGTAAGGACATGTTTGGTCCTCTAAATACTAGAGCAGTGGACAACCTGTCCTTCAGTATTTGAAAACCCTGTTGACAATTGACATTCCACAATAATTTAGCATCTTTAGCTAACAATTTAAATAATGGTGCTGCAATTCTGGTAAAATTTTAAAACCCTCTAGATTAGCTTCTTCACAACAAATTAATACCTTCTGTAGATTTTCCAAAGCCTGGGAAAATTCATCTCCATAGACTATAAAGTCGTCCATATAGACCTCCACACAGTCATGGATCAAATAAGATAAAATGGCAAGTACAACTCTTTGAAAAGTGGTTGGGAAATTACAAAGACTAAAGGGGAGGAATCTATATGCATAAGTACCCAAAGGGGATGTAAATGTAGTATTTTCTTGGTCCTTTTTGGCTATTTGTATCTGATAATAACCATTGTATCCATCTAGACAAGAAAAATACTTCCTACTTGAAAGTGTGGCGAGTACCTAATCAATGAAAGGCAGTGGAAAGTAGTCGCGTAATGTGGCTTTCTAGAATTATATGTAATTGACGCACATACGCCACTTGCCGTTATTGTTCGGCACCACCACCAGTGGTGACACCCACCTACTATACGAAATGGGGTAGATGAATTCAGCGGCCAGGATTTTTTGAAGTTCATATTTGACAATGTCTTTTAACGCTAGGTTCATATGCCTTTGTGGCTGTCGGACAAGTCTTATTTATTCATTGGTATAAATATGGTGGATGAAGGTGTCTATATGGATGCCCCTCATGCATAGGTAATCCCCAGAAAAAGCTCCATATTTATCATGAATCATACTCATCAGCTACTTTTTTTTTTCTATAGTCAATTCTGTAACAATATGTAAAGTCTTTCCTTTGATGATTCCACAAGCCCTGTGGTGATTTCATGGCTTTCCTCTATTGCTGCAAAATAGGCGAATGCGACTGGATGGAAATTATCGTAGAAATCATCACTAAAAACATGTTGATAACCATTGAAATAAATAGGATAATCGATATAGGAACTATGAGATAAAAACTTCTGCAAAATATGTCCATTGGATTTCTCCTCGAGACCTCTAGAATGATCTAGTGACAACAAAGGAAACATACAATCTTTTTCTCCATAGGGACTCTCAAGCCATAATGTTACTTCAACAATTATCTGAGCAAGGGCAAAAATAGACAAAGTTTTGTTGTGGGGATCATTGGAAATAATCATTTCTCTATTTCTACACCCTATGACGGCATCAACTGTTGGAAACCAAGGGCGTCCCAAAACTATAGGGTGTCTAGGTGTATAGGTGTTCGAGTAAATGATAATGAAGTATATGGGATATATCCTGGAAGAAATAGTGACCACGATGTCTTATATGGTTCCCATTGGTCTGAAAATGGACTCATCTGCCATTTCTAAAATGATAGGGGTGGGTTTAAGCCCAGATAACTGCAAGGATATCATTTCTTCATATGTCATTTCATTTATTTCCACCTCTAAATCCACAATGGTGTTAGGAAGAAGCACTCTATTTATCTCAATGGTAACAATGGGGTTCCCAAGGTCATTGTACTTCGCAGGAAAGTCATAAATCATGGTGGACATTTGGCTTAAAATTTTTACATTTTGGTCCTTATGCCCTTTCCTACATGGCTTCTTGATGCAGAGATCATTGAAAATTTTGGTGTAGATAGGGATGTCTCTAATAGCTTACAAAAGTGCAATTTTGATGCATACATTCCTTAATTCATTTTCTACTTCATATTCAAGCGGAGTCTCTTATTTCTTTATGATAAGTCTTTCTCGGTAGGGTGGTTCACTTGATTCTTCTTTCTGTGTGGGTTTTTTTTTCCATTTTGAAAATTTTTTTTCAGACAATGTGGAAGGGACCTCTTCCTGTATGATAATAGATGATTTCCCCTTGTTGACTATCTTCCCTGACCGTAATTAGATTTCATTCATACGGATGGAAATGATCATGTATGTAGGAAAAGGTTGGATATTTATGTTTTTTTCAGGTTGAGGTGGTCTATTATGAATTGGGTTAGGTAAGGGTTGCGCAAGAAATAATTTAGGGGAAGGTGGGTTAAAAGTTTGAGGTGTCTACGAAGATGATGGGTCAGATGGTCCAGGTAAAAGTTTTTGCAAAGATGGGGTGGTAGCAAAGGTTGTTGATATGTGTGTGGATTATACCCTTGCTGATAGGATTGCATGGTCCGATTGTAGGAGGTGCTTGGCATGTTTTGGTAAGGCGCATATAACTGGTTTTGGGGTTGATAAGGGTTAGCATAAGAATTTTCCCTCCAATTCTGGTTTCATGGAGTGTTCAACGTCTAGCATCTAAGAAGTGGTCCAAGGGGGGTAAGCTAGCTAGAAGCTCTAGGGTTGAGTTTGACCATAGCCTTGGGGACTAGGTTCTAAGAACATGGTTTTATTGGGGTATTTCCAAAAGGGTTTCTTATTTTTTTGTGACGGATCATTTTCTTCGAGAATCCCTTTATAGATAGCTTGCAGACCGGGAAGAGATGGACATTTTCTGGTTGCATGTTCTAAGGCGTAAATTCCAAAAATATCAATGGCATTGATGGGACACTCCCTTTCCATATGCTTTTGTCTGCATTTAGGACAAAATATTTCCATAGATGCCCTTTCATCTTCTTTTTTCTTTTTATGTTTCATTATGTCGAGTTGGTTACCAATGGTGTTTAAAATTTATGTTTTAAAGTTTTCCAGTAGGTTTCCTATTTTGATTCAAGTGACAACATTAGTTGTAGGTTTCTGATTTCTAGATGAAGCATGTCAGAGACTGTCACGGAGCTTCCTACTGACTTTAGCCTGACTTCTAGAATATGTACGACAATTTTGGCTATTTCAGAAGAAATTTTTTTTTGTAAATGTCCCCACCACTTAAACGGTTTAGGGTTTCGATGCATTCATCTCTCAATCCTTTCAAGAATACCATTTTGATAGTTTTATCATCTAGATGGGCTCCTCAAGATTTTTGAAAATGATACATGAAGTGTTTAAAATATTCTTCTAGGATTTCATCATCTAGTTGTTGCATTCTCATAATATTTTTTATGTCCATACTTTTGCAAAAATCTTGGTATTTACTAGGAAATAAAGACTTCATGTCATCCCAATAGTATATGGTATTTTCACCTAAGGTCATAAAACATCTAAGTGCAGCGTATTTCAAGGTGGTTGGGAAAAATTTAAGTTTGTTTTCATCATCATAATAATTATAGCTTCTGCATAAAATATCAAACTCGAAAAGAAAAGCATCATGGTCCTCAAATGACTTACCGTATAAAAGTGGAAGAGACATCATGGATATGATTTTCATGGTGAAATTCCTGGTTACATATAGGATGGAGAAGCCAAAGATACTTTCTTCATCTTCTTCATCCGGCCCTCCCCTCAGTCCATCATTGTTTCTAGGTCCATCGTCATTTCCTACAAAAAAAGGCATCCTTGGGCCTTCTCCCTCTCCATGGTTTTCTTCCTGTTTTCTTTCATTTTTCTTGTTCTCCCCTCCATTATTTCCTAGGTTTATTTCAGATGTGTTTCTACTAATATGACTAGAGACAGATTAAATGGACAACCTTACTCTTCCTTGAATTGGGAGTTCTCCCTGTAAAATCTCCTTGTTGTTGGTGCTCCCTTTTTCGTGCTTAGTACGTGCGTAATGATCAGCGGGATTAGTTAATGGGATTTTTGTCAAACCAAAAGTTTGAGGAACTAGTGAACTAGAAATAAATCTACCTCTATTATCCCTAGCTATAATTCTATGCATTAAGAAATGGAAGATAAAGTTTAAGAACAAGCAGTAATCGGTAAGGCTTTGGAGAAACCCCACAAAAGTGGATGTCTTTCTCTTCACTCGCGTCTTACCATAATATTTATCCCCTTAGATAAACCTACAATATATCTGAAACTTAGACAATAATGATTACCTGAATAAGAAATTACAACTCCCCGAAAAAGACGCCAAAAATGTTGGGAGAAAAAATTGTTAGATTAATCCTCCAATATTCATATGTCAATGCGGGATCGTAAACACAAGATGCACTTCACTTTCTTCAATTTATAAGTTAGAAATTAAATGTTTCCTTTATAATTATTGGCTAGGTAATGGAACACACAAATGCTTATGAACAAACAACTTTTAGAAAGGAAATCAATCCATCTTGCTAACACAAGAAGAATTAATAATCAAATTCAACTTAAAGACTTGGAATCTCTATAAACCTAAACTATTCTATTCTTGGACTAAAATCTAGACTTAAATGAAGGACTAATGATTGTACAACAAATTCTACTTTAACAATCTATGAAAGCAAATTAATAATTCAACATACTTCATACAACAACTTAGTAACTCAATATTTCATTCAAAATCCAAACCCTTAATTTCTGGCTTTAACAAATTACACTTTGAAAGAATTGGAAGATCTAATATACATGTAATTGCAAATTAATCCTATGAATAAATAGTTAATATTATACTCAATGACTGTTCATAGTTTCAAAACCTAGAATGAGAAGGCTTCACATTAATTCCACTCTCTTGACAACAAGTAAAAGATCTTTATGTTAGGAACTAATCTGAATACTCTACCTCACACTCTCAATCAACCAAAATTAACAAACTTGATCTCCCACACTTCACTAACCTAGATATATATTACCTAATATTTGATAATATTAGAAACAAACTCAAATATCAAACCCTAATTCTATTTTCAAGAATGCAAAGCAAAATAAGACAATTTTGAATTTTCTATTTAGAATCACAAAAATGTACTTGAGAGAATATGCTACAATTGCATTTAACATGAATTAAATTACTCAAAATTTCAACAAGATAAGCTTAAGAAACCTACTTAATATTTCAACAAACCAACACTTTGTCTTCTTAATGAAATAGATAAGTCACACTACTTCGAAATCCAACAAACATGCACTATAGTAAGGAAATTCTAATGGAAACTACCTTAAACTGGAAACTATGATTTCAACTACACTGCTAATGAAATTCGCATTTAGAAACACTCAATTGTTTCAATAAAATTGCCACTATCTAATCTATCTAATGCTTCAGAGTCCTAATGGAAAAGACACTTCAAAATTTGAATTGCAGAGGCTATGAATCAGAGAAATTGAGATTCTATAAGAAATAATCAAACTAGACTATCTAGAACACTCACACTATTATTAATAACTCAGGATATCTCACTGATGAAAAAAGGAATCGAAAGCACACTACAACGGAATTGACCAACCAAAATGGAATCACATTGTGCATGCAATGATAAAATCTAATTCGGATGCATCTCAATATTCTATAAACAAGACCTCATTCCTCACCCTAATACTACTCAGAATTACACTTACATTCCCACAGAAAAATAATTTCCAAACCAACAATGTCCAAATCGGAATGTAATAATTGAATGTATAGAAACATTTCTAGTCTTCTGAATACATTTCGAAATCAACTTCATTGCCACTTACAGCTTTTGTTGTTCTTATTACAAACTCCCCCTAATTAATTTGAAACAATGATGTTTAAACCAATTTATTAAATGACACTTGTTAAATGTAAGAAGATTGATATGGAGTGACTAATTACACATTTTAATTCAGAGTCTTCGATCCCTTGTAGCACATAGAACTTCAAAATTGTTATAAATCTTTGTGGAAGATTATAAACCATATTTAACATGTTATTTCTGCATTTATCCAATCAAGTCATCACATCCAACAATTGTAGATTAGAAAAAAGGGATGACTTTGTTATTCAATTTGATTCAAACACCCATCCAATGGTTTCATATGGATTCACGACGATGGGGATCTCAATGTTATACACTTAGATGTTCAATCGAAATTGGCAATGAGATCCGTTCCTCTAACTGGAACCAATAAACATTAAGAGACACAGTATTTAATTTCTTTTGAAAGATAATCAAAATGAATCTTAGGTTAACTCCTCAAGAAACAATCTTAAATCGAAATGTAGTGATGAAATAAAATGCACACAGAGATTTACGTACGCATATGATTACAGGAAGATAGATCCGGATTGTAGTGGGACTGTGCCACACCCGGAGACGGATTGGAAAATTAGAGAAATGAACTAAACCTGAACGCATACAATTCAAAGACTAAATGAGTTCATAATGATCCGAAATTGAATCAGTAACACACCATGATGAATCAAAAACTAAGCTTCAATTATTGAGTAATAAATTTTACAATTTCAGACTTGATAGAAAATTGGAAATGGAAATCTTCGCTAGTTTAATTCATGACATTACCTAAGCTTTTATAAGCATAGTTACATACATAAAACAACAAAGATTTATGTTCATAGTAAATGTTGAAACCAAATGATTTTGAGATCCTACGATAGGTTCACAATTACCATTTTTCTCTACATAAGATAAACAAACTCTAACTATTCATATCTATGGCATAGTTGTGCAATAATCTAGAGGTTTGCTTCATAAGAGTCATCGAGCTGAGACTGATTCTAGAAAATCACTAGCTGGAATGTCTCATCGAAATCATGGAGACTTTCTTGAACATTGAGCCCTTGAGTATGATTCAGGTACCTAGTAGTTAGGTACAAATCTTCAAAATCGAGCTTCGGTGCTAGATTTCATGCTTCCCTTAGTTCAATAAGTCTTGTATAATTATATTTCACAACTACAACCCATAATGATATGTTAACATAAAAGTATACAACTCAAACACCTAAACTTAACCATAGAATAGTCAAAATAACACTACCTACAAATTCCTTTACCTTAAATTGGGATCTGATGTGATTTAGGTCATAGGAAGGACAAAAAGCGAATAAAGGAGTTCATAATTAACCAAAACAAGGTTAAACGTTGTAGGGAAAGTGAAGAAATTAAGACAAAAGGGGGGTTCAACAATGACCTTCTTGTCGAACTCATCTTAGGATATTGTTTGAGCAGGATCTACTAAAAGCGAGCAATCTAGTATACATGACTCTCCAATTGCAATTAGCAGGAATGTTAGTTCTTAGTATGGTGCAAGAATTAATCCAGATCCTCAATGGGGCATATTTGATGACAATGAATTGAGGAGTGAGAGAGGTCATTAGTGCAACAAACTTGAATGTCACGGAGATGGTAGGAACACAAACTGGTTGAAAAATCCATAATATGAAGAGAATAAATATCGTCGGGCTCTCTTTTCTCACCTTGGAGTTGAAATATTATCTGATGCAATATATAATGCCAAAAAGTCATACATTAGTAGTTAATATTATAAGAATAAAATTGGAAATGAGTATGAATGAGAATTGTATTAGGCAAGAAAATAAAATATATCATCAAGAACCATTTGATTTTCCATAAATGCACCACCTTGATATGTTTGACATGAACTTTTGTACTGCACTAAGTTGTTTTAAGGACACATCTGAAACCTCCCACTTTTAATGTAGCATTTGACTTTTGGGTGTTTCCCTAGATAATAGAATTGCAACACAAGACTTACTAGTCTTTTGGGCCACTACTTTTACAACCAAAAGCACAACAGTGATTGAGCAGGGTCATGCACCTCGTAACGTGATTGAGCAAGTTAATGTACAAAATGTGCCACTAAATCACGTGTTTGAGAGGGTTCACCCTAATTTACCAGTGTGAATAGCTGCTTGCAGCTCTAGATGGGATTCAACTTGGTAACATTATCCCATAGAAAATCAATAGAGTCACATATTCACACTAAAATTTTTTCTATAATACTTCTATTGAACTCCATTGCCAATACATATTTCCAATAAAAAGCCCCTATTTTTACTTTATACTTTATTTATAATCCCCAATACATATAACCCCCCCCGTATAAATGCGATATATTGAATCTATTTTTCACAATTGTAAAACCCCTTTATGAATGAATGTTCTAAGTTAATGGTCAAGAAGTTGAAGTATGTGTGCACAAATATTGAATATGTTTGTTATAAAAAAATATTTTCTAAACTTTAAGTAATCTACAGGAAATAAAAATATATATAGTTGATAAGGTGTTGAATAATATTGAGTTAAAATTCCACAAGGTAGGACATAATCTATAGCTTTTAGTTGGTACCTAGATAACATATGTCATCTGACATAATACTACATATTTTTTTCTTAAAATCATGAATATTGTTAGTAATGGGTAGTTAGTATGCATCAATTTCAATGTTCAAGCATCAAGAGGATCATGACATCATGTCCTACCATATATGTTTTCCTACTGATTTCTATAGTTCTGATGTGATCGATTTTCTGTGGCAGAATGCTTGAACATGATCAATCCTAGTTGTAATGTTGATTTTCTTTTCTAATTATTTTTCTGCCTAAAATTATTCCTTTAACTATCAATACAGAATATTACATATTAGTAATTTCACACAAAATGGTGTGCAATTGAGAATATTCAGCAATTGAAAATAGTGGTGTGAAAATCCCTAGTAAATATAAAAAATTGCCCAAAGAAATAAAGCTTATCGAAATTTACTCATGGAAATACATTTTAGAAGAAACATTTCTTAAAATATTCCTGAAATAAATGAAAAAAAAACAAAATTATTGCCATAAAGGCACAAAAGAAGTGTTCACACATTTCCAAACAATTGACTAACTATCATGATGAAACCTGTAATTAAAGGGCTATATTCTTTGTCATCAGGAATGCCCCCCCAAACATCATTAGTTGCCTAAAAAATTGTTATAATGTAAATAAAACAATCATTAATATGATAAAAATATTTTATTGGATTCTTGTTCTTTTAAATAATGAGGGCATGTATTAACAACTTATCAATCTAGGCCAGTGGTGGAGGGCTACATGGTCTAGCTATGGTTATGCTCACCTTTAGCAATCAACACAACTAGCTCCGTGCCTTGGCATTCTACTATAAATTTGTGATTCCATAGAGAAATAAGAGGCAGTATGAGAACCAATATAATTTCATAAGAAATCTCTTTTTTTTCCCAAGTAAAAATGTTATCATCTTTTCCCTTGTTAAAATCTAAACAACAATTATTTCTTTTATTGCACACAATAAATATAATTCCAGATCTAACAATCTATTGATCTCTAGAGAATTTGATGGCCTAAGACACTTTGTACCCTAAGATATAAATATATTAGGAAATGGGTGTAGTGATTATTACACACCCAAGTGGATAACCTCTAGGAGAAAAAAATTCTCCCATTTTATTTTCTTAGATAACCTAGTGAGAGTTATTCACTCGCATGTATTTTCTAAAGGCCTCGACCTAGTTCCAATTCAGCTCCACCCACCGGATTGTAAAGGATTTCAAGGTTAATTTCATGAATATTAAGTTGGGGATGATCACCTTGACCTGCTCAATGACATGTCTATGAATATTGGCTACATTGAACTTTTTTTCTACCTAGGAAAAGAGACACAATCCCATGTCTAAGAAAAAAAAAACCTTTGATATTGTTAATTACTCTTTTGAAAAATGGAAGGACCAAGAACCATGTCTTATTCACTTTTATTTCATAAAGTAGGATGAGGACACTATAAATACTAATCATTCAAAATAAACCAACTTCAAAGCCTTGGGATTTCTAGTTCAATACTCTAGGAAACCTTGTAGGCCCTCCAAATGCTCCAAGCAGTAAAAGTCCCTTTCAAATTCAGAATGGTTGGGTTAACAGTCAAAGTTTGCAAATTTCTACTTTGTGGGTATGACCTCCGTTGTTTTTTAATCCGTAGGAACTTGTAGGACTAGAAGCAATCATGCACAAAATTCGTGCAAGGGTTATGGTGGTAGAGGTCCTTCAAAGCTCAATTAAAAAGGAAAAAAAACCGAATCTGCATCAAATATGTCAAATTTTCACACAAATAGGACTAAAAAACCGTACATGTTTCCTGCTTGTCAAATATTCTACAAATATTTATGAGTAAAATCCACTGTATTTATGGATACATTTCTGAAAACAATTTTTGTACCATGCAATTAACCTACCTGAAAAATATCCATTTTTTTTACAAAAATATAAAATATTTTAATATTATTTTCTACAAATATTTTTGAATATTTGTACCATGCAAATAGCATACTTGAGAACTATCCACTTTTTCTACAAAAATATAAAATATTCAATTTGAATGTTACCATACTTTGGTGTGGGAAGACTACAACAAATGGGATTGGAAAAAGGATGGGGAGACAATGCAGAGAATCTCATGGATATGATCCATTTTCTGTTAGAGGTCCTTTAGGCACGTGGTCCATCGACTTTGGAAATATTTCTAGAAAGGATTCCTATGTTTTTTAACTTTGTGATTATTTCAGCTTGTGGTTATTTTGGGAAAGAAATTTTAGGAATGTGAGACACAAGTTGATAGGTTAAAAAAAAAATTATAATTGCAACTCCCATTCCATGATATCTTCTCTTTATTTTTTTATTGTATTTTGAACTTTTACTTTGATTTTTTTTTTTACTTTTAACTATAAAATTGAACATACTTGGTATCATATCTATTTAAATGGCATCCAAAACTTGATAATATTAGTATAATAGTTGTTTTGTGTTAAAATATATTTAGATTCAAAAGATATAAAATATAAAAATAAATGTCAATAACTTCATTTGATTGTTACTTGGATCTGTTGTGCGCAGGTTACATGAAATGTAACTGGAAAAAGGACGGGGAGACAATGCATAGCATGCCTTCGACATGATTAAATTTTTTTTGGATATCCTTTAGGAACCTAAGCCGTCAACTTTGGAAATGTTTCTTGTAGGGATTCCTATGGTTTTTAATTTGTGATTATTTCGCCTCATTGGTCATTTTGGGCAAGAAAATGTTTTATGAATTCGAGACAAGACAACGGTGGACAGGTGAAAAATTCTTTTATAATTGAAATATCCATTCCATGATATATTCTATTTATAGTTTGATTATATTTTGAAATTATTTATTTTTATTTTTTGTCTTTTAAAAACAAAATTGAAAATACTTGGTATGATGTCCATTTAAACAACAACCAAATCTTGAAGATGATCTTAGTATTACATGATACTGACTGAAATCCTTTTAGTTGTTTTGTGTTAAAATATTTTCATGGCTATTAGAAAATTTTACTTTCATGTTGTTATTTGATCACATGTTCTCTATATACTTGACCAATTTCATGCATTAGAGAATGAAACATTGTTGTGAATAAAATGACAAGGATTAGAAATCACATCTGAGATTATTTTTTTTCAAAATTTATCTACAACTTGAGCTTTTTAGCATGTAACTTGGTTTACGTGATTGTGCCTAAGCTTTCCCATAAGTTTGAATGCTAATTTACTAAGGTGTTATTTTTTATGGTGAAAAATTATTTTCTTTGTTTATGTAGGTCATCTGGCTACATAATGGCCACTATCACCCAACTAAATAAAAATTGATCAATTTTCTTGATTTTATCAGGAAAAATGGCTTTGACATTGTTGATTTTGAGGTCTATGTTGTATAAATTCTTTATAGGTTATTTTAGTTTATTTTCTAGTGTTAATTGTCATTCATGATTTACACTTTGCACTGTATCTTATTTCATTTCCAGAAAAGGAACTCAATGATGATTGTAAGAAGTAAGAATTGAAGAAATATGACAACAATAACACCAGAGCGAAAAACAAAAAATGAGAGAGAGAGAGAATAGAATCGGTCTAGTGATACCCTTGGAACCAACATCCTGCATAAGACACACACATAAAGGTTGATGGTAAAGTCTTCGGAGTTGGTGAATTCATGTGTAATTCCTTAGAAGCACAATGATAATGTTTTGAAGTAATGAAACAAAATTTCATGTGTAAATTTTAGTGCAAACATTATTAAGTTTAAAACTCATATTTTAATACTTGACATTTCATATAATATAATTTATGTGCCTGAAATTATTTATAGTTTCACTTAATATTGTTTCGTATTGTAGTTAACATATGTAACTTTGCATTTTTATATTAGATAAGCATGCACATTATATGGATTTTTCTTTTAATTCAGCCACAAAATAATAATAATAATTAATTTATGTTTATTAATAATGAACACATAAAATCAATCTAAAACTACTAAATTAGTAGTTTATATTGACTAATGATGAACAAAAATAAGACGAATACGACTAAATTAGTTGATTATAATGATTATTAATAAAAGAAAATGAAATCAATATAAACTACTAAATTAGTCATTTATATAATGAATATGAAATTACAAAAAAAAAGATAAATGACTACTGCAAAAGATAAATTTGTGATTACAAATGATGTCTAAATTTTTCATATATACGACTATTAGTAGCTAATTTACAGTATCTTGTAACATGACCAACATTTAATCATATTTCCTTGGCAATTATTTGGTTTCAAACGATGACTAAAATTTTCATATATATCACTATTGGTAGCTAATTTAAAGTATCTTATAACACGACCAACATTTTGGTCATTAATTGGTTTTCTCAGGTGATCAATAGTAATATATTTTGTTGTATATTTGGTCATTAATTGTGGAAAATAATGACTAAATTAATCACCAAATTTATGACTAAATATACTACTAGATGATGAAATTGAGACAAAAAATTAATGACTAAGCTAAAAATGACTAAAATTTGGTCGCGTTATAGTGTATTGTAAATTTGGTACTACTGGTCACTGACTGAAACTGCCATTTATATGCAAAATTTAGTCAATTTTTAGTAACTAATTAGCTATTTTTTAGTAGTGACTGTTCAAAAATTTCTCATCATACCACACAGATAGTTACCATCCTTGTTCTCCTTATTCTTGTCCCTCTACAGATAACATGACCCCAAAAGGAAAGAGAAGAAAGCCTACATCTAAAGAAAATAATCTCACTTCTATGCTGGTCGATCTTGACCATGTCCCCCTTGCTGACTGTTATTTCAAAAATTTTGGCATAGAGTTCAAATTTGAATTCCATGAATTGCACCTTTGGCTAAAACAAAAATACCTCAATCAGCAAGATGACATCAAGTTGCAGAAATCCCTTTTTCCCCTCTTTTCATTCCCTCAAACAAATGATTTCCCATATCTGGTCACCTAGTGTCAAAATAGATATGACCCCATAAAAAGAGTAGTGGTGGCTCATAATGGAAACATTTTGATATCCATCACTACAGAGACCATAAACCGTATGCTCTTAATCTCTTAGAATAATTCCTTAAGCCTTTTATCTCAAGTAGCTCCTATGGAGCTGTACCATAAACTTAGTTTCCCTCAGAGAGCCCAAATATTTGAAACCTTTCTACCTGATTATGCTGAATTAGAGAAGAGAAACCCACCCTAACCATCCTCCATGCTCCCTAAAGTCACCAAGCACATCATTTCTCTACTGTCATTTTTGTTAGGATATCTAGATGGGAAGACAATAGATGAACCCCTGCTTGGATATTTCTCCATTTTTTCCTAAGACCTCTCCATTTTTTCCAAAGATCATCAACCTGCATTAATGTATAATTACAATCAATTTTTGGCTCATAATATGCATGAGAAATTGATGAATTTAATAACCCAAGGAATTTTTAAGTACACATCTATACTTATACATATGTTTCTATTTCGGTAAGGAGATTCACTGCCTGTAAGGAGATTCAATGCCTATACGCTCAACAAGAATGATGAATAAGGACTAAACTAGTCAGTAATTCATTGGACAGAGATGGTTAGGTCAATTTTAGACAAATTATCTTTTTCATATTTCAATGACTCATTCATACATTCATTAGTGTAGCTTCTTAGCAGCCAGAATGAGCCCATAATTGGTCAGTATATTAAAAGAATCCTTCATTTGAGTGACCAAGTCAAAATTGGAGACTGGTATTTATACCAAAATTACACTAAGATCAGAGTATATGGTTGTGAGGTAGCACCATACAAATTTTCAAAATATGTTCCAATGAGAAATTTATCTTTTGAATATATTAGGTAGATGATTAATATGGATTATGTACACTTTGTTTCAAGGAAAAGGAAGTCACAGTTCAAGATTAAGTCAAATATTGGTTCTTTAATTTGCAATACCAGATTTGCTGGTATTGAGGTAGACGTTATCTTGAAAAATATGAATTTTCAGTTGAGCTTCACCTAGTTTTATGAACCCTTCAGTATTATTTCAAATTTAAGAGTTGAATGAAAAAAAAACTCCATATAATCATACACTAAGGCCTCAAATTGAAAAGTTCATGAATCGGGAGCAGTGGAATGAAAATACATTGCAGGAAGAATAGGAACAAATCCTTTCTGCCTCCACATTGCAGACTCCAGTTTCCCAAATAAAACATCGAAAAAGATCAAGGAAAGAAACATCAACTCATGTGGAGTTTGTTAAAGAATTCGTAGTCCAAAAAAAAAAAAAGGTTGACTTAGTATTTTCTACACAACAGAGTCAAAAGAAAACATAAATCATAGATTTAGGAGATCTGGAAGTGTCTACATCAGCAAGAGGGAGTGTTCCTAATACTCCAACATCTACTTCACCCTCTCAAGAACCTCTGGAGATCATCCAGTCAATGGGAACCAGTTCATCAGATGACCATAACATGTTCTCTAAATTCTTGGAGATTAAATTGAAAAGTTAAATATTGAAGTCTAATGTATACAATCATGTTTGGAAGTAGACTTATATATCACAACACATGCTTCTCTCTTCTTTTGATAATGAAAAGGGAAGGATTCAAATGGATTTCTTACAAGCCCAAGTCCCTTTTCCAAAGTCTCCATTAGATTATAAGAAGACCATATTCTCATCTGATGCTAACCAAATTCATCCAATAGATCAGATGTATATGCATAGAAATTCTAGAGAGATGCTCTTCTCTACCATGAATAATACAACTATGAATCTATATAAGTTAAGAACAACACTATCAAATGTATAGTCACAACTTAAAATAGAAATACGCTCTTCTTTAGCTAAAGAAAACAACTTAAAATCTTTAGAATACGTTGTGGTTAAGATTGGCTATGACCCAAAAGATTGTAAAGTTGTAGAAGAAATTTTAAAGAATAAAATGCAAAGATTGTAGCTCTGTGAAAACAGATTAAGCTACCTTCCATAGAAGCAAAAAAAAAAAGGGAAATAGAAGAGAGTGAACCGAACATAGAAGAGATGCTCAAACTCATAATTGAGAAGAAAATTCAGATAAATAAGATGGAGGAGAAGATTGAAGGACTACTCAAAGAAAAATTAAAGTCAGTTAAGCTTTCTATGATCCCAGTTACAATGGTACAAATTGCAGTTGCAGGTACAAAGCCTAGCTCTCCATAGACAACTATGGATTAATTTACATCGACAACAGGAGATTCAATCATACTAGTGCAAGATTTGGCCATACAGAAATAAGAAAATGAGAAGCTTCTGGAGAAATTCAAGACCTTTGATATTCAGAAGATAAAAAATGATACCTTGTATATTGAAGAAATGCAAAAATCTCATAGATTGGGACTAAACGTTTAAAATCTAGAAAGTGAGTTTCTCATGGTGAACACCTTGGCCCAAGACAAGGAGAGTATATTGACAGAAATACGTCAAGAAATGATAGAAATATGGCCATCCGTACAATATTTTTTTGAGTAGTAGTAGTTAATTAATAGATGCATGATATTCATTGAAAAGGAGAAGGCAACACTCAAGAAAAAACAAATAGAGGCATCAAACATGATCAAGGTACTGAACTATAAAAGAAGAGTAGAGTTGGAGTAGATCAACATTTCAGACAGAACAACTACTATCCTCAAAATGAAGAAAGTATTGCAGAAAAATAATTTACTGAACCAATTGAAACTAAGTGTCAAACTTTGGACATTCATGTCCAAATATTTCACGCTATTTTTAATTTTCTAAACCATAGAGGATTTCCTAGACTAGTAACTCCTAATGCAAAGTTGATCAACTTGGATGAGTACTACATAAAGCTTTACACCATTTCAATTAACAAATAAAATTTTGCAAGAATTAAAGGCCACGTGACAGGAAAAGATTTTCTATAAGATTTATATTTTTATTTTATTATAAAACATGAAATCAAACATATCTTCAACAAACAAACCTACTTATGAAAGTTACACAGAAGTAGATGAATTATTCACGAAGTTGGAAAATATGGAAATTCCAAGTGGGGAAAGATGGGATCACCTATGTGAAACCATCGAGTAACTTTTTATCTCCAAGAGAATGCTATCACAACAACAATTTTTGCACCACATCATCAAATGTTTCCTTAAAGAAAGTTATAGGTCACTCATCATTTTTATTTTCCTACAATTGGATACTATTTTTGTAATCTGTTTTAGATATTTCTAAGTGATAGAAACTAGTATAAATAACTCTCCATTCGATTTATTAAGCGTTTCACCCTTTGATGAGTATTTTTAAGCTGAAGTGTATGAGATTTGATCATTGATGATAATAAAATGATTTTGGATCTATTTCAATCAGTTTGTTCTGCTGTAAGTTTTCCAGTATTCATTTCATTTTTTTGTACATATATTTTATGTTTATCAAGACAATTAGGTAAGAAAAAGTTGTTTTTCAGTCCATCATAAATCCTCTGAAGTTATAATCCATTTTAGAGAATGACCAATTGAACTATATGTTTTTATAAGCCCCTCAATATCAATTAATTGTTAGCATATTCATAAATTTACATATGTTTTGTTAATTTTTTGAACATTTTTTGATAATCTTTCACACTTCCGGTGAATTAAAAATTCAATATGAATATATAACTGATCATACTTTCATACATTTTCTGCTTTCACATATCCAATCTTAAATCATTGTTTTAAGTAAAGAAATGATCATTTTATTAATATTTAATATTATCTAAAGTTTAAATACATATGTTTATAATTTCTTAAAACATTGGTCATCCAAAAACCCAATTCAAAACAATCAAAATATTATATATTCTCTGGCATGATTAATTGACTTAGAATTATCTGAGAGGACAACATCAGACTGGCGTCATTGCTAGGGATATTAAATTTGATCCATTTTCCCTAGGAAAATGATATTCATATTCCTTTAACAGTGAATAAAGGTCTAGTTAGGTTAAAATATTTCACCTCGAAACTTCACATAACCCAAGCTGGCTCCTTCAAGACATACCAGGTCTCCCTCTGATTTTGATATTTTTTTACCTTTAGCGGATCCAGAGAGAGTGGTAAGATAAGCCTCTTCAAGAAGAATACTTCAAACCCATTCTTCTTCTATTCGTCAACAAAAAACCACCTCAGTTCCTTATCCTTTTAGATCAGGACCAATTCCCCTCAGTTCAAAATATCTACCACCTAGGGTGCATGAATTGATATATAAAGGAGTTGATTTCCAATCATCTCTTCAAGTTCATTCATTAGAATCACATCAAGTACCTATAGTACCTTCTGAATCTCCTACATATGAACAAGAATTTGATTTACATTTACCTGAATTAAAACCTACTGATTTCATTTCTCCCACCTCATATTCTTCTCCATCCACTTCCGCAGAACCAAAATATCTCTTCTCCTTATATTAAAACCCTTTATTTGACATAAGTAAGGAGAAGAAGAGTTCCAATAGTTGGCCATTCATACACCTTTATGACCTATAAGGAGATCTTCAAATTTAATTCTTCCTCCACCTTCTTTTACCCCTACATATTCGCCTCCTCCTTCCACTATTTCATCTTCTACGTCTACCTCATCTTCTTCTACAACCACCACCTCATAATCTCATTCATATTCATCACAAGGTATGCCCAGTTTTAGGCCTATTTTTCAAGCAAGAGATGCTAATTTTTTGCTTTCAAACATATTAAATGAATTTCCTGCTCGATATTTGAAACATCTTCCAATATTTAATGGGGAAACGGGTTTATCTTCGAAATATCATTTAGAATCATTTCTAGATTTTCCTAACAATATTAACATAGAACGAGAAAATGTATATATAATATTGTTTGTGTGATATTTAGAAGGAAATTTTATAATCTGGATTACACAATTGAGGGGAAACTCCATTCGATCTTGGGAAGAATTAACAACTATTTTGAAGAATCAATGGGGTGTTAAAAAGGATCATGTATACTTCCTAACATAATTTGAAGAACTTAAGATATATTATGGAGAACGAATATTTGATTTCATTAAAAGATTTAATTTTTTTATCATAAGATGCCTGCTAACTATAAACCACCAGTAGCAGCAACAAATGTTAGGTTTTCCAAAGCCTTTGAAAATGATTTTATGGTCATGTTAATGGAAATAACTTCTCTAACCTTAGAATATATGAAAACAAATTCCATTAAATTTGAAGCTAACGGAGCTTCTTCAGCTAAGCTTAAAGCCAAAGCTGAAAAGGCTCAAAGAAAAAAGAAAGCTAATCAAGAAGCTTCTTCTTCTAAATCCAAAAATGAAGATAAAAAAGTACATGAAATTTCATCATTACTTAGGAAAATTTCGAATAGGATTTCTAAAATTGAAACACAACCAAGAGTAGTCCAGAAAACTGTTGCTAGACCTCAAACACAAACTCAAGTTAAATTTAATGAATCTCCTCAACTACAAATTCTTCAAAGACCTAGTAATGATCAGCAGAAACCACCTACCATGTTGATTGAAGATCAACAGTCTGATGATAATACTCTTTCAATCATAGAAGATATTAAAAACCTTTAAAATACATCTCTTCAGACTTCTAATGTCCCTATTCCTCAAAATCAAATATCCCAAGAGGATCAAGAAAATTCTGAAGTTTCTAAATATCAAGCCTTCTCTGAATTCCTAATTGTTGAACATAATAGAAGGTATGATTTAAGACCAAGGGCAGGTCCTGGAAGGCCTCCCAAAAATCCTGTCATAATTGAACCATAGATAAAATATGTTGAAACCCAAACAACAACCATTCAACCTTTAAATCAACCAACTGATACTACTCAAATTAATAGAACTGTTTCAATTTAGTTTAATGTTTAAAGGGAGTTAGAGAGATTCAAAACTCCCAATTCATTATCAGAACTTTCAAAGTAACCTAGATACAAAAATCAAGGCACAAAATGGATTCAAAATCAAGTGTAGATGTTGAAATGGATGTTATAAGTCTTCCAGATAAGAAACCCTCAATAGTATTCGGTCCAAGCTCTGACATGATAGATGAAACATTAACACCATTTTATGTAACCTTGAATACAAATGATTCATTGTTGTATAACTGTATGTTAGATTCTGGAGCCTCACATAATCTTATGCATAAGGTTATTATGGACCAGTTAAATTTGGAAATTACTCGATCTTACTATGACCAATACACCTTTGATTCTAATAGTGTACCATGTCTAAGACTAATAAAGGACTTAGTGGTAACCTTAGCCAAAATTCCTATGAAAAGTGTAGTTTTAGATATTGTTCACTGATATCTTTCTTAATTTTTGGATTCTTCTTTGAAGATCCTATTGTGATAAGCTAGGAGGGTGTCTTGAGATGGATATGTCTTTTCCTACAATTCTTGTATATGGAGGAGAATAGGGATAATTTTAAGGATGGAAAATTATCTTGAAGTTTAAAAAATTGGCGAATCTCACTAATCCCTAATATGCAAACTATAAAATGTTTATTGATGTATTTGTAAAATTATTCAAATTTATAATGATATTATATATATTGTCTATATAATGTTGGAGATTTTTAACGTAAAATAATTTTATATTGTAAAATTTGGGCGAATCATTTTTATAAAAAAATGGAAATTGGCGAATCTTTTTTTTTGAAAAAACCATGGAAAATTAGCCCACCTACGAATATTAGCCCCTAAAATTTTCCATGGAGGAGAAACCCATAGGTTGTATAGAGAGGTTAGATTTATTCATACTGTTTGTAAAGAAGATCAAGCCAAAAATCATCCCATATATGTAGTTGACCAAGATTTTTGTTTTTTTCAATTATATTCAAATAATTTACAAAATTATCAACTTAAAATTGAAGATGTTGTAGAAACCCCAGAAATTGTCCAAACTGATATTTGGAAACTATGCTTTGATTGATCTTGTTCTAAAGATGGAGTTGGAGCTGATGTTGTTTCAATTTCACCAGAAAAATAAAACATAACACAATCCTGCACATTGGATTTTGATGTTACTAATAATGTTTCAAAGTATGAAGCCTTTCTTTGGGGTTTAGAGCTAGCTAAAAGTCTTAAAGTGAAAAATATAAGTGTTTTCAGTGATTCTGAACTCATACTTAGACAAGTTAGGAATATTTTCCAAACAAAGCATCCTAGGCTTAGGTCTTACAAAAATGAGGTTTGGGATTCACTGGAAAATTTATTTCATGCACTTAATATTACTGCTATCCCTACAAATGAGAATATTCATGCATACTACGTTGTTGTTTCTGCTAGTTCATTTAAAATTACAGACCAAATGAAAGTTCAATATCAAATCTGATTCAAATATAGTCTATTTATTCTGATAATCTAAAATACTGGAAAATATTTGAAGATGATGAACAACTTAAATCTTTTCTATAGGCCATTGATTAATTCTTTGTTTTACAAATTGAAGAAGATCAATCGGACATGAATGAACTTAATAAAGAAAATGAAACCTTGGATTTAAATTCAAATATGGCTGACCACAATATTATTCAACTCTAAAAAAATTTTATTCCTAAATTTTTAGTCCCTCTAGAGAATTAATTTGACCAGAATGATGTTCCTAAGAATCTACTGTCAAATTCACCTGAAGAGGATATTGAAGAGTCTAACATTGGAAAAAATGAAGATATTAAGAACATAAAAATTTGTGCATCTCTACCTCAAGAAGTTAAAATTGAATATCTGAAAATTCTTAAAAATTATAAGGATTTTTTTTCTTGGTCTTATGCTAAATTGAAAACTTATGATACATCTCTCATAGAGCATAAAATTCCATTGAAGCACGAAGAAAAACACTATAATAATTAATCTAGTCTTTCTCCCTACTATAGAGAAAGAACTTAAGAAGTTACTTATGCTCAGATCATTGTTCCATTAAGATACTCAGATTAGGTAACTAATTTATTTCATGTTAGGAAGAAATCAGACCTTTGGTAGACTTCAGAAACCTAAACAAGTCATCCTTAAAAGATGATTATCCATTGCACAAAATGGACCAGTTACTTCAAAATGCTTCAGGTGCTAATAGACTCTCAATGCTTGATGTTTTCTCTAGATATAACTAGATAATGGTGGGTCCTGAAGACAAAGATAAGATTTTTTTTACCACTCCTTGGGGTACATTTATGTATGTCAGGATTCTCCTTGGATTAACAAATGTTGGAGCAACATTTCAAAGAGCTATGGACTTAGATTTTGTGGGTAACACAAACAAGTTTTTTATTATATATCTTGATGAACTTACTATCTTTTCTAACTCAGATCAGAAATATTTAAAGGACATGATGAAAATTTTTGACAGGTGTAGAAAATTCGAGATATCACTCAACCCAAAGAAGTCTTTTTTTTATATCAGAGAAGGAAAATTTCTCGGTTACATAATTTCAAAGGAAGGAGTGTTGATTGATCCTAAAAGCGTATTCATAATCCAATCACTTTCATTGCCAAGGAATAAGAAGGAAATCCAATATTTTCTTGCAAAGATTAACTTCTTGAGGAGATTCATTCCTTACTATGATGAAATAGTTAAGGATATCAGTTAAAAAGAATCACGAAGTTAAATGGACTATACCTCCTAGATATGCTTTTGATTAGATTAAAAAGGCGATTTCTGAAGCTCCAACTTTAGCTAGTCCGAAGTATTCTAAACCATTTAGTATATTTTCCTTTGCCTTTGAAACTACTTTAGCTACTATCCTTTAAAAAAAAATGATTATGGTGATGATGAACCTATATCATTTTTTAGTAAATTCATGAGATATGAAAAAATTAAGTATGAAATTATTGAAAAACAATCTTACACTCTAGTTCAAGCTTTAAAGTCCTTCAGAATTTATGCCCTCCACTCAACTGTTACTTCTTATGTTCCCAACAGTGTTGTAAAAATTTTTCTCACTCAACCAGACACTAATGGGAGAAGAGGAAGATGGATCACCCAAATCCTCAAATTTGATCTTAGTATCAAAACCACTAATTTAGTAAAAGGTCAATGTTTGGCCAAATTGTTATGTGAATGCAATTCTAAAGTTCTAGGGATAAATTATGTTTTTGAAATTTCAGAGAAGAATACACAAGAACCTTCTCCAAAATTTCATGGGGAGAATCCACAAGAACCTTCTCTCAATGCAGAAGGGCAGAATCTAGAAGAACCTTCCCAATATTATGAACGAAAGAACACACAATAACCTTCATCTTCAAATCAGAAAATCCGTTTTCATATTGATGAAAAATTGCTACTGTGAGATTGGTATTCTCATATTGTACATTTTCTGATTAACGTTGAGTGTCCTTGTCAATTTTTAATAAATCAATGTAAGACACTTAATTTAAAGGTTTTGAAGTACCGTACATAAATGAAAAGGATGGATCCTTTCAACATCCTTTTGCTTTTCTTGACAGAAAGTGAAACATGAAGAATTATTGAGTAGTTTCATGCAAGTATATGTGGTGGACACTATGCCTAGAGAGCCACAACATACAAAATACTAAGAGGAGGATTCTATTGATCTACTATATTTTCACAAGTACGAGAAAATGTTAGAAGCTTCATTCCATTTCAGATGTTTTCTAGAAAGAAAAAGCTTGTAACTCTTCCTTTAGTTCCAATACTAGTTTCAACACCCTTCTTACAGTGGGGATTGGATTTAAAAGGGGAAATTCATCCATCATGAAGAAACTAGCACATATGGATCTTAATTGCCACAAATTACTTCACCAAATGGGTGGAGGAAATTCCAGTTAGGAATGCCACATATACTATAGTGATCAAATTCATTGAAGAAAACATTCTGTCGAGATTTCGATGTCCTCAATAGATAGTAATTGATAATTAAACATAATTTAGTAGTGTAAAAGTGATTGAATTCTATTATAAATATCAAATATTATTACATAATTTTAATCCTTACTATCCAAAGGGAAATTTTTTTGCAGAGTCATCAAACAAGAGCCTGGTCAAGGTAATTAAAAATACTTTAGATGATCATCAGAAGAATTGGGACGATCACCTCATCTATGTAGTTTGGGCTAACAAGATATCTCCTAAAAGGTCTACAAGAAAATCTCCATTTCAGTTTCTTTATGGTAAAGAGACCATTTTTCCTACCAATTTAGCTTTCCATGTTTTAAATTTTTACAATAAGTTAATGAAGAACCTGATGATTTCTCTAGGAGGATAAATCAGATTATTCAATTAAATGAAAGCAGGGAAAAAATTCAATATAAGCATAGAAAATATCAAAGTAATATGAAGAGTCATTTTGATAGGAAGGCAAGAGAAAGAGATTTCAAGGAAAGAGATCTAGTATTGAGATGAGATGCTAGGAGGGAGGAAAGAGGAAAACATGGAAAAATTGATAACCTTTGGTTCACACCTTTTAGCATTGTTGAAGTTAAGGGTCATAATAATTTAAACTTACATAACTTGAAAGGAAATTTTTATTCATTTTGCAGTCAATGGAAGATTCCTGAAGCATTACATCTAGTACTGAAGATGTAGAAGAACAATTCAAATTCATCATTGTACATATACCAGTTTGTTTAAATTTTTCAAGTCTATCTATTTTCACAACAAAGACTCCATTAGCCCTAGGAGAAGGCACTTACATCTTCTTATTCTCTGCATCCTACAGGAGGAAGCATCCTCCTGTTGGAGATGATGTTGTAACATTATTTGGTTTTGACAAGGTAGTATTTTTAGAAAAAATTAAAAATTAAAAATGTTAAGTTTGGATATGAATAGAAAAAAAAAATTAGGATTCATGATAAGTAAATTATTCGTATCAAGAAAATGATAGAAATATATTCCCTAAAAAATGAAGGAAAATTTGTTGAAAAAATGTTAGGAAAGAGATAAAAAAAATTATTTTCTTAGTTTTAAATAACTTTGAAAAATGGTTGCCTGTTTAAATGCACCAAGGTTTTAAATTGGGACTTAAATGTTTTTAATTTTGATTAATTTATTTTTTAAGAAATTAATTTTTATTATAATAACAAAGCGCATGTTTTTATCCCAAGTCAACGAAAGACAAAATCATTTTTCGCATTGTGTTATCGCCTCAGCAAATTTCAAGGGCAGCTCTCTTCCCCGCCCAGATCAACATCGGGGAATCCTTTTCGCACCCTCCTTGCCTATTTCCCAATGGGGTCCAAAAATTTATTTTCCCAATGGCAAGCCTTTCCTACATGTCACCTCCATGATACTTCACACCCCACCTTGCTCAAAACCATAAACCATCGCCTAGCCACTCCGAAATCTTCTTTCTCCCCAACGGTGGTTTGCACTCCGACCAACGATCAATTGCATTTTCTTCCTGACCATTTCTCGATGCCGAATAAAACATTGCAACCTCTCCATTGTATTGTGACTTCATTCCTTACCGTTATGCCTTTTGTCTCGTTAGATCCGCTCCCTAGTCGTTTCCTTAGCCCTTTTAGTAGCTAGATCCTATAGCGTTGGAATTTAACTGCTACAGTCACATTATCAAACAATAATCTCATAACAGCATTCCAACCAGTTATAAATATATCCACACCCTTCCTTTTACAAATTTTTCTTTATTCACTATTTTATGCTGAATTGTAGGTTTTTCAGAGCATAATTACACCACTTTTTCAGACATTTGCCACACAAATAATTACCATCCTTGTTATCCTTCTTCTTGTCCCTCTGCAGAGAACATGGCCCCAAAATGAAAGAGAAAAAAGTCTACCTCTGAATAAAACCCTCCCACTTCTACCCTAATCGATCTTGACCACATCCCCCTTGCTGACTCTTATTACAAAAATTTTCACACAGAATGCAAATTTGAATTCCATCAATTGCACTTGTGGCTAAAACAAAAATACCTTGATTAGTAAGATGACAGCCAGTTATGGGAATCCCTTATGCCCCTATTTTCATTCCATGAAGCCCGTGACTTCCCATATCTGGTCACGTGGTGTCAAAATAGATATGACCCCATATAAAGAGTAGCGGTAGCCTAGAATGGAAACATTCTGATATCCATCACTGCATAGACCATAAACAGTATGCTCTTAATCCCTAAAAATGACTCCTTAGGTATTTTTGATCAAGCATCGCTTATGTCGTTGTACCATAAACTTACTTTCCCTTAGAGAGCCTAAATATTAAAAACCTTTTCACCTGATGATGTTGAATTACAAAAGATAAACCCACCCTATTCATCCTCCACGTTCCCCAAATCCACCAGAAACATCATGTCTCTACTATCTTGGTTGTGAGGATATCCAAATGACAAGAAAGTAGATGAACCCATTTTTGGATATTTCTCCATTTTTTCCAAAGATCATCAACCTGCATTCATGTATAATTATAGTCAATTTTTGGCTGATAATATTCATGATAAATTGATGAATTTAACAACCCAAATAATTTTTAAGTTCACCTCTGTACTTATACATATTTCTCTATTTCAGAAAGGATATTCACTGCCTATTACACTCAACAAGGAGGATGAGCAGGGATTCAACCAGTCATTAATTCATTGGACAAAGATGTTCAAGTCAATTTCAAACAAATTCTCTTTTTCAAATTTAATTTACTCATTCATCCATCTAGTAGCATAGCTTCTTAGCAGCCATAATGAGCCTAGAATTGGTCAGGATCTTAAACGAATCCCTCATTTGAGTGGCCAAGTCAAAACTGGAGACTGTTATTTATACCATAATTACACTGAGATCAAAGTATATGGTTGTGAGTTAGCACCATATAAATTTCCAAAATACGTTCCAATGAGAATTTTCTCTTTGGAATATAATATGTAGATGATCAATATGGATTATCTACACTTTGTTTGAAGGAAAAGGAAGTCACAGTTCCAGATTAAGTCAAATATTGGTTCTTTCATTTGCAATACCAAATCAACTAATATCGAGGTAGATGATATCTTGGAAAATATGAATTTTTAGTCGAGCTTCACCTAGTCTTGTGATCCACTAAAGCTACCTTCCACCAAAGACCCACAGACAAAGGAAATAGAGGAGAGTGAACATAACGGAGAAGAGATTCTAAAACTCATCATTGAGAAGAAAATTTAGCTAGAGGAGATGGAGGAAAATATTGATGGACTGCTCAAAGAGAAAGACAAGTCAGCTTAGCTTGTTATGATCCTAGTTACAACAATACGAATCGAAGTTGCAGGTACAGAGCCTAGCTCTTCATCAACAACTATGGAATCTATATCAACAACACAAGATTCAGTTATAGTAGTGTAGGATTTGGCCATACAAAAACGGGATAATGAGAAGCTGCTGGAGAAATTGAAGACCTTGGCAACTTAGAAGATAAAAAATGGTACCTCGTATATGAAAGAAATGCAGAAATCTCACAAATTGGGACTAAAATTTCAAAAGCTAGAAAGTGAGTTTCTCATGGCAGCCACCTTGGCCCAAGCCAGGGAGAGTATATGGACATAAATAAGTCAAGAAATGACAGAAGTATGGCCATCCATAAAAGAAAATTTGAGCATAAGGATTTAATTAACAGATGCAAGATAGTCATTATAAAATACAAGGTGACACTCAAGCATAAACCAATAGAGGCATCAATTATCAGACATTATCAAGGTATTGAACACTAAAAACATAGAATAGTTGGAGAAGATCAATAATTCAGACATAACAGCTACTATCCTAGAAAACAAGAAAGTATTGCAGAAAAATAATTTACTAAACCAATTGGAAACTAAGTGTCAAACTTTGGACATTGATATACAAATACTTCACGCTAAGTTTAATTTTCTAGACCAAAGAGGATTTTTGGACTACTAGCTCCTACTAAAAAGCTGACCAACTTGGAGGAGTATTAAAAAAAGCTTTACACAATTGCAATTTATAAAGAAAAGTTTGCAAGAATTAAAGGCCATGTGATAGGGAAATATTTTCTAGAATATTTTGATTTTGATTTGCTTATAAAAGATGAGATCAACCATCTCTTCATAAAAAAGCTTAATTTTTAAAGGTACACAAAAGTAGATGAAGTTTTCAGGAAGTTGGTAAATCTGGAACTTCTGAGTGAGGAAAGATGGGATCAACTATGTGAAATAATCGAGTGACTTTTTGTATCCAACAACATGCCAGCACATTAGAAATTTTTGCACCACACCATCAACTGTTTCCTCAAAGACATTGACAGATCACTGAACAATTTTGTTTTCCTACTATTGGATACTATTTTTGTAATCAATTTTAGATATTTCTAAGTGATTTAAAATAGTATAAATAACTCTCCATTCGAATTATTAAGGGTCGCACCCTCGAATGATCATTTGTAAGAAGAAGTGTATGATATTTGATCATTGATGATAATAAAAGGATTCTGGATTCATTTCAATCAATTTTTTCTTTTGTAATTTTTTTAGTATTCATTTCATTTTGTTTTATGCATATATTTTATGTTATGAAGATAATTAGGTGAGAAAAAGTTGTGTTTCAGTCTATCTTAAATCTTCTGAAGTTATAATCCATTTTAGAGAATGACTTATTGAACTATCTGTTTTTATAAGTCCCTCTATATCAATTAATTGTCAGCATCTTCATAAATTTAATTATGTTTTGTAAAGTTTTTGAACATTGTTTGACAGTATTTCACACTTACGATAAGTTAAACATTCAATCCGAATATTTAAATGATCATACTTTCTTACAGTTTCTTCCTTCATATATGCAATCTTAAATCACTAACAACCTTTTTATTAATAATTAATATTATCTAAAGTTCAAATACATATATTTGTAATTGTTTAATACATTGGTCATCAAAAAACCCAATTCAAAACAAACTAAATATTATATATTATCTCGCATGACTAATTAACCTACAATTATCTAAAAGGACAACAAAGATCATCCCTACTAGCAAAAATTATTTGGAAAAGAACCAATATTAACCTAATATGTAAGAGATATTGCCACATAAAATCTCCCCATAAAACAAAGCTCCAAGCTACACTAAAGAGAAAAGAAACATATAATTCCACAAGAGAAAACAGAAACATATAATTCCACCAGAGAAAAAAAAACATATAATTCCACCACCTACAAAATAAAAATCTAGTCCAATATAAAACCACGAGAAAAAATTGTAAATCACCTAAATAACAACCCATTTAGAAAAGGAACACTCGAGGACTTTCAGATATAAAGCTTCGTTTACAAAGATGGTGAATCAAAAACATAACATCCTTCACAACAATATAAACGTTACTAAAATATAGAAATTCAATATTTAATATTATATGTATATATAAAAAAAAATTCAATATATTTATAGTGCATAGTAAAAATATTTTGTAATAGTGTTATGTTTATTGAAACTATTATTAATTTATTATCTTTTAATTAAAAAAATAACTATTATATTTTATTTTATATTTTATTTATTTAATAAAACAAATTAATATTTAAAAAAAAAATTATTATATTTTACTAAACTATTTACTATGATGAAAATTTATTATAAATTTATAAACTATTATATTTACTCCCAATTCTCATAAAAAGTATCATTTCAAATTCAAGCTGTTTATCATTTTCTAATATTCATTCGAATTTCATATTTTTACGATAATTACTATTTTAATGTTAATTCGAAATTCAAAATTATAAAGAATTTACATTGGTTTAAATATTTTTTTCTAAATAATATATATATATATATATATATATATACACGACCACGAGTCTGACTCTAATAATAGGTCTTTACTCATAACTCTCAATTTTGTCATGTATAGAGATCTCATAAAACATAATCCTTATAGTCAAAAGAACTTAATCTTTGATAGAAATAAAAACGATCTCTTTATAAATGAATTAAAAACTAATTTGCTTTCTTTATCAAGTATAGACAACATAAATGACCTCTATCATAATTTTACTACAACCCTCTCATATTCTATTATCAAGTTCTCAATTGAAGTCTCAAGTAATAAAAGAAATAGAAAAACCAACCCAAGGTATGACAAAGATTGTAAAAGTGCAAGGAGAGCAATTAAGGAAGTTGTTGATGAATCTCTCAAAATTAACAAGATAAAAATATACAAAGCCCTAAATAAAAGAGAAAAAAAACAATATATTCGTAAAAGACAAGAGAATCTCTTACAACTCTCTAAGGTGGCTCCTAAGAAATTCTAGAGGCAGATTCTAACTTGGAAAACTAAATATAATAATAAAATTGCTTTACACGACTGTAATTCCTATCTTAAAAAGCTTTCTGAATCTCCAAATGCCAGGGATTTTGAAACCTTCCTCACAACGAAAGAGTTTTTCTCATTATAAGACATTGATTTTGAGGTTAAATGCCTTGCAAATGGGAAAGCTAAAGAAATTGAAGGTTACCAGGCAGAAATCTTAAAAATTGGAGGTCCTGTCCTCATCCCCCACATCCACAAGATTTTCAACCAAGAAGTCAAGAAAGGGTTCCCTAAAACTTGGACTCAGAGCCTCATTATCCCTATTTTTAAAAGTGGGGATACAAATAACCCCTCTAATTATAGAACAATTATGATCAACCCTCTCTTAGCTAAGTTATATGGTATTATTTTGGAAAATAAGTTGAGCATTTGGCTTGAAATTGAAGGTAAGCGGGCTAAAGGCCAGGTAGGTTTTAGAAGGAAACACTCAACAACGCACCACCTCGTTACGCTTAGGATCATTGTGGAAGAATTCCGCAATGATAAATCCAATCTCTTTTGTTTTTTTGTGGACTTTAGAAAGGCTTTCGATACGGTTGCTAGAAATAACCAATGGAATAGATTAGAAGAGCTAAATGTTCCTTTCAAGCTAAGAGAAGCTACTATAAGGTTATACGAGAATGTAATTACCAAGTTAAAGAGAAATGAGGGGTGGTCGAAAGATATTATGTGTAATATCGGAGCTAAACAAGGTTTCCCCCTCTCCCCTACCCTATTTGGCATTTACATCGACAAGCTAGAAGGTTGTTTAGAGGAAGCAGGATGTGTTGGCATGATCTTAGCTGGGATAGTCATCATCCTTCTTCTCTATGGTGACGATATTGTTTTTCTCCCAAGGTGCCCATATGATCTTGATAAGCAACTTAGACTTCTTAAGGATTTCTGCTCTACCATGGGTATGTCTGTTAACACTGACAAATCAAAAGTTATGATTATCAAATCCAAGAAAGACACTTACGCTAATTTTATGTATGACAATAGTAACTTGGATGAAGTGTCTTCTTACAATTACATAGGAATTGATATTCATCACAAGCTCAACTAGAACTATAACATTCAGAAAAGGATTAGTGGGGGGTGGAAAGCTTATTTTGGTCTTGAAAATAATTGTAAAACAGAAAGCCTCATAATGTGGGATAGAAAGAAGTTCCTCTTTGAAACTTTAATCACTCCTGTTATCTTATATGGATGTGAGGTTTGGGGTTGCATCATCTCTAGAGAATCCTAGAGAAATATTAAGCAAATCCAAAAGCATTTTATAACGTATAACCTTAAAATTAAAAGCAATAAACCCTATCCTATTCTCCTTATAGAAGTGGTTCTTTCCCCTATCGAGAGCCTAGCTATGACTAGGCTTCTATTGTACAAGCACAAGCTCAATAGCATAGAAGACCACAGTGTTGAGATTTTTTTGATATTAATTTGGCTAAAAATATCATGGATATGCCAACAATAGGATTTGTTCCTAAACTGACTGCATTAAATCCTAATGAGGAGATATTCTATCCTATTTTGGTGTGATAGAATTAATTATTCAATTTCTTCTCTCTTCTATAAATTGTAAGCCTGTAGAGGAAAAACATACTTGATGTGAGGTGTGTGGAAGAGGAAGTGCAGATGTGCCAATCTGCTGTTGTAATCTCTTGTTGATGAATAAGATTACCAATACCTCTGTTTGGTGCCAGATTGATTGGGTGAACCACGTTAATTCTTGTCTTTATGTTTTATTGCTGTGTGTGTGATTTTAGTTTTCCGTTACGTTAACTCTTACAATTGGTATTGAAGCGGGTGGTACTGGAGAGAGAACCATGGTGTTTCGACTTACCTTACTGAAATTTTCTTCAGTGCTGACTTTCAAGGCGGAAGGACGCTATATCGAAGTGAAGAAATGTGTTTCTTGTGCATGCATGGATCGTGGTTGTGTGCGTGGACCGTGCCTCCTGCGAACTGAGCGAACGAGTGAGTTGCTGCTGAGTTGTTATATGGCTATGTCCGAGAGCTGTGATATGGCTACTGTGAGACTATGAGGATCGAGTCTTTCAGGGCCGATTGCGAAATCCATGTTCATTTATGTGAGGGCCGGCTAAAGGCTGTGTTAACGTGAATGAATGCATACTGCATGCAATTTTCCGTTTGTTTAATGTGCTCAAGTCAACTTTCTCACGCTTCATGGCATTGTTTTCTTGCACTGGCTTTCAACCATTAAGAGAACATCGGTGCAGAGACAGAGAAAATAAAAGTAAAATTTGTAGGTGATGAAAAGGGTATAATTATACATCCACCTTCACATAGTTGTATGCATGTGCTACCTTCCCTAAGAGGCATTTCATTTTTTTCTTATTTTCCTCATGGGCGTTTGAGAAAAATGAAATGAGGAACAACTTCATACACTTGGAGCCGGAATTATAGGTCCCTCAACGCTACAAAATCCCCAAAAATTAAACTGTCTGCGTCCTCTATAATCATCTATCTATATTGATCACGCCAGACCTAACTTTTTTTATTTGAGAGAGTCGTGTTAGTTTTATATGAACTAAAATGTTAATCATGTCCACTATTTCTACGGTTTGATTTCACATTACATGAAGTGCTTTTCCATTGTTCGTGTATGGTGCACCAATGTTGTGTTAATGTGAATGCTCCAATGGGAGGCCGCATATGAAGTTGTTGGCTGAGACAACTTGCGTGAAGGCTGTCGATGGACAACATTAAGTCAACGGATTGCAGCGTTGTCTTCTTCCTCATTGCTTCTACTTGGGTAGGGCCTAGGGCCTAGTGCCTAGGATTTTCGATGGTGGAATGTTTGTTTACAAGTGTTGTCAATTTGCCAAAAAAGTTTTGGTTTGTAGGAAAAAGTAATTGCATGTTTTTGAAAAAGGGCATTTTTATCAAAATTATTTTGGATTAAAATAAAATCTTTGTTTATTAAGATTTGAAATTGCAAATTATTGACACAAGCAACTCAATATGGAATAAACTCAAAGTGCTTGACTTGAGATCGAGAAGTTTAATGGGAAAAATAACTTCGAAATCTGGAAAGTCAAGATGCATGATTTACTTGTACAACAAGGTGTGGCAAAGGCACTTTTGGGAAAATCCAAACAACCTCTTGCCATGACAGATGAAAAATGGAGTGACATCGATGATAGAGCACTGAGCAGCATACGATTTTGTTTGGTGGATGATGCTTTATTTAACATCATGTCAGAGAAAACTTCCGCTGGTTTATGGACAATGTTAGAAAAACTGTACATGACTAAATCCTTAACCAACAGGATTCTTCTGAAAATAAAGTTGTACATATTGCGCATGAAAGAAGGTACATCAATAACTGATCTTTTGAATACCTTTAATGCTCTCTTGGTGCAGTCAGATTGCATAGAAGTAAATTTTGATTCAAAAGATAAAGTTGTAACTTTATTATGTTCTCTGCCTAAGTCATGGGATCATTTTGTTACTTCTATAAGTCTTATTTCATCAAAAACCCTTGAATTTGATGATGTTTTTGGAGCTATGTTGTCTAAAGAAACCAGGAAAAGGTCAAATTTAGAAACCTCTACATCAGAAGCAATGATGGTTAGAGGTCGATCTAAAGAAAAACGCTTGGGTCAGAAAAACAACTCTCGGTCAAAATTGAAAGGGAAGAAGAGTAAGCTAAAATGATTGTTTTGCGGCAAATCGGGACATTTGAAAAAGGACTGTTGGAAGAGGTAGCAAACATCCAAAGGAGAATCTTCAACAAAAAATAAAGAGGCAAACACGATAGATACAGGTTCAAGTTTGGCATCCAGTTCAGGTATAAGTGATGAAGTTCTATCAGTTAATTTGTTAAATCATGATCAACATTGGCTATTAGATTCTAGTGCATCCAATCACATGTGCATTAATAAAGAGTGGTTTAAATCTTATAAATCAATTAATGATGGAGTAGTTTACATGGGAAATGATGTCTCATGTAATGTTGTGGGAATTGGAAGCATCCAAATTAAAATGTTTGATGGGAAAAATAAAATCTTAATTGATGTAAGACATGTGCCTGAACTCAGGAAAAATCTTATTTCTCTAGGAGTGTTAGACACAAATGGATATAAAACTTTTATTCAAGTTGGAGTATTGAAAATTTACAAAGGAATCCTATTAGTAATGAAAGCAAAGAAGGTTGTAAATATTTTTCATTTAGAAGGAAGAACAGAGTCAGATCATGCTTCTACTGTATCTGAAAACTACATTGATTCTATTTGACTATGGCATCAACAATTGGGCCATATGAGCGAAAGAGGATTAAAATTTTTATCTGATCATATGTTACTTCCTAATTTAAAGTATTTTAAGTTAGATTTCTGCAAACATTGTATATATGGGAAACAAAGCAAGAAGATATTTAAAACTGGAAGACATACTAGTAAAGGAATCCTTGATTATATCCATTCTCATGTTTGGGGTCCATCTCCTACAACCTCATATGGAGGATCATCATATTTTGTATCTTTTATAGATGATTTCTCTAGAAAAGTATGGGTCTACATGTTAAAAAGAAAGTCTGATGTATTCACAGTTTTCAAGCAGTTTAGAGCATTAGTAGAAAACATCACTGGAAGAACCATTAAATGTTTAAGAACTGAAAATGGTGGTGAGTTTACTTCAAAGGAATTTGATAATTATTGCAAGGAATTTGGGATCAAAAGACATAGAACTACTGCCTATACTCCTCAACAAAATGGAGTTGTTGAATGCATGAATAGGACTCTCTTAGAAAGAGCAAGAAGTATGCTAAGTAACGCCAATTTTCAGAAGAAATTATGGAAAAAAGTAGTATCTACAGCTTTCTATTTGATAAATCAATCACCATCAACTACAATAGGATGCAAAATTCCTCAAGAGGTATGGAAAGGTCATCCTTGTGATTATTCTAAATTGAAATTTTTTGGTTGTGATGCATATGCTCTAATTCCGAAACATCAGCATTCTAAATTAGATCCTAAATAAAAAAGATATATCTTTGTTGGATATGGTGATGGGACTAAGGGATACAGGTTGTGGGATCCTACTACTCACAAGATCATCATTAACATAGATGTTAAATTAAATGAATCTTCACTTGATAATCCAGATATAGAAAATAAATTTAAACAGGAAAATGTACCTAAGTTTCAACATATTCAGTTTGAAACCAGTTCAAATACTAATGATAATAAAGATGAACAAGTTTTAGATGCAGATCATGAAGAAGTTCCTACAGATAATAATCAGCAAATTGTGGAAGAACCAGAAACATCTTTGAGAAGGTCCACGAGAATCAAACATCCTCCTAAAATGTATGATGATTATGTTACTTCAGTTTCTTTAACCGCTAATGATGATGAAACTTTATGCTATTAGGCAGCTATAGAAGGTTCTAACAGTGATAAGTGGAAAGAAGCTATGAAGGATGAGATGAAGTCATTAGACAATAATGCCACATGGGATCTGGTAGAACTCCATAAAGACAGAAAAATTGTAGGATGTAAATGGGTTTACAAATTGAAAAGGGGTGTTGATGATAAAGAAAACAGGTACAAATCGAGGTTGGTTGCGAAAGGTTTTTCTCAGAAATCAGGAATTGACTTTGATGAGATATTTTCACCAGTTGTTAAAATTGTTTCAATTCGGATTGTCTTAGCATTAGTTGCTTTACTTGATTTAGAATTACAACAACTAGATGTTAAGACTACATTCTTACATGGAGATTTAGATGAAGATATTTAAATGGAACAACCTGAAGGGTTTGTTCAAAATTGCAACAAGAAATTTTTCTGCAGGCTTAAGAAATCATTATATGGTCTTTAGCAGTCGCCGAGACAATGGTACAAGAAATTTGATTCTTTCATGATGAGCCAAAATTATATAAGAAGTGAATACGATCATTGTGTTTACTTTAAGAAGTTAAGTAATGGCATATTCATTCTCTTAGTATTATATGTTGACAATATGCTTTTAGCAAGAAAAAGCATAATTGAGATCAACAGGTTAAAGGCTCAGATGGATAGGACGTTTGATATGAAAGATCTAGAAGTAGCAAGACAGATTTTGGGCATGGATATTTTCAGAGATAGGAGCAACGGTAAGTTGTGGTTATCACAATAGAAGTATATTGAGAAAATACTCTTAAGGTTTGGTATGAACAATTTGAAGCCAGTTTCAGTCCCTTTAGCTTCCCATTTTAAGCTTTCTTCAAGTTTATGTCCTAACACAAATTAAGAAAAGGAATATATGTCTCAAATACCTTATGCTAATGCAGTAGGAACTTTGATGTATGCGATGGTTTGTACACAACCAGATATTTCAAATGCAGTTAGGGTTGTCAGTAGGTATACGGAAAACCCATGGAAAGAACACTGGTCAGCAGTGAAATGGGTGCTTCAGTATCTAAGAGGCACAAGTGATTATTGTATCACTTATAACAGAAGTAGTGAAATTGTTTGCGGATATGTTGATTCCGATTTTGCAGGTGATTTGGATAAGAGAAGGTCAAATTCAGGATATGTCTTTGCTCTTGCAGGTGGAGCTATTAGCTGGATGTCAAAGCTACAAAACATTGTTTCTTTATCCACTATAGAAGCATAATACATAGCTGCTTCACATGCTTGCAAAGAAGTAGTTTGGTTGAATGGTTTTTTTGGTGAGTTTGGTAGGTTGCATGACAACATTAAGTTATTTTTTGATATTCAAAGTGCAATTCACTTGGATAAAAATACAACCTATCATAGTAAATCAAAGCATATACTTATAAAGCACCATTTTGTAAGACAAGTTATCACTGAACGAGGAGTCTCTCTTGAAAAAGTGCATACAAAGGAAAACTATGCAAACATGTTCACGAAAACAGTTTTATTAGAGAAGCTACGATGGTGTGTGGCTTCTCTTGGCTTGCAGAGAAAATGAAAATAAAACAAGAACGAGGTATCATGCTAATTATTGTCAAGGTGGAGATTGTTGAGATTTTTTTGATATTAATTTGGCTAAAAATCTCATGGATATGCCAACAATAGGATTTGTTCCTAAAATGACTACATTAAATCCCGATGAGGAGATATTGTATCCTATTTTGGTGTGATAGAATTAATTATTCAGTTTCTTCTCTCTTCTATCGATTGTAAGCCTGTAGAGGCAAAACATATGAGATGTGAGGTGTGTGGAAGAGGAAGTGCAGATGTGTAAATCTGCTATTGTAATATCCTGTTGATGAATAAGATTGCCGATACCTCTGTTTGGTGGATGTAGCCCAGATTGGTTAGGTGAACCACGTTAATTCTTGTCTTCATGTTTGATTGTTGTGTGTGTGATTTTAGTTTTCCACTGCGTTAACTCTTACCCATAGACTTCCTAAGCTAGCTTCAAATTCTAGCCAAAACTACCTAAGGTTTAAATGAGGTTGGTATAAAGACACGAGGTTCTAGTTAAACCATTGGGAGATCGACGAGAATGTTGCATTGCAAAACATCAGTAACATTAAAAAAATTGTTACTTCTAAGTTCAAAGAAAAAATGTGGTGTGAGAAAGATCTAGCAGCTAAAAGAAAATTAAGGTATTATAATGACGTCATCAACCCCACCTTAGAAGATAAAAAGTATCTCGCTGCTTTAAATAGCTCAAAGAATAAAATTAATATAGCCAAGATTAAAACGAACTCTCATGAGCTCCATAGTGAAACAGGTCGTTGGACAATTCCTAAAACACCATGGATGGAAAGGATCTGCCATCTCTGTGAGAATATGAACATCGAGGAAGAAAATCACTTCCTCTTAGAATGCCCCGGATACACCCACATTAGAGCTCAATTTCATAATATTTGTTGCAATACTGACCTTCCTAGCCTTTTAAGACGTCAAAATTATAGTGAGGTGGGGAGGCATCTCTCCAAGCTTTTTGAGCATAGGAATAAAATCTTAATTCAAATTAAATAACTCTTTTCTTAAGGTCTGATAGACCAAAGATTGGTCTCAGTGGACATTAACCATCATCATCATCATCATCATTTATTTATTTATGAAGAAACTGAATATATAAATTATTTTGTTTTAATTTTCGTTGTTACTGGACTGATGCATATAACAAGTAAATAGGAGGTAAACGGGTAAACTATAAAAATGGATTTGTATTTTATGTAGATTAGAATGTAATAGGATGAAAATAAAAACTATAGCTATAATATTTTTTTAGGTAATGCAAGTTTATTGTTGGAATAAAAATATACATATTTATCCTTTTAAATATAACAATTTTTTTTAATTAAAATAATTAAATAAATGATTTTATATATTAAATAAATTAATTATAATTATATATAAATATAAAATTATGACATAATAATAATAAAATATATAAATAGAAAAAATTTATTATAATTTAATACATATTTTATTAAGTTTAAAAATTAAAAAAAGTCGTAATAATTTATTATACATGCATTATCCTTTAAATGTTGAATTAATATTATTTTTTTATTTTTTATTTTTTTATTAAATACATTATTTGAATATTTGTAAGAATATTATTTATTTCAATTATAAATAATGGATTATGTTTGAAATATCCTAGTAATATATGATTTATTTCAGTTACTTTTATGATGATGATGATTAACGTCCATTGAGCCTAATTTTTGGTCTATTGGGCCTAAAGAAAAGAGTTATTTAGTTTGATTTAAGATTTTATTTCTATGCTCAAAATGCTTGGAGAGAAGCCTCCCGAGCTCACTATAATTTTGACATCTTAAAAGGCTAGGAAGGTCACTATTGCAACAAAGATTATGAAATTGAGCTTTAATGTGGCTGTACGCGGGGCACTCTAAGAGGAAGTGATTTTCATCCTCGATGTTCATATTCTCACAAAGATGGGAGATCTTTTCCATCCATGGTGTTTTAGGAACTATCCAACGATCTGTTTCACTATGGATCTCATGAGAGTTCGTTCTAATCTTGGCTATATTAATTTTCTTCTTTGAGCTAGTTAAAACAGAGAGATACTTTTGATCTTCTAGGGTGGGGTTAATGACCTCCTTATAATATCTTAATTTTCTTTTAGCTGCTAGATCTTTCTCACACCACATTTTTTCTTTGAACCTAGAAGTAGCAAATTTTTTAATGTTATTAATGTTTTGCAATGCAACATTCTCGTCGATCTCCTAATGGTTTAACGAGGCCCTGGTGTCTTTATACCAACCTTGTTTAAGCCTTAGGTGGTTTTGGCTGAAATTTAAAGCTAGCTTAGGAAGTCTATGGTCTCATATGCTATTGTGCTTGTGCTTGTACAACAGAAGCCTAGTCATAGCTAGGCTCTCGATATGGGAAATACCCAGTTCTATAAGGAGAATAGGATAGGGTGTATTGCTTTTAATTTTAAGTTTATACGTTATAAAATGCTTCTGGAATTGCTCAATATTTTTCTAGGATCCTCTAGAGATGTTGCAACCCCAAACCTCACATCCATATAAGATAACAGGAGTGACTAAAGTTTCAAAGAGGAACTTCTTTCTATCCCACATTACAAGGTTTGTCATTGTACAATTATTTCCAACACCAAAATAAGCTTTCCACCCCCCATTAATCCTTTTGTGAATGCTATAGTAAAGTTTCAACGAGGAACTTCTTTCTATCGCACATTACGAGGTTTGTCGTTTTACAATTATTTTCAACACCAAAATAAGCTTTCCACCCCCCATTAATCCTTTTTTGAATGCTATAGTTCCAGTTGAGCTTGTGATGAATATCAATTCCTAGGTTTTTGTAAGAAGACACTTCCTCCAAGTTACTATTGTCATACATAAAATTAGTGTAAGTGTCCTTCTTGGATTTCATAATCATAACTTTTGTTTTGTTAGTGTTAATAGACATACCGATGGTAGAGCAGGAATCCTTAAGAAGTCTAATTTGTTTATCAAGATCAGATGGGCAGCTTGTGAGAAGAACAATATCATCAACACAGAGAAGAAGGATGACGACTATCCCAGCTAAGATCGTGCGAGCACATCCTGCTTCCTCTAAACAACCTTCTAGCTTGTTGATGTAAATGCCAAATAAGGTAGGGGAGAAAGGGCAACCTTGTTTAACTCCGATATTGCACTTAATATCTTTTGACCACCCCTCATTGCTCTTTAACTTGGCAATTACATTCTCGTATAATCTTATAGCGGCTAGTGTTAACATGCATTATCCTTTTGTTGAAATAATATTTTTTTATTTTATTTTATAAAATAAAATAAAATTAAAAAATATGCTTATTTACAAGAAGATTTAAATGTTTGTAAAAATATTTTTATTTCAAATATTCTTATTATTTATAATTTTTTTTTTTGTTTCTTAACATTATTATAATTTAAAAATATTTTTCCAATACATTTTTAAATATAAAATTCTACAATAAATTAGATATTTTTTATCCATCTTTTTATCCATCATGATAGATAAAATCGTTTTTACCACTCGCTTTTGCAATTATTATCGAGTTAATTTATCTTAATATTTCTTTCATTCTCACTTGTATAAATATTATATTATTTTATCGAGAGGTTGGAAATATTGTGTTAATTTTGATATATAAATTATCTATCTCGGTACATGAAATTGGACGTATAAATAAGTTTCTTGTGACTTTTATAATACGATTAGGATGAACAATAAATATATATAAAACGATCGACCTTGATTATAAATTATTAAATTGCATGGGAGGTATCCCATTACATTCTGAAGTGGCTTCTCAAAAATCATTGTCCTCACCGTTAATTTTATAATATCTTTTAACTATTCTAAATACTTATATTTTTCAAGCATTTGGTGTAAGGGGAAAACATTGCTATATAATAATATCTATATAATTTTCATTGTATTTTTACGATTGTGAAATTTCATATTTATAAAAGAGTTGTTGAATAAATGTGTGGTGAAACATGTTATGTTTTACTTCATATCTACTACATCCTAGCTTTAATATTTACATTCCTAAGTGGCTTCTCAAAAATCATTGTCCTCACCGTTAATTTTATAATATCTTTTAACTATTCTAAATACTTATATTTTTCAATCATTTGGTGTAAGGGGAAAACATTGTTATATAATAATATATATAGTTTTGATTGTATTTTTATGATTGTGAAATTTCATATTTATAAAGGAGCTGTTGAATAAATATGAGGTGAAACATGTTATGTTTTACTTCATATCTACTACATCCTAACTTTAATATTTACATTCTTTATTTGGTATCCAACCTTCTCTTTATTTTTACACTTGCTACTTAATATATTATAATTCACTTTGTGTATGATCCCACTCTATATTTTTTATTAGCATATTTTACTTAATAATGGTCGACCTCCATTATCATATTGACATGTTTTTCCTAATATCTATTCCACTTTAACTCCATATTTTTTTATTGGCGTATTTTATTTAATAATTGCCCAAGGTTCACCTTCCCTCTCAAGGTTCACTATTCCCAACAATTAATTTTATAATACGCTCAACCATTTTTTTTGGCTTAACATTTTATTTTGACACATTTTTTTTTGGGATCAAATTATTAGGAAAACATGTATATACTACCAATTTTTTTACTCAAATGAATGCATAATTTGATTAATTTGGAGATAATAGAACATAACATGAATATTTTTAAATAATATTTAAAAGATTAATATTTTTATTTTCGGGAAAAGAAAACACATATATATAATTGTATTTTGATGGTTGTGAATTTTAGTGTCCATAAGACGAAGTGTTGGAATAGTTATTTGGTAAAATATGTTATGTTTTACTTAATATATCATGGTTTACCCTAAATTCCCCACGCTAACACTTATATTGACATGTTTTACCTAATATCCAATCCCACTTACATTTTCTTCATAATATCTATGTGCACCCTAACCTTAATATATGTTGTTCATAGGGAATATATTAATTTTTTAAAAAAATGCCAATAAAATATATAATGTTTTACTTTATATCATCCTTCAGCCATATCATCATATTTGAGTGAAGTACCCTTAGAGAAATATAAATAACATTTGAGTAATCGTAAAACCATATTTTAGTTTATAATTTTAAAATTAAGAAAAATGTACCCCAGGAAATCCTCCTCTTAAGGTTTAAATTAAACCCATAAAGACTAAGACTATAATTAAATAAAATTTGAGTAATCGTAAAACCATATTTTAGTTTATAATTTTAAAAATAAGAAAAATGTACCTCAAGAAATCTTCCTCTTAAGGTTTAAATTAGACCCACAAAGAATAAGACTATAATTAAGTAAATGGTATGTAAATATAACATAATATTTTGTGCAATCTCGTCTGGTTGGTGCACGGCACAACTAGGAGATTAAATGTTGATGCACATCGACCTTAAAACTTATCGAAGATGCCCTTTTCTTAAGCTTTTTGAAACCCTGTGAAATATATACTATGTCCATAGCCCACGATACCTCACCATGCCATTATTTAATGTAAGTGTATATCCCTTTTAATCCTTTCCACAAATGAGCATCCCACCTCTCCCAAATAGTGACGGGAAATGTACAAAAATAATTTCGTTATGTGATCGAGCGCATAATATTAATAGGTGTTGAAGAATATCTTGTAATAACATGAGTGAACCATAAAGCACATGATAGAACATGGACAGGAAATCATCTTAATCTAGGTATTGATTTTAGGTTATATTATGGAGATGAACATAAATTTTATCATTAAACCTCATCAACACCTAGAAAAATATTTTCATATATACTGGTGGAGTTTTACTATTGTATATCATTCTATGAAATAATGGTAAAGTCTCTGTCATGGAGAATTTTATGAACTCTGGTGAATTTGAATAGTTATCTACTAAATTTAAGGAAAGAATTGGAACACAATCTAAATTTTTTTTTAACGCAACAATTTCTTCATAATGAGCGTGAATAATTAAAGGATCTCTCTCAATTGATTAATTATTTTATTCGGAAATATTTAGCTCTTATTTTAACACCACAATTATGTAAAAAAATGGTGGGTATTGGGATGCATTTTAAGGATACAGTAGAAAATTGATCTACCTCCCCAGTTGATGGTATCAATTTTAAGGATATAATAAAAATACATTTTAACTCCTTAATTCCTATATAATGTTTCATGTTCAAAAGGTTTTGATGATGTATTTTTTCAATCTAATTGAGTTCATATATTGATATTGGTCATAATGAGGTAAATTAACACCTAACCTCTAACATTTCTCGCAACAGTGCTTTTACTATTTATTACAATGAGGTAAATAAAAAATTGAATGTATCAATTGGGGTATCCATACTATATTAAAAGATTAAGTGGAATAAATTAATATAATGTTTTGGATTTTTTGAGGAATTTTATTGTAGATGTATTCCCTTTAGGTAGAATGAAAAGACATCATAAAATCGATAACTCTAATTCGAATAATGACAAATCTCCCTCCAGGAATATCCATGTCTTGCCTCTTAAATTAGAGCTAATTTTCATGACACTTCGTTCACCGTGGTGGAAAGAAGCTAAATAATACAAGGAAAAGAGTGAATGATTGAACGGATTTTTGAATGGAAAGAAATGATATGTACATTATTTTTTTTCATTTTAATCTTGTGGGTGAACTAGTTTCTAGTTCTACATGTGTAAGTGTGTTAACAAGTGAAAAAATGTAAGTGTAATATGAAAATTTACATTCTTTGGTCCATATTTCACTTAACAATCTTGAAAATGTTATTTTCATTCTATAATGGAATATATGTTTAATTTTTTATTTAAAAATAAATATAAGCCTCTAAGAATTGGATTGAGTTTTAATAAAAGTCATTATATATTTAAGAGAGTGGTTTTCATAAATATGTTTGATTTCAATAGTTTCCTTGGCCTCTTCCTTTAAAAAAAATCATTTTAAAGGGAAATGGCATTTAAAGAAGGATTTGTTTTATCCTATAGGGAGGAAATTAAATAATGAGTGATTACTATGACATCCCAAACTAAGGTATCTTGGGGTAATGGTAAAAATAATCACCATGTGTATTACATTAAATGTAAGGGTGGTTGGTATATAAGGATATAATTCACTTTCTAGATGATTTTCGGAGAATAAGATTCACAGTGGTATTGGATGATTTAGGTTCCGTATTATCAAAATTATATAGCTCATGTGATTTCAGTATAGATGGATAATTATTTGTTCCATTGGTAGTGATATTGCACAAAACATAAGGAACGATAGCTATATACTTAATGGTTTCGGTTTCCATAGCTTGTTTAGAGACAATGGTGCTCTGAGCCAATTTCACTTCCCTCACCACAATATCTCATTTCCTATATGTGGTCCAAACTAATTGAGATATTTTGTATTTCATAATTAATGAGCTACATGAGTGCTAAACTAAATGAGTGGTGGGTGGTAAAATCATATTAAGTTTGGGGGATATAAGTACCATATTGGAATACCCATTTTCATATTAGAAAGACTTAATACTTCCATCATGTGAGTGCCTACTACTCTATGGTGGTGTAAAAAATGATGGAAATTGAGAAAAGTGGGACCTATGATTGGGAATTCCTGCCCATAACAATGTTCGTGAAATAGTTATAATGAGCTCATTAGGTGATTGTAGGATTGATTCATTAAATGAGGAAGGTATAAATGAAATGCGTTGTTAAGATATCTTTACTATAAAAACAAGGATGGACCGACACATTTCATTATTTGATGGGGACCATAATAAGTGCTAGGGAATGTGTAATCCTTGAATATTTCAAGGAAACATAAGTGAATGAGGAGATGACTTGGTTCATACCTAAGGAGATTCACTATCTAGGTTGAACTAAGGCCTTAGATCATAGTAAATAGGTATATGGTAATAATATTCCCCTTATGGGGAAATATCATTGTATGGAATAATGATTAGGAAATTTCCTTAATTTCATATGTTTAACATCATCCTAAAAGGGCATTGTAGTATAATAGGGAGTCTACAATATTAGCCTCAATTAGAAATTTCTTTCCAGCAAACTAGATGGGAACATTTTAAAAAATCTGTTGTCATTAACAATGTAATGATGAGATAAAATTTTCTTAACAATGAAATGAAGTTGGAATGAAATAGAAATGGGAATATCATTCTTGGATTTAATAATACTAAAATTAATCATCATATCGTCTAAAGTATCAACCACAACAAATTAAAATAGTAAATAATATGCTACATAAAGCATGTAGTAAGGATTTATAATGTTTCCATATGTATTTCCACATGTATTAGGTGTTATGGGATAATTATATTTATCACTCTATTAAATAAGGCCCATCAAACTATTAGTGGAATGGGATACAATTCAGGAAAATAGATTATTTAAGCATGAACAAGGATAACAAAAAGTAATGTTGTAATTTAACATTATCAAGTATAAATCAATTAATAATGTTGGGAGTTGAGGGATTGAGAAATAGGAACCAATAGTTTGGAATGTATCCCAATAATGGTGTTGAAGAAATAATGGTAGTGATATCACTGAATTATTGCAGGTATGATTTTTCAGATAAGAAATATATCAAGACAACAATTTGTTGAGATATTTTTGTGATAAAAAAATGGATGGACCAAGAGGTTTTGTTATTGTTTGGTGACTATAATAAGTGTTATCCAATGTGGAATCCTTAAATATTTCAAATAAAATTGGTGAATGAGGTGAATTGTTTCATATCCATGAAAGGGCATAAAATATGAAAATTGTGCTAAGGTATTATATCATATTAAATTGGTATATGGTAACAATCTTCCCTCTGTGAGAGAATATCATCGTGTGGAATAATGAGGAAAAAAAATTGTTCATTTCATATTTTTAATTGCATCCTAAAAATGAAGATGTAGTATAATAGGGTGTCTACAACCTCTACCTCAAATACCATTTTATCTCTAATAAAATATTCTAATATAACCCTTTATGTTTGGTGGGTTGGCCATCATATACCTAAATATTAATTTTGGGCAATGCATGCTAGAGAGAGCACAACTTATTCAATACCATAATAGACATAATGAAATTGGATATGTCATCAGTAATTATGTAATGATGAATTACAAGGTTCTTAATAGTAAATTTATGTTCCAATGAAATATAAGGGGGAATATAAGGATTGTATTTAATGATATGAAATGTAGTAATCCTAAAATATGAAGTATCAACCACATCCAATAGAAACATTAAATATTTCCATTTTTTAGTACAAGTATGACTATGCACATATTTATCCACAAAGGACCTAAATAAGATGCGTTAATTCCTACATAATAAGTCGAATTAGACTTATTGAGTGGTGGATTAGGATAACTCTAAGGAATTTAAGGACATGATACAAGAATAATGGAGTAAGGATTACTAAAGCAACAATATTTATTACCATAAATATTAGGTATAAGGGGATACAAGTATGGATTAATTTGCATAATAAACCTAATGACACTCTTAGTTACATGGGATTCAATTAATGAAAATAGGTTATGTAGTCATGAGTAGGAAGCATCAATAAAAATGGCATACAAATACCTTGATCAAGCATTAATCAAGGAGTATTTTTGGTATTTTATATGTCTTCATCATTAATTTTAGCAATGGTTATAATGAACCCTTTGGCCATATGAGGAAGAAAGAAATTCAAGAACTAACCAATAATAAATATATCATTAATTTTATCCCTATGTAAATGGCATTGCCAACATATTTCATGAATAATGAATATTATTATTGATATTAACAAAATTAGTATGATGAAATCTTGTAAGGAATTCAATTCCTACATCATGGTGACCATTTAGAACAAAATAGGTCACTATTACTTTTGTGATGGGCTAAAATATTCTATGTATATTGGCACATTGATGTATATAGCATTTGGAACCCACACTGATTATGGTGAATTGAAGTAACATAAGAATAATTGACTCGTCGATGATATTATTTGATGAGCACAAAATGTGGAAGAAAATGTTATGAGTAGAGGGTCCCTTTCATCATGATCTTGAAATTTAGCAATATTAGAGGGTATCATGGTTAACACAACATGTTAGATAGAATCATGTCAAATATGATAAGCTACAAGTTTAGTTAAATATGGGAAATTCAAACCAACCATACAAGGTAAAGATGAGTTATTTTGAATTTGATATTGGTTTTTATTTTGATTAGTTATATCCATAGTGGGAACTAGATCTTTGCACTAGGTAAACATAGATAAACTTGTAAAAGGGATCAACTGGCTTTAAGTGCACCCAAATTAGATGGCCCCAAAGGAAATAAACACTCAAAATATAATGAAGCTAAAATTTAGAGGTTTTAGGGGAATGAATTTGACAAGGGATTAGTATTTTCAACTAGTTCATTGGTAATGCATGAAATCGAAGATAAAATATGACCTAGAATTCTAACAGAAGGTAGGTGTTGGATTCAACAAGATTATATATGAGGGATGAAAATAGTTCCTAAGTGCTAGACCCTATTTTAATGGTGAAAATAATCTACAAAATAAGTAAAATATCAAGAAAATTCAATTAAGAAATAAGTAATCATGCAAGGTACTACATGCTCATGCAGTGGAACTAGTAATCTCAAGTGTCTTTAAATCACAATTTTGCTAGATGAATTAAATATTAGTTTGTATAAAAGAAGAGCGTAAGTAGTGTAAGGATAATATAAAAAATACCAAGTAGACCTAAATACAATGCCTCCAAATTCTCTCCCCTAAATGGTTATGGGACACACTCTAGAAAAAAATGAATAAAGAGAATGGAGAGGTCCTTCCAAATACCTAGCACAACAGGTGATTAAATTGACCATGTAAATGAATGAAGATATCGATTAAATGGTAACGATTAGGAGAAAATGGGTGGTAAAATTAAAATGTCTTATAGAAATTTATTTAATGTGCCCTCCTTTTTATGATAATCACTTGTGTAATGTCCTAAATGATTCACCACTAAGCTAAATATTCATAGATATATGTAACAATTTACCTTGTCTTGAAACTAAAACAAAGTAGTAAAGAGATATTTAGCATTGAAAGAGTTAGGAGTCTCAATCAAACACTAGTACCAACCTTGTGATTATCCATTCCAAATATCTCACCCATTTCCAAAATAGTCTTGATCATATCCAATAGGAAGGGTTTGTAATTTCCCCCAAAAATTAATTTCTATGTTTCAAATGTGAATGACATAAATGATTTTTTTTATTTACACCCAGACAACATTAACATAAATACCAAACCATTTTGGCACCAAATAGGAATTTAATGAGTTCACTTAGATTTTATATTTTAGAACAATTTTAGGGCCATGAACTAAACGTTCAATTAAATATAAATTTTTGTGTGTTTAATAAATAATTAATTTTAAAATGAAATGCACTTTAAATGGAAATGAAGAAGATCTAAAATTGAAATACTAATTCAATATAAGACAAATAGTTAAGAAAAAACAATTGATCTCTATGATATCATTAGATTACTCAATGTTCTCATGATATCATGATATCATTAGATTACTCAATGTTCTCCACTTAAAGAGAATGGAGGGCTATTTTTTGATAATTTTTTATGGGAGATGTTCTTGTAGTCATTTTTCTTTATTGATATATTTCTTGAAGTTTCCATGTTTTTTAGTTTCATGGAATATTTCCCTCTTAAAATATTTTTACCATGTAAATAATGGAATTTTAATATTTTATGGGTCGAGCCCCTCGTTAACCTTACTCCTATGTTGATTTGCAATATAATGTACTATGATTATTGTGATAATGGTTCAATGTTTGATTAATGTGTTGATGGCTCTAATGATGCTATGGATATTTTGTTGGTGATTTAACTGTACTGTACCCTCATTAGTCTTCAGAGGACATGTGTTCCTGCCTCGGTCAGCACGATCCTGCCTTTGGTAAACTCAACAACCCCTAGTCATTCGGCTCACTTTCACTGTTGGTTTTTCGTGGTGACTGAGGGTCTTCCCCGCCGGTTCTCTGTGCTCGTTCTCTATATGTTTTTGTGGTAAAATTATTGTTGTTTTTCAGCCCTGGTGTGGCCACGGCCTCTGCTCCATTGATTGGTAAGGTTTATTTTCTTTCTCTGTTTCAATGCTGCTCTATTTCTGCATTGTTTGAGGTCTGTTCGCCTATGGAAGGTATGCTGGTTGCTATGGTTTGGCTCTCCTATATGCGTACACTACAAGTCATTTTTTTTTAACTGTTAGGGCATATGCCCATCTCTGTTCCCTCTACTCAGTCGCTTTTGTGGTTGACTTATCTGTGTCTTCAGCTCTGGTTGCAGGTTGAGGTCTCAGGGGTTCGTGGCTTTGGCTGTGGTCTCCAATGGGAAAGGTAAGCCCTCAATTTGAGATGTTTTTAACTCCTCCTTCTTCCTCTGTTACTAAGGTTGCCACTCCTCATAAGCATGGAATCCTAGATGGCTGTAACTTGGCTTAGAATGTGGTCTTGGCACGTCGTCTTCACTATGGGTAAGTCTACTTTCTAACCCTAAAACCTTTGTCAATTCGTTTTCCCATTTTGTTTAACTGTAATGTTTAACCCCTGCTTTCGTTGGGTGATTGCAGGTGGATTCGGCTCCAAGAACCTGCTCTCCACTGTTGGGCACGTTTGGAGACCCGGTAGGGTCGCTCCTTTACAGTTCTGTCAACCTGGTTGCTGGTGTAAACTTATCTTGGACTGTTTTTTTAATTTATATCACTGTGTAATGGTTAATAGAGACATACTTGTTTCGTTTTGATATCAAATATTTAGTTCATCTTTTGATAAATACCTGTTTTCTTGCGCTGTTATGTTGCCCGTGCCTGTTCGCTATTATGATGCTCCACTATGTCGTTTGCTTCGATGCTTCTAGGGTTTCAAAGCCTTTTGAATTCCTGTTGTTTCTCCTGTTACTATGCTTAGTATATTTGTTGCCAATGGGGCTATTAGTCTCATGCAAATAGGGAAATACTCATGTTCTGTAAAAGAAATGGTTTTCTTGCATATAATAGTAAATTACAATGATATAGAAGGACTATTTAAATGACTGCAACATAGATTCAAATGTATGTGTTTGTAGAGATTTATATTATGCTTTTCCTTTTTCCAAATCGACCTTGTTACAATACATTCTTCTGTCTTTTGTATGGTTTGAAAATAGTTTAACTTAACTGCTATCAATTACACTTGTTAGTTACGTAGTTTCTGTAATTGTTACCTTGAATCTGCTGTAAATGGTAGAATTAACATACGGAAATAATTTGACGGAACAATTAACTAATACAGTTTTAAATTAACCATTGAATTTCTTAAATGTTGCTTCACTAAGAAATTAAAAATAAAAATAAACTAAGATGTTTTTCCTGAATTGTCTCCTCTATCCTCTCTGAGACCAAATGACCTCCAGCCATGATGACCCGTCAGCTATATGCTCCTGCATCAGGTTCTCAGGGTAAATAAAAGTCATGGCTCCGCTCCATGAGATCCTCCACAGAATAGCCTGCTTGCTATATCTGTGCCGCGTCAAGCCATGAACTGTCCTCAATGGGACTGTTCTTCCACTTGACAAGGTACCGCGGATACTCCTTTTGGTGAGTTCACTTAGCCACCTGTGTGTTGAGAATTTTCTTGATATCAAGGGGTTGAGCTGTAGGAATTTTCCTCATCCAAGAACCGCTTTCACTCTAGGTGACCTGTTCTGGCCCTGCTGCACTGTCATCTTCAGGATCGGCAGTATATGGGAATAGATCTGCCACATTGAAAATGGGTGATATGCCTATTCCTAGTGGCATATGTATTTCATAGGCATTGGTTGAAAATTTATGCAGAATTTTACAAGGGCCAATCTTCTTATACTTCAGCTTGTTTTATTCGCCCTTAGGGAACCGTTCTTTGCGTAAATGTGCAAGGACTTCGTTCCCTACATTAAACTTCACTTCTCGCTGCTTTAAATATGCATGCTGCTTATATCTCTGAATTTTGTCCTACAATTTCGACTTTACCTGCTTGTGTAAGTCATTCATTGCCTGGGCGAAATCTTCCCAGTCAGCACTTCTTCTTTCTAATTTTGCCAGATCTCTTAGTTCATGTACTCCATGATGATGCATGCCATAAAAAATCTGAAAAGGACTATAACCTGTGCTGCAATTTTTTGAATCCTTATAAGCAAATTTCACCTGAGAAAGTACACGATCCAACATCCGTGAGTTCTCTACAATTAAGTTTCGTAGCAGGTTTCCCAAGCTCCTGTTCACCACCCTCATTTTCCCATTAGTCTGTGGGTGATATGCGGAGCTGAAATTTAACTGAGTGTCCAACTTCTTCCATAGGGCGCGCCAAAAGTGTCTGGCAATTTTCACATCCCTGTCCGAGATAATGGACTCGGTAAGCCGTGAAACCTGACAATTTACGTGAAAAAAAAGTGTGCTACGTGAGTGGCATCACTATTTTTTTGACAAGGAATGAAATGCACCATTTTTGAAAATCGGTCTACTACCACCATCACCGAGTCGAAACCTCGCTGCGTCCTTGGTAGACTCAACACAAAATCCAAGATGACTGAGTCCCACGGTCTACTCGGAATAGGTAGTGGTGTGTAGAGTCCTGCATTTTGGCTATTTCCTTTCGCGAATTGGTACACTTTACACCTAGTCACATATCGCTGCATGTCACATCGCATTTTTGGCCAGTAATAAAAGTGTCCTAGATGTTCTAATGTTTTTTCCATGCCAAAATCTCTCGCTAGACCTCCACTGTGATTTTCTCGGATGATGTTCTCTCTCATCGAACAGTCGGGAATGCATAGTTGTCCTCCCTTAAACAACAATTTTTCCTATATATTATAGTCCAACCATGGAATATCGTTCCTCAACAATGGATTCTGACAGGCCTCATAAGGCTCTTTGAAATCCACATCTGTCTGATACAAGTATTTCAAATGCTCCAAGCCCAACACTTTTATCGTACTCTCCTGTAAGAGCAAAGCTCTTCTTCTCAACGCATCTGCCACCTTGTTGACATGTCCGCTAATGTGCTTCAACACAAATGTGAAGCTCTACAAATACTCAACCCACTTAGCATGTTTGTGATTTAGCTTATGTTGTTGCATCACATATTGCAATGCAAAATTATCAGAGAATAAAACAAACTCACTCCCCAGCAGATAGTGTCTCCAATGCTTCAGTGCTTGGACGACAACATAGAATTCTTTATCATAAGATGAGTATTTCTGCCTACTCTCATTCAACTTCTCACTGAAAAACGCAATAGGCTTGTCTTCCTGGCTAAGTACAGCTTTAATGGCCGTACTACTTGCATCACAACAGACTTGGAAGAGCTTACTAAAATCAAGCAATATTAGGATTAGCCTCTCAGTGATTTTATTCTTCAATAACTGGAAGCTCCTCTTTGCTGCTTCAGTCCAACAGAAAGGTTGACTCGCCTTCTTAATAGTGTCCAACATTGGCGCGCAGATTCCACTAAAATCTCTGATAAATTTACGATAAAAACTGGCCAACCCATGAAAACTATGAACCTCAAATAGGCTTTTTGGGGATGGCCAGCTAATAGTAGCTACAAATTTTTCTGGGTCCATCTTCAAATCGTTTTCTGCAATCACAGAACCTAGGTAAACCAATTATTTTTGAAAAAAATTATATTTTTTTAAGATTTATTAGCAGCTTATTCTGCTGCAATTTCTCCAACACACTTCGAACATGTTGAAAGTGTTCTTCTTTAGTCTTGTTAAAAATTAATATATCATCAAGATAGACAATTAAAAACTTCCCAATGAACTCTTTCAGCATTTCGTTCATTAGGTGCATAAAAGTACTAGGGGCATTACTCAAACCTAATGGCATTACCAGCCACTCATACAACCCTTCATTAGTCTTGAATGTTGTTTTCCATTGATCCCCTTCTTTGATTCGGATCTCGTGGTAACCGCTCCTCAGATCAATTTTCGAGAAATATGCTACTCCACTTAGGCAGTCCATCATATCATACATCCGTGGCAATGGAAACCTGTACCGGAGGGTCATTTTGTTGATTTCTCTTTAATCTGTGCACATTCGCCATTCTCCTCCTTTCTTGGGAGCGAGAACTGTCGGAACTGCACAGGAGCTTAAACTTTCCCTTATCAACCCCTTATCCAGCAATTCCTGTACCTGTTTTCTGATCTCCTCATTATCTTTACGACTCATTCGGTATGTTGCCTTGTTTGGTAGACTGACTCCAGGTATAAAGTCAATGTGGTGACTAATACTTCTCTTCAGAGGAAATTTATCTGGTAAATCATCAACTACAATGTTGCTGAACTCTTGCAGCATTTCCTGAATCTCCTTAGGAAAATCTGAAATTTCTGTGTGCAATAACACTGTTTTTGGCCTCCTTACCACTGCATAATGTATCTCGCTTTCTTTGATCTATTTCAAAAATTCCTTTCCTCCTACCAGTAAGACTTTAACTTCGCTTGTCTCTGTTGTCTCTTCCTCCTTGATGGGTACAAGCGTGTGCTTAATCCCATCTTTGACAAATTTGTAACAGTTTGTCTTTCCATCATGCACTACCTTCCTGTCATACTGCCATGGTCTCCCTAGCAGTATGTGACACATGTACATTGGCATTATATCGCAAATAACTTTATCCTTGTATTTTCCTATGTGGAACTCAACCTCACATTGTTCATCAACCAACAATTGATTCCCTTTCTGTAACCATGACACCTTCTAAGGTGTGGGGCGCTTCAGCCTCTTCAAGCCTAACTTCTCCACCATCTCTATGGCGACTAGATTATCCATGCTCCCACTATCGATAATCAGCTTGCAGCATTTTCCGTGCTACTTGCAAACTATCCAGAATAATGCCTTCCTTTGAGTTGGGTCAGTTGTCTCCTTCACTGGTTTCAGCAGTACCTTATTCAAAATTAAGTCCTCACCTATCTCTGGCACATTCTCTACCTCTTGGGGTGGTGTCTCTGCTTCATCCATCTGTGCAATGTACGTTCCCCTTGTCTCGGCTTGCTCTCATTCAGGAAATTCATAAGACTTGTGCCCCTACTTATGACACATGTAACACTGTATGGCAGCTCCTCTGTCTCGGCCACTACCTCTTCCGCACTGGTATGGCCTTCCCCATCTCGTGTTACTATCCTTCTCATTTGTCCCTGAATTTTTCGAGCTGCTGCCTTCATCATTGGGGTTGACAACTTTACCTCTGCCAAAAACTCGTCCTCTTCCTTTGCTAGGTCCTCCTCCTCTCTTGGCATTCTGTTTCCTATTTATATTCTCTTCTTCCTTCAAGGCGCTTTTATAAGCCTCATCTATAGTCTTGTGCGAAAGAATGCTTATCTCATCCAAGATGTCCAGTCTCAAGCCATTCACGAATCTCGATTTTTTCTCTGGGGTGTCCTCCATATAACCTGCCCTCAAGTTCACCCGATAGAATTCCTCTGTGTACTCTTTCATAGTCATGCCTTTCTGTTTCAGATTTTGTACCTGCCTATACATAGCAATTTGATAATCCATGGGAAAAAATTTTCCCTTCAACTTAGCCTCATTCTTGCTCCATTTCTTGATAGGCTGTTTGTTCAACCTCCTTCTCTCTTCCTGCACACTATCCCACCATAAGGCTGTATGCCCTTTTAATCTAGCGGCAGAAAATTTTACCCTCTTATCTTCGTTGATCTCCTCATACTCAAAATACTTATTTAGCTCGTTGAGCCAAGCCAACAGTACCTCTGCCGATAAAATTGTGTCATAATTTGAAATCTCTGGTTTTGTCTTACTATTAGCCAACAAAATTGACTTCAATAACTTGATCTCAGGTCCGTCTTCAACCGATCCATCTGTTGCCACTGTAGTTTCTTCATCACTATCATCTCCTCCATCAGGATCCCTTCTTCTCCTGGCTTCTACCGCCGCCAATCGGGCGTTTAGGATCCAGATTTCTTCCCTCAGTCCTTCATCTGCTACTCTACATATACCTCTTCCACAACCTCGCCTTCCAACTTCCATTTTTGTCAAATTCAATTTCCTTCTCTGATACCACTTGATGGGTCCAACCCCTTGTTAACCTTACTCCTATGTTGATTTGCAATATAATGTATTATGATTGTTGTGATAATGGTTCAATGTATGATTAATGTGTTGATGGCTCTAATGATTCTATAGATATTTTGTTGGTGATTTAAATGTACTGTACCCTCATTAGTCTCAAGTGGACATGTGTCCCTACCTCAGTAAGCATGATCTCGTCTTTGGTAAACTCAACAAACCCTAGTCATTCGGCTCACTTGCACTGTTGGTTTTTTGTGGTGACTGAGGGTATCCCCCACCGGTTCTCTGTGATGGTTCTATATATGTTTTTGCAGTCAAATTATTGTTGTTTTTCAGCCCTAGTTTGGCCACGGCCTCTGCTCCATCGATTGATAAGGTTGCTTTGTTGTTTGTGTTTCAATGCTGCTCTATTTTTGCATTGTTTGAGGTCTGTTCTCTTGTGGAAGGTATGCTTGTGGCTATGGTTTGACTCTCCTGTATGCGTGCACTGCAAGTCATTTTTTTTAACTGTTAGGGCATACACCCATCTCTGTTCCCTTTGCTTAGTCACTTCTGTAGTTAACTTATCTGTGTCTTCGGCTCTGGTTTCAGGTTGCAGTCTCAGGGGTTCCTGGCTTCAGCTCTGGTCTCCAATGGGAAAGGTAATCCCTCACTCTGAGCTATTTTTAACTCCTATTTCTTCCTTCATTACTAAGGTTTCCACTCCTTGTGAGAAGGGAACCCTCGATGGCTACAACTTGGCTCGGAATGTGGTCTCCGCACGCCATCTTCACTGTGGGTAAGTCTAATTTCTAACCCTGAAACCTCTATCAATTATTTTTCCCATTTTGTTTAACTGTAATGTTTAACCCTTGCTTTCGTTGGGTGATTGCAGGTGGAGTCGGCTCCAAGAACCTACTCTCCACTGTTGGGCACGTTTGGAGACCCAGTAGGGTCACTCCTTTACAGTTCTATCAACCCGATTGCTAGTGTAAACTTATCTTGGACAGTTTTTTTAATTTATATCACTGTGTAATGGTTAACAGATATAGACTTGTTTTGTTTTGATATCAAATATTCAGTTTAGTTTTTGATAAATACCTATTTTCTTGCGTTGTTATGTTTCCCATGCCCGTTCATTGTTATGATGCTCCACTATGTCGTTTGCTTCGATGCTTTTGGGGTTTCAACACCTTTTGAATTCCTGTTTTTTCTCCTGTTATTATGCTTAGTATATTTTTTTCCTACGGGCTGTTAGTCTAATGAAAATAGGGAAATACTCATGTTCTGTAAAATAAATGGTTTGCTTTCACATAGTAGTAAATTACAATGATATAGAAGGACTATTTAATTGACTACAACGTAGATTCAAATGTATGTGTTTGCAGAGATTTCTATTATGCTTTTCCTTTTTCCAAATTGACCCTGTTACAATACATTCTTCTATCTTTTGTATGGTTTGAAAACAGTTTGACTTAACTGCTATCAGTTACACTTGTTAGTTACATAGTTTCTGTAATTGTTACCTTGACTCTGCTGTAAATGGTAGAATTAACATACGGAAATAATTTGACAGAACAATTAATTAAGACAGTTTTAAATTAACCACTCACTTTCCTAAATGTTGCTTCACTAAGAAATTAAAATTAAAAATAAACTAAGATGTTTTTCCTAAATTGTCTCCTATGTCCTCTCTGAGACCAAATGACCTCTAGCCACGGTGACCCATCAGCTAGATGCTCCTGCATCAATATTTGATTTATAGTGTGTATGATCATTTGCTGCAAGGTGTTCAATATTTATGTATATACTTCTCTTTTAAAGCTACAAAGAAATCCTTGAGAAAATCCACACTTTTCATAAATGGTACAAGTGTTAACCCATTAGCATTGATTGTAGGGACTAACCCAATAGAAACATCAAATGAGGTACATAATAAATGAAACAAAATACAAGGGATAAAATGAACTACATAATAAATGAAGTGAAATCTATGGTAGAAATATCAAATAAGACACATAACAAATGAAGCAAAATATGAGGGGTTAATCTCAAAACATTGTACATAAAGCTCAAAGAACTCAAGATAACCTACTAAGATAGTGTATGTGCAAATATATAAAGTTATATCTCTAGAAGTTTTAGAAATTCACCTCTCACACTATCTATAAATCTGAAAATCAAAATATTATAGTGCCATATTGAGTTTGTTCTCCTTCTTACCATCACATTAAAAAAAAATTATTTTTCAATTAAAACCATATATATTTTCACTTCACACTCATAATCATATTATAGGTATTCATTTAAAAATAAAAATATATATGGCAAAAGTAAATAAAATATTATATATATATATATATATATATATATATATATATATATTCTAATTTTAAAAAACTACTCTCACCCCTACTAAATATTTTGGTAATATCTTTTAGAAATTGATTTTTATAAGAATAAAAGTCCATTCGCACTTAAAAATATGCTTCTTTCCTATATCTAAGATAGCACTATTAAATTATTAATTTATTACCATAAATAAATATCTAAAATTACAAAAAATTAAAAGAATAATGGATTGGAAAATATGAATTTATATTTGAAATAAACTAAAAAAATTGAAATTGAAATTATTAATAAAAATTATTAATTGCATTTGTTCTATATGAATATGGAACTACCAACGCGTTTATAGCTATAAACTTAATTAATTAAAAAACTTATAAAATCAGTAAATAGCTAAAACGATAAAAAACTGAAAAATAGTTTTAAAAAAAATGGAAAAATGGAAATTGAAATTATGAGTAATTCACTTACCATTGTTTCCATTTTATGGCATATGTTTTTACGCAGTAACACATATTTTTTCGAAAATAATTCTTTTAGTTGTCATTGTGTCGATGTTTGAGTCATTGGATCAAATGTTAGACAACTGAAATATTTTAGGCCATTAGATACACAAATAAATCATTTTTATATGTTTTTTATAATATTAGTTTTTTTTTATTTTAATAAGTTAGATTGAATTTAAGTTTTGGTGACTTTTAAGTTAAAGTGTTGTTATTAAAAATTTGTTAGATTTTAACCTCAATTTAACATTTTGACTATGTCAAATTACACAAAAATAAAAATAAAGTAAATTAAATACAAATATTGACATAATGTAATGAACATTTTAACTAGGTCAAAATACAATAAAAAATTAAAAAATTAAAAAATAATAATAATAAACTATAAAAACAACCCAGCATTGACCCATGGTATTCATGTGGAATGTAGTTTATTTAAACAGGGAAATTAAGATGGCCTAGACAAATCTTAACTCTGGATCTACCAAGAGCCAAGAGGGATCATATGTCTTGATATGAAAACATCTTTTAGAGTGAAAAGAGAATTGGTCCCTGTGATAAATAATATAGATCTAAACTAATTATTAAATAAAACTATTTTTAAATGTTTATAATCATTATTATTTTAAAATTTTACTAATAAAATGTATCTAAATTTTCATTCATCCAAATATATAAAAAATTAAATTAATAATGGAATTTTTTAAAATATGTGATGTTTTTTAGATTTCCAAATCATTTCATAGGACATGATTTATCTTGCGAAATAAAGATGAATGTTCATAATTCCAATCTATTAAATAAATATAAATTTACCTTTAATTACTTAATCGTAATAGTTTCTAACTAAACAGTTTGTAACTACATACATACTCTTTCGGATTATTTTTTGTTAATAGATATCAAATTTCATTCAAAAAATACTATATACATATCTTTAATTACCTAATTGTAGCTAAAAAACATTATATTTTTTTAAATTTATAATCATAAACAATTTTCATATTATATGATGTCAAACTTACTCAACTTTTTATTCTGAAATTTAAAAAAAAAAATTCACTACACAGTTTTAGCTTTTATAATTTTTTTATTTTCTAATTCCAAACAGAACTTACAAAAGAAAAAATCCACTCAGTCCTTACTGTAGATTGTAATTTTAAAAAAATTAAATTATGTAATTAACAATAGAGTAATTTCAAACAACCCTAAGGGGATTTTTGTACAATTTTTATCATAACCTTTCCCTCCATCCAATATATAGTCTAGAGTCTTTTGAAGAGAGAGTATATTCTAGTTTATAACCTGATCCACAATCAAAGAAAATGGATAGGTATTTCACAAGTTATTAGTTTATAACTTGATCCACAATCAAAGAAAATGTCTAGAGATGTCACAAGTTGTCATTCACACAGTCATGTATTGACGTTCTCAGTTGAAATGGATCCTATTAGATGCATGGTGGCCAAAGACAATAAAAAATTCAAATTAGATATCTCTTATGACATTCATATTGTCTACAAACCATCCAAATTTTCCATCTTATACAACAATTTCTAAAATAACTGCTCAATTTACTCTCCAATTCCCCACCCATGCTCGGGAGATCATAGTGTAAAATCAAATGTTCTTGTGGTTTTTTTGAAGGCTTCATAAAAAAAATAGAAAACGAGAAAGTCAATATTCTTGTATAATAACTGATTTTTGAATCATGGTAACTAGGTGACAACCAAAACTAAGTTGTAGCCACAAGAAAAAAATCACAACAACTCACATAATATATCCAAAGTTGCAATGAACCTCATACATAGTGATGGACCTCATGGGAATTTTAGTGCACATAGAACACCACCCTAAAAATTATATACCCTTGATCAATTTAGAATAACCTAAGATATCTAAATTAGATTTTGAGGTGGTTGGTACAATAATTTTGGATTTTTCTTAAAGGGTAAGGGAATTTAGATACTCTACCCTTCTGCCAAAGCTATAAAAAGTGAGACTTGTAGATTATAGTTTTACAAAATTGACACTATTTGATTCAGAATAAGTCACAAACATCGGGTATTTAAAATGTAATAAGAGGAAGGTACATGAGGGTTGTGGTAATTAATGTGATTATTTGTACTATTTTTATTTAACATAGTAATTTGCATTTGCAATTTTTTGAATGAATATTGTTAAATGTGTTGTACTATTTTTATTTAAAATAGCAACTTGTATTTGTATTTTTTAAATGAATAATGTTAAATGTGTAATTTAGTAAAATGTATTAAATTTATATTCTAATTTTTAAGATATTTATTTAAAAAATTCAAGGTATGGTGAGTTCTATTTTATTAAGCTTTACTCTAGATGTGTAGAGAATGAATCTAGCTCAAGTCCCAAACAAGATTCTTATTTCTCTTATTATTCTAGCTTGCACCTTGACACTCCTCCTCTCCTCCTCCTTGCACAAATTTACACTATGAGGCACAAGTTAGTTGTTGCATATAGGAACATTTATATATGATAAGAAAAAATTGATACTCTATTGTAATTTTCTCTACAAATATGATGGAAAGCGTGCCCTAAATGTTGACAATTTCATGGTTAATGTAGTATAAGCTACATGCAAATTTACACTATTGTATACAACATAAAAAAGGCTATGCCCAATATCCAACACCATAGAGCAAGACATGTTCACCAATTCAATAGTGGCTTCCAAATCTCTCTCAGCGCTAGAGTTGTTTTCTCAATAAACTTGTTTTTACTACTCTTAAAATGATGAAAGCCAATTTTTTTCATATAGGAGCATTTATGTTTGATAATAAAATTGTGATATTGTGTTATAACTTTCTGCACAAATGTGTTAGAGTTGTTTTCTCAATAAAATTGTTTTTACTTCTGTTAAGTGATGAAATACATCGTTGTTGAATATAGGAGAATTTAGCTCTGATAAGAAAAGTGTGATACTCTGTTATCATTTTCTCTACAAATGTGTTGGGGTTGTTTTCTCAATAAACTTGTTTTTACTTCTTTTAAGTGATGAAATCCATCGTTTTTGCATATATGAGCATTTAGCTCTGATAAGAAATATGTGATACTATGTTATAATTTCCTCTACAAATGTGATGGAAAGTGTGCCATGAGTGTTGCCAATTTCATGGTTAATGTAAATAAGCTAAATAAAAATTCATTTCTTCTACACAAGATCAAGAAAGCTCTGTTGAGTAGCCAACACCACAGAACAAGACATGTTAGCCAACTCCATAAATGCTACCAAATTCATTATCTCTCTTGAAGTGGTGAAAGCCACCTCTCCATACATTTTTTACTATCTGCACAAAGAACAAAAAAAACCAACTTCTGATCAGCAATGTTGAAAAAACAAGAACATGACAGACACTAGGGACATCAGTGGTAAATAAAAATGTGATATTTTTAATATTTTAAAATATTATGAAGGAAACAATACATAGGTGACTCAATAGGAAGTGATCAAGATTAAATATGGAGGACCTGCACCAAAACAACCTTTGATTTTGAAGGTATAAAATCATGAGTTGTTTCTTTATTCATGAGGCATTCATGTTGGCATGATCAGACAAGGTATTTAACTTAACTTCAACATAGGCCTCATGATTTGTAAGGCTCAAGCAAGCAGTATTGCGTTACTATTTCACTGTAACATGGTCCTTGCCTTTTCTTGATATGATTATTTCTTAAATTAATATATATATATATATATATATATATATATATATATATATATATATATATATAACATTTACCGTTATTCTAGTTGTGCCAAGAGTTTTTTATATTCTTGCTCTTTAGCTATATCTTATTAGTTTAGTATGTTTTCAATCAAGGAGAGGCTTCGGATTTTGAGAAATATATCTTAGATCTGAGCACTTGATTCTATTAAAATTTAGGAAACAATTTCAATTTTTACAACTTGTATATTTAAATATGCGATTTTGGAAGAGATGATGACTTCTTTAGACACTTGATTAGTATTTTGGAAGAATTTTAATTATATCATTAAGGAATATGAATAGTTCCTGTAAAAGCTGCATTACTTATAACATATTTTAATATCCTTTCTTGCTGATACATACCACCTAATCCATGAATAATTGTAACCATGTCTACATTGATATATGCTAATCATTTTAGTTTCATGTTGATGACAAGTTACTTTATCATTTGTTAAGTAAGCCTTTCAGTTTTTATGTTTATAATAGTTTACAAGCATTGGTATCAATAATTGATATTGCAAACCAACTGATGTTTGTGACATGTATGTAGGTGTTTCCATTCATAAATTTCTTACTCATTTTGTCTCAAGATTGTTAGATAATGGTGAAAGAAATATAAAGATTGTTAGATAATCAGAGAATGAAAATTTCTCGGTCACATAATTTCAAAGGAAGGAGTGTTGATTGATCCTAAAAGGGTATTCGTAATCCAATCACTTTCATTTCCAAGGAATAACAAGGAAATCCAATCTTTTCTTATAAATATTAACTTCTTGAGGAGATTCATTTCTTACTATGCTGAAATAGTTAAGGATATCACTGATATGCTTAAAAAGAATCACGAAGTTAAATGGACTATACCTGCTAAATATTATTTTGATTAGATTGAAAAGGCGATCTCTGAAGCTCCAACTTTAGTTAGTCCTAATTATTCTAAACCGTTTAGTATATTTTATTCTGCCTCTAAAACTACTTTAGGTAATTTCCTTAAAAAAAAAATGAATATGGTGATCATGAACCTGTAGCTTGTTTTAGTAAATTCATGAGAGATGCAGAACTTAAGTATGAAATTATTGAAAAACAAGATTACACTCTAGTTCAAGCTTTAAAGTCCTTCAGAATTTATGTCCTCCACTCAGCCATTACTTCTTATGTTTCCAACAGTGTTGTAAAAAATTTTCTCACTCAACCAGACACTGATGGGAGAAGAGGAAGATGGATCACCCAAATCCTCAAATTAAATCTTAGTATCAAAACAACTAATTTAGTAAAAGGTCAACGTTTGGTCAAATTATTATCTGAATGTAATTGTAAAGTTCTAGTGATAAATTATGTTTTCAAAATTTCAGAGAAGAATACACAAGAACCTTCTCCCAACTTTCATGGGGAGAATCCACAAGAACCTTCTCTCAATTCAGAAAGGCAAAAGCCAGAAGAACCTTCCCAATATTATGTAGGAAAGAACACACAATAACCTTCATCTTCAAATCAGACAATCCCTTTTCATATTGATGAAAAATTGCTACTGTGAGGTTGGTATTCTCATATTGTACATTTTCTGATTAACATTGAGTGTCCTTGTCAATTTTTAAGAAATCAATGTAAGACACTTAATTTAAAGATCATAAATGAAAAGGATGGATCCTGTCAACATCCTTTTTCTTTGATTGACAGAAAGTGAACCATGAAGAATTATTGAGTAATTTTATGTAGGTATGTGTGGTGGACACTATTCCTAGAGAGCCACAACATACAAAATACTAAGAGGAGGATTATATTGATCTACTATATTCTCACAAGTACGAGAAAATTTTATAAGCTTCATTCTATGTCAAATGTTTCCTAGAAAGCAAAAGCTTGCAACTCTTTATTTAGTTCCAGTATTAGTTTCAACACCCTTCTTATAGTGGGGGCTGGATTTCAAAGGGGAAATTCATTAAAAATCAAGCAACTAGCACATATGGATCTTAATTGCCACAGATTACTTCACCAAATGGGTGGAGGAAATTCTAGTTAGGAATGCCACAGATACTGTAGTGATCAAATTCATTGAAGAAAACATTATGTCAAGATTTGGATTTCCTTAAAAAAGAGTAACTGATAATTAAACATCATTTAGTAGTGTAAAAATGATTGAGTTCTATCATAAATATCAAATCTTATTACATAATTCTACTCCTTACTATCCACAGGGAAATTTTTTTCAGAGTCATCAAACAAGAGCCTGGTAAAGGTAATTAAAAATACTTTAGATGATCATTAGAATAATTGGGACAATCACCTCATCTATGCAGTTTGGGCTTACATGATATCTCCCAAAAGGTCTACAAGAAAATCTCCATTTTAGCTAGTTTATGGTAAAGAGATAGTTTTTCCTACCAATTCAGCTTTCCATGTTTTAAATTTTTACAATAAGTTAATGAAGAACCTAATGATTTCTCTAGGAGGATAAATAATATTATTGAATTAAATGAAAGCAGGGACAAAATTCAATATAATATAAGGAAATATCAGAGTAATATGAAGAGTCATTTTGATAGAAAGGCAAGAGAAAGAGATTCCAGGGAAGGAGATCTAGTATTAAGATGAGATGCTAGGAGGGAGGAAAGAGGAAAACATGGAAAATTTGATAACCTCTGGTTCAGACCTTTTAGCATTGTTGAAGTCAAGGGTGAAAATACTTTTAACTTACAGAACTTGAAAGGAAATTTTTATTCATTTCCATTCAATGGAATATTTCTCAAGCATTACATCCAGTACTGAAGATGCATAAGAACCATTCAAATTCATCATTGTACATATATCTGTTTCTTTAAAATTTTCAAGTCTATTTGTTTTCACAGAAAAGACTCCATTAGCCCTAGGAGAAGGCACTTAGATCTGCTTGTTCTCTACATCGTATAGGAAGAAGCATCCCCCAGTTGGAGCCAATGTTGTAACATTATTTGGCTTTGGCAAGGTAGTAATTTTAGAAAAAATTAAAAATTAAAAATGTTAAGTTTGGATATGAATAGAACAAAAAAAATAAATTAGGAGTCATGATAAATAAATTATTCGTATCAAGAAAATGATAGGAATATCTTCCCTAAAAAATGAAGGAAAATTTGTTGAAAAAATGTTAGGAAAGAGATAAAAATTTTGATTTCCTTAGTTTTATATAAATTTGAAAAATGGCTGCCTGTTTAAATGCGCCAAGGTTTTAAATTGGGAGTTAAATGTTTTTAATTTTGATTAATTTCTTAATTAAGAAATTAACCATTGTTGTAATAATCAAGCGCATAATTTTATACCAAGTCAACAAAAGAGAAAATGATTTCTCGCATTGTGTTATCACCTGAGAAAATTTCAAGGGCAGATCTCTTCCCCACCCAGATCAACATCGGGGAAGCCTTTTCGTACCCTCCTTGCCCATTTCCCGGCGGGGGTCCAAAAATTTCTTTTCCCAATGGCAGGCCTTTCCTACATGTCACCTCCATGATACTTCGCACCCCCCCCACTCAAAACCATAAACCATCGCCTACCCACTCCAAAATCCGCTTTCTCCCCCACGGTGGTTTACAATCCCACCAATGGTCAATTGACTTTTCTTCCTATCCGTTTCTCGATGCCGAATAAAAAATTTCAACCTCTCCATTCCATTGTGACTTCGTTCCTTACCGTTATGCCTTTCGTCTCGTTAGATCTGCTCCCTAGTCGTTTCCTTGGCCCTTTTAGTAACTAGATCCTGTAGCATTGGAATTTAACTGCTACAGTCAAATTCTCAAAAAATCATCTCATAATGGCATTACAACCAGTTATAAATATACCCACACCCTTCCTTTTACCACTTTTTCTTTATTCACTATTTTTTGTTGGATTGCAAGTTTTTTGGAGTAGAATTACACCACTTTTTTAGACATTTCTCACTGTGCCACGCAAAGAATTACCATCCTTGTTCTCCTTCTTCCTGTCCCTCTATAGAGAATATGGCCCCAACATAAAAGAGCATAAATTCTACCTCTGAATAAAACCCTCCCACTTCTACCTCGATCGATCTTGACCACGTCCTCCTTGCTGACTCTTATTAAAAAAAAATTCACATAGAGTGCGAATTTGAATTCCATCAATTTCACTTGTGGCTGAAACAAAAATACCTCGATCAGCAAGATGACATCCAGTTATGGGAATGCCTTATGCCCCTATTTTCATTCCCTGAAGCCCTTGCCTTTCCATATCTAGTCACGTGGTGTAAAAATAGATATGACCCCATCAAAAGAGTAGTGGTAGGCTATAATGGAAACATTTTGATATCCATCATTGCACAGACCCTAAACAGTATGCTCTTAATCCCTCATAATGACTCCTTAGGCATTCTCTCTCAAGAAACTCTTATGAAGTTGTACCATAAACTTACTTTACCTTAGAGAGCCGAAATATTTAAAACCTTTTTACCTGATGATGTTGAATTGCAAAATAGAAACCCATCCTATTCATCCTCCATGTTCCCCGAATCCACAAGACACATCTTCACTCTACTATCTTGGTTGTTAGGATATCCAGATGAAAAGAAAGTAAATGAACCCATTTTTGGATATTTCTCCATTTTTTCCAAAGATCATCAACCTGCATTCATGTATAATTATAGCAATTTTTTGGCTGATAATACGCATGATAAATTTATGAATTTAACAACCCACATAATTTTTAATTTCACCTCTGTACTTATAAATATGTTTCTATTTCAGAAAGGAGATTCACTACCTATTACACTCAACAAGGAGGATGAATAGGGATTCAACCAGTCGTTAATTCATTGGATAGAGATGGTCAAGTCAATTGCAAACAAATTCCCTTTTTCATATTTAATTTACTCATTCATACATCTAGTAGCATAGCTTCTTAGCGGCCATAATGAGCCTAGAATTGGTCAGGATATTAAAATAATCCCTCATTTGAGTGGCCAAGTAAAAATTGGAGATTGTTATTTATACCATAATTACACTGAGATCAAAGTATATGTTTGTGAGTTAGCACCATATAAATTTCCAAAATATGTTCCAATGAGAATTTTATCTTTGGAATATATTAGGTAGATGATCAATATGGATTATCTACACTTTTTTTCAAGGAAATGGAAGTCAAAGTTCCAAATTAAGTCAAATATTGGTTCTTTCATTTGCAATACCAAATCAGCTAGTATTGAGGTAGATGATATCTTGGAAAATATGAATTTTCAGTTAAGCTTCACCTGTTCTTATGACCCAGTAAAGCTACCTTCCGCAAAAGACCCACAAACAAAGGAAATAGAGGAGAGTGAACATAACAGAGAAGAGATGCTCAAACTCATCTTTGAGAAGAACATTTAGATAGATAATATGGAGGAAAATATTAATGGATTTCTCAAAGAAAAATACAATTCAACTCAGCTTGCTATGATCCCAGTTACAAAAATACCAATTGTAGTTGTAGGTACAGAGCCTAGCTCTTCATCAACAGCTATGGAATCTATATCGACAATGGGGGATTCAGTTATAGTAGTGCAGGATTTGGCCATACAGAAACAGGATAATGAGAAGTTGTTGGAGAAATTCAAGACCTTGGAAACTTAGAAGATAAAAAATGGTACCTTGTATATGAAAGAAATGCAGAAATCTCAAAAATTGGGACTAAAATTTCAAAATCTAGAAAGTGGTTTTCTCATGGCAGCCACCTTGGCCCAAGCCAAGGAGAGTATATGGAAAAAAATAAGTCAAGAAATGACAGAAGTATGGGCCATCCATAAAAATTATTTTTGAGCAGAAGGAGTTAATTAACAGATGCGGGATAGTCATTATAAAAGTGAAGGTGACACTCAAGAATAAACCAATAGAGGCATCAATGATCAGACATTATCAAGGTATTTAACACTAAAAACATAGAATAGTTGGAGAAGATCAATAATTCAGACAGAACAGCTACTATCTTGGAAATCAAGAAAGTATTGCAGAAAAAGAATTTACTGAACCAATTGGAAACTAAGTGTCGAAATTTGGACATTTTTGTACAAATATTTCATGCTAAGTTTAATTTTCTAAACCAGAGAGGATTTCTGGAGTACTAGCTCCTACTGAAAAGTTGACCAAATTGGAGGAGTATTGCAAAAAGCTTTACACCATTGCAATTGATAAAGAAAAGTTTGCAAGAATTAAAGACCATGTGATAGGGAAAGTTTTTCTAGAAGATTTTGATTTTGATTTGATTATAAAACATGAGATCAACCATCTCTTCATAAAAAAACCTACTTTTTAAAGGTACACAGAAGTAGATGAAGTTTTCAAGAAGTTGGTAAATCTGGAAATTCTGAGTGAGGAAAGATGGGATCAACTATGTGAAATAATCGAGTAACTTTTTGTCTCCAAGAACATGCCAGCACATTAGCAATTTTTGCGCCACACCATCAACTGTTTCATCAAAGACATTGACATATCACTGAACAGTTTTGTTTTCCTACTATTGGATACTATTTTTGTAATCAATTTTAGATATTTATAAGTGATATAAAATAGTATAAATAACTCTCCATTCGGATTATTAACGGTTGCACCCTTGGATGATCATCTGTAAGCAGCAGTGTATGAGCTTTTATTGTTGATGATAATAAAAGGATTATGGATTCATTTCAACCAATTTGTTCTCTAGTAAGTTTTTCAGTATTCATTTCATTTTGTTTTATGCATATATTTTATGTTTATGAAGATAATTAGGTGAGAAAAAGTTGTGTTTTAGTCTATCTTAAATCTTCTGAAGTTATAATCCATTTTAGAGAATGAATTATTGAACTATCTATTTTTATAAGTCCCTCTATATCAATTAATTGGCAGGATCTTCATAAATTTAAGTATTTTTTGTTAAGTTGTTGAACATTGTTTGACAGTCTTTCACACTTATGATAAATTAAACATTCAATCTGAATATTTAATTGGTCATACATTCTTATAGTTTCTTCCTTCATATATGCAATCTTAAATCACTAACAACCTTTTTCTTAATAATTAATATTATCTAAATTTTAAATACACATGCTTGTAATTTCTTAATACATTGGTCATCCGAAAACCCAATTCCAAACAAACAAAATATTATATATGCTCTCGCATGACTAATTGACGTACAATTATCAAAAAATACAACAGAGATCATCCCTGCTAGCAAAAATTATTTGTAAAAGGACCAATATTAACCTAATATGTAAAAGATATTTCCACATAAAATCTCCCCATGAAACAAACCTCCAAACTACCCTAAAGAGAAAAGAAACATATAATTCCACCATCTACAAAATAAAATTCTAGTCTAACATAAAACCGTGAGCAAAAATTGTAAATCACTTAAATAACCACCCATTGAGAAAAGGAACAATCGAGGACTTTCAGATATAAAGCTTCATTTACAAGGATGGGAGATCCTTTCCATCCATAGTGTTTTAGGAACTGTCCAATGACATGTTTCACTATGGAGCTCATGAGAGTTCCTTCTAATATTGGCTATATTAATTTTCTTCTTTGAGCTAGTTAAAACAGAGAGATACTTTTAATCTTCTAGGGTGGGGTTAATGACCTCCTTATAATATCTTAATTTTCTTTTAGCTGCTAGATCTTTCTCACACTACATTTTTTCTTTGAACTTAGAAGAAACATTTTTTTTAATGTTATTAATGTTTTTCAATGCAACATTTTCGTTGATCTCCTAATGGTTTAACCAGGCCCTGGTGTCTTTATACCAACCTTATTTAAGCCTTAGGTGGTTTTGGTTGGAATTTAAAGCTAGCTCACGAAGTCTATGGTCTCCTATGCTATTGAGCTTGTGCTTGTACAACAGAAGCCTACTCATAGTGAGGCTCTCGATAGGGGAAGTACCCACTTCTATAAGGAGAATAGGATAAGGTGTATTGCTTTCAATTTTAAGGTTATACATTATAAAACGCTTCTGGATTTGTTCAATATTTCTCCAGGATCCTCTAGAGATGCTGCAATCCCAAACTTCACATCCATATAAGATAACAGGAGTGACTAAAGTTTCAAAGAGGAACTTCTTTCTATCCCACATTAATAGGTTTGTCGTTTTACAATCATTTTCAAGACCAAAATAAGCTTTCCACCCCCCATTAATCCTTTTCTGAATGCTATAGTTCCATTTGAGCTTGTGATGAATATCAATTCCTAGGTCCTTGTAAGAAGACACTTCCTCCAGGTTACTATTGTCATACATAAAATTAGTGTAAGTGTCCTTCTTGGATTTGATAATCATAACTTTTGTTTTGTCATTGTTAACAGACATACCCATGGTAGAGTAGAAATCCTTAAGAAGTCTAATTTGTTTATCAATATCAGATGGAAAACTTGTGAGAAGAACAATATCATCAGCATAGAGGAGAAGGATGATGACTATCCCAGCTAAGATCGTGCCATCACATCCTGCTTCCTCTAAACAACCTTCTAACTTATCGATGTAAATACCAAATAAGGTAGGGGAGAAGGGGCAACCTTGTTTAACTCTGATATTACACTTAATATCTTTCGACCACCCCTCATTGCTCTTTAACTTGGCAATTATATTCTTGTATAATCTTAGAGCGACCACTCTTAACGTGCATTATCCTTTTGTTGAAGTAATATTATTTTCTTTTATAAAATAAAAAATATGCTTATTTCAAATAAGATTTAAATGTCTGTAAGAATACTTTTATTTCAAATATGCTTATTATTTATGGATTATCTCTGAAATGCCCAAATAATATATGATTTATTTACACTAATTTTATACAAAATAAATCATTTTAATTTTAAATATGATTGTGTATAAGAAGAGTTTCAACACAGAGAATCTTTCGATAATTAAAATTGAGTTTATATTGATTTAGATTGAAATTAAATTTTACTTTCAAATATAATATTTTTTTTATTTATTTATTTCTTAACATTATTATAGTTTAAAAATACTTTTCCAATACATTTTTAAATATAAAAGTCTACAATAAATTAGATATCTTTTTATCCATCTTTTTATCCATCATGATAGATAAAATTGTTTTTACCACTCGATTTTGCAATTATTATCCAGTTAATTTATTTTAATATTTCTTTCATTCTCAGTTGTATAGATATTATATTATTTTATCCAGAGGTTGGAAATATTGTGTAAATTTTGATATATAAATTATCTATCTCGGTACATGAAATTGGAGGTATCTCAATGGGAAATAAATAAGTTTCCTCTGACGTTTATTGTACGCTTAGGATGAACAATAAATATATATAAAACGATCGACCTTGACTATAAATTATTAAATTGCATGGGAGGTATCCCATTACATTCCTAAGTGGCTTCTCAAAAATCATTCTCCTCACCGTTAATTTTATAATACCTTTTAACTATTCTAAATAGCTATATTTTTCAAGCATTTGGTGTAAGGGGAAAACATTGTTATATAATAATATATATAGTTTTCATTGTATTTTTATGATTGTGAAATTTAATATTTCTAAAAGAGTTGTTGAATAAATATGAGGTGAAACATGTTATGTTTTACATCATATCTACTACATCCTAACTTTAATATCTACATTCCTAAGTGGCTTCTCAAAAATCATTGTCCTGACCGTTAATTTTATAATATTTTTTACCTATTCTAAATAGGTATATTTTTCAAGCATTTGGGGTAAGGGGAAAACATTGTTATATAATAATATATATAGTTTTCATTGTATTTTTATGATTGTGAAATTTCATATTTATAAAAGAGTTGTTGAATAAATATGAGGTGAAACATGTTATGGTTTACTTCATATCTACTACATCCTAACTTTAATATTTACATTCGTTATTTGGTATCCAACCTTATGTTTATTTTTACATGTGTTACTTCATATATTATAATTCACTTTGTATATGATCCCACTCTCTATTTTTTTATTAGCATATTTTACTTAATATTTTATTTAATAATTTCCCAACCTCCATCTTCATATTAACATGGTTTACCGAATATCTATCTTCACCTTCCCTCTCAAGGTTCACTATTCCCAACAATTAATTTTATAATACGCTCAACCATTTTTTTTTCACTTAACATTTTATTTTGATACATTTGTTTTTGGGATCAAATTATTAGGAAAACATGTATATACCACTATTTTTTTTACTCAAATGAATGCATAATTTGATTAATTTGGAGATAATGGAACATAACATGAATATTTTTAAATAATATTTAAAAGATTAATATTTTTATTTTCGGGAAAAGAAAACACATATATATAATTGTATTTTGATGGTTGTGAATTTTAGTGTCCATAAGACGAAGCGTTGGAATAGATATTTGGTAAAATATGTTATGTTTTACTTAATGTATCATGGTTTACAATAAATTCCCCATGCTAACACTTGTATTGACATGTTTTACCTGATATCCAATCCCACTTATATTTTCTTCATAATATCTGTGTACCCTAACTTTAATATATGTTCTTCATAGGGAATATATTACATTAAAAAAAAATGTCATATATATATAATGGGGAGGTGGGAAATGCTAAGTCCAATATATAATGTTTTGCTTTATATCATCCTTCAGCCATATCATCATATATGAGTGAAGTACCCTTCGAGAAATATAAATAAAAATTGAGTAATCGTAAAACCATATTTTAGTTTATAATTTTAAAAATAAGAAAAATGTACCTCATGAAATCTTCCTCTTAAGGTTTAAATTAGACCCACAAAGAATAAGACTATAATTAAGTAAATGGTATGTAAGTATAACATAATATTTTGTGCAATCTCGTCTGGTTGGTGCTCGGAACAACTAGGAGATTAAATGTAGACGCACATCGACCTAAAAACTAATCGAGGATGTCCTTTTCTTAAGCTTTTTGAAACCCTGTGAAATATATACTATGTCCATAGCCCACGATACCTCACCATGCCATTATTTAATGTAAGTGTATATCTCTTTTAATCCTTTCCACAAATGAGCATCCCACCTCTCCCAAATAGTGACGGGAGATCTACAAAAATAATTTCTTTATGTGATCGAGTGCATAATATTAATAGGTGTTGAAGAATATCTTTTAATAACATGAGTGAACCATAAAGCACATGATAGAACATGGACAACAAATTATCTTAATCTAGTTATTGATTTTAGGTTATGTTACGGAGATGAACACAAATTTTATCATCAAACCTCATCGACACTATAGAATAGGTGGAGTTTTACTATTGTATATCATTCTATGACATAATTCTAGCTATGGTAAAGTCTCTTTCAAGGAGAATTTTATGAAATCCGGTGAATTTGAATATTTATCTATCAAATTTAAGGAAAGAATTGGAACACAATCTACAAATTTATTTTAACCAAAAATCTCTTCATAATGAGCGTCAATAATTAAAGAATCTCTCTCAATTGATTAACTATCTTATTTAGAAATATTTAGCTCTTATCTTAACACCACGATTACGTAAAAAAATGATCTATACTGGGATGCGTTTTAAGGATACAGTAGAAAATTGATCTACCTCCCTAGTTGATGGTATGCATTTTAGGGATTTAATAAAAATACATTTTAACTCCTTAATGCCGATATAATGTTTCATGTTCAAAAGGTATTGATGATGTATTTTTTCAATCTAATTGAGTTCATATATTGATATTGGTCATAATGAGGTAGATTAAAACCTAACATCTAACATTTCTCACAACAGTGCTTTTACTATTGATTACAATGAGGTAAATAAAAAATTGAATGTATCAATTGAGGTATCCATACTATCTTAAAGGATTAAGTGGAATAAATTAATATAATGTTTTGGATTTTTTGATGAATTTTATTGTAGATGTATTCCTTTTAGGTAGAATGAAAAGACATCATAAAATCGATAACTCTAATTCAAATAAAGACAAATCCCCCTCTAGGAATATCCATGTCTTGCCTCTTAAATTAGAGCTAGTTTTCATGACACTTCGTTCACCATGGTGGAAAGAAGCTAAATAATACAGGGAAAAAAGTGAACGATTGAACGGATTTTTGAATGGAAAGAAATGATATGTACATTATTTTTTTCATTTTAATCTTGTGGGTGTACTAGTTTCTAGTTCTACATGTGTAAGTGTGTTAACAAGTGAACAAATGTAAGTGTAATATGAAACTTTACATTCTTTGGTCCATATTTCACTTAACAATCTTGAAAATGTTATTTTCATTCTATAATGGAATATATGTTTAATTTTTTATTTAAAAAGAAATATAAGATTCTAATAATTGGATTGAATTTTAATAAAAATCATTATAGATTTAAGAGAGTGGTTTTCATAAATGTGTTTTATTTCAATAGTTTTGCTTGACCTCTTCCTTTAAAAAAAATTATTTTAAAGGGAAATGTGATTGAAAGAAGGATTTTTTTTATCCTATAGGGAGGAGCTTATATAATGTGTGATTACTATGACATCCCAAACTAAGGTGTCTTGGGGTAATGGTAAAAATAATCACCATGTGTATTACATTAAATTTAAGGGTGGTTGGTATATCAGGATATAATTCACTTTCCAGATGATTTTCGGAGAATAAGATTTATAGTGGTATTGGATGGTTTAGGTCCCGTATTATCAAAATTATATAGCTCATGTGATTTTAGTATAGACGGATAATTATTTGTTCCATTGGTAGTGAGATTGCACAAAGCATAAGGAACGATAGCTATAGATTTAATGGTTGGGGTTTCGATAGCTTGTTTAGATACAATGGTGCTCTGAGCCGATTTCACTTCCCTCACCACAATATCTCATTTCCTATATGTGGTCCAAACTAATTGGGATTTTTTGTATTTCATATAAGACACAAAGGGTAACATTAATGAGCTACATGAGTGCTAAACTAAATGAGGAGTGGGTGGTAAAAGCATATTAAGTTTCGGGGATATAAGTACCACATTGGAATACCCATTATGATATTAGAAAGACTTAATATTTCCATCATGTGAGTGCCTACTACTCTATGGTGGTGTAAAAAATGATGGAAATTGAGAAAAGTGGGACCTATGATTGGGAATTGTTGCCCATAACAATGTTCATGAAATAGTTATAATGAGCTCGTTAGGTGATTGTAGGAATGATTCATTAAAAGAGGAAGGTATAAATGAAATGTGTTGTTAAGATATCTTTACTATAAAAACAAGGATGGACCGACACATTTCATTATTTGTTGGGGACCATAATAAGTGCTAAGGAATGTGTAATCCTTGAATATTTCAAGGAAACATTAGTGAATGAGGAGATGAATTGGTTCATACCTAAGGAAATTCACTATATAGGTTGAACTAAGGCCTTAGATCATAGTAAATAGGTATATGGTAATAATATTCCCCTTATGGGGAAATATCATTGTATGGAATAATGATTAGGAAATTTCCTTAATTTCATATGTTTAACAACCTCCTAAAAGGGCATTGTAGTATAATAGGGAGTCTACAATATTAGCCTCAATTATAAATTTCTTTCCAGCAAACTAGATGGGAACATTGTAAAAAAGCCATTGTCATTAACAATGTAATGATGAAATAAAATGTTCTTAGTAGTGAAATGAAGTTGGAATGAAATAGAAATGGGAATATCATGCTTGGATTTAACAATACAAAAATTAATCATCCTATCATCTAAAGTATCAACCACACCAAATGAAAATAGTAAATAAGATGCTACAGAAAGCATGTAGTAAGGATTATTAATGTTTCCATATGTATTACCACATGTATTAGGTGTTATGGGATAATTATATTTATTACTCTATTAAATAAGGCCCATCAAAATATTAGTGGAATGGGATACAATTCAGGAAAATAGATTATTTAAGCATGAGCAAGGATAACAAAAAATAATGTTGTAAATTTGACCTTATCAATTATAAATCAATTAATAATTGTAACAGCTTCCAACTGAAAAAAAATAAAATAAATTTACTCCCACCAACTCCATCAACATAATTACAATTTTACCATGTGAAATATCATTTAATTGATATTTATTACATTACCCAAATCATTAATTTGATAACATTGCAATTGACATCTAATACAAATAGCATTGGTTTTCTAACTATTCATAATAATAAAACCCTTCTATACTTTACGAATGTATTAATTTGGGGTTCTATTTATGTTTTATGACATAGAATTGTTTTCAACCTTTGTTATCTTAAAAATGTGTTAACCAAATGTGAAATGGTACCCACATACATGAATTCGTCCATTCAATAAATTAAATGGGACATGGAATACCACTCTGGCAGATTTATGGTGGTAGTGCTAGAAATTAATTGTTATGTGACATTTGTAATGCCACCAGAGCTACGGTCATCCCCCTTCACGTGCCCGAACTCTCCTCCGCCATTCGATCAGTGACAACTCAGTGATATAGAGATTTGGGAATAATCCAACCTCAGGATACTCTGCAACCCTAAACCCTTTCCTCCATTTTCTCCCACTTAGCTGAGTCAAGGTTGCTCTTTCTCGAAGTTTATTTCTCCAGTGTTGAAATATGATAATGGCTCTGCTAACCACCGATACTCTTAACTGTGAGTTATGGATATGGAAATCCTCCGCATTACATCTAGCTACCAGTATTTTGCGTGCTTTCAACTCATCGCAGAGACACCGGGTTAAAAAAAACCATCACTTCCGCTTATTTAGATATGCATGCAACTTGGATTCAACAGGTGGCTATTTTCTTAGAGCTCCGATATCGTTTTAGTTTGAGTTTTGATTTTATTTTCTATGTTAGAGATAGTATATTACAAAATATCTTATCCATTTTATGCATAGGTTTTCGCTGAAAGATGCATTGAGTTCTCGACTTTACCAGTAAGCTCTGTTAAAATTTCTGCTTCCCTAATCCTTCGTTTTCTTTTCACATTACTATTATTTCACTGTTTTTGAATCTTACATTCTTATGAATTCTTATATGCATTTTATTTTTCATCGTTAGGTTGTTTCAGGAAGGTGAGCTCTCCTCCATATAAATGGTTTACAATTTTATTGCTCTTCTAGGGTCTCATACCCAAGTCCGCCCATTTACTTCTCTGGTTTGTTTTCTACAGGTACCAATGGATTCAATGAATCCCATACTTAGCTTAGTGCTGCCTCTCAGTTCATAAAAATAATACTTGATTCTCGCTCATACTTGTATTGTAATGAAAACGGCCTCCTCAGAGAGGGTTTACTAGGGTCTGGATTCTTAACTATATTCTTTTATTTTAATTAGTCCAAAAGGTCTCTTATTAGACTGTAGTAAGATGGCCGATACCAGGCCCTCATGGTTTGTAAACTGTGATGATTTCATTTCTCGGGATTTTTGTTATTGAGAGCAGTATTTACTATCTCATTGTATATATATCTCATTTTATTTAAGTCTCTTGTCGGGTTTGAGCTGTACATTTACAGTTTTTTATTTTGTTTTGTTTAAAAGAATGGGTTTTCTAAGTTCCAGAATAGTATGATTTTTTTTTTTGTAGATCTTTTACTCTTCTTTCTTGATAATGAAATTTACTCATTAGAATTTCTATCTATGAACTCTCTATATGCACATTATTCAAAGTCTTATTGTATACATGCGATAATAGGAAAAAGAAGGAAAAAGGAAACCTCATGTCGGTCTTTAGTCCTTAGTTTCTAAGAATAAAAATTCTATTTCTGGCAACTTATCTGTCTGAATTTTTTATTTTGACATGGAATGACTGAGTTATTTTCTGATATATATAATGTTTTTAAATGGATTTTGGAACTCGGTTCTCTCTATTTGTTTTAAGAGGAAAATTCTATCTGTTTTTGTACATAATCTAGCATTTTCTTTAAGAGTATTTTCCGGATATTTATTGCTAATATTATCATATTCTCATAGCTAATGGTGACCAGACCACCCATAAATGCTACGTGTATAGCTAGAGAGGATTTGAACGAAATATTCTAGGTTTCACTCTGTTACCTGGAGTTAATAGTTCGATTCGACTGCTAGGGTGGTTGCTTGTAATACATCCTCATTCATTTATTACAATTTTACAGTATCAGAAAACTTAATCTCTCTTTACATACTACTGATTACAGAATATTGAGTTTCACCACAGAATTGAAATAATTTATCACAGAACATTTATACTTTGCATTCAAAATGATAATCATCAGTTATTTCAACTCTCTATCTATCTGTACTTAATAAAATTTGTCAGCTCTAGTATTCAGATCATATTACAATGAATACTTATCTGCAAAATTTTATTTTTCTGGCTGATGTTCCTCCCAACCTTAAGAGTTGAAATAACGTCCAGCTCTTCCCCCGTGCTTCCACTGGAAAGCTCAGGTTGGAAATACACACCATTTTGCTATAACCTCAGGATTTGTGGTCCAATCAAGCTAGAAATCTTCAGGATTTCAGAGTATTTTCCACTGGTACACCCTAGCTTAGGAAAATCTCTCCCTCTGTCTAACATTCACAGAACCCCCACTCCCTCTTGGAATGACTCTCTTATCCTGAGAGGAGTGGGTAACTGCTCCAACTGCCCAACCACTTTCCAGTTCTTAGAACAACATTATCATCAACCCTCATTATTTTTACTTTTGTCCTTGATTTCATTTTTTTATTATTATTTCAAAATAACAAGATGGAAAAATAGTCTTTCCATCCATATAACAATTGTCTCAGTATTTTTTTTTATTAACAAATAATAATAAATATTACTTAACTAATTTAACCCATTAGTTAGCAATAAATGTAAGTGTCACAATAATGTTCGGAGTTGAGGGATTGAGAAACAGGAACCAATATTTTGGAATGTATCCCAATAATGGTGTTGAAGAAATAATAGTAGTGAGATCATTGAATTATTGCAGGTATGATTTTTCAGATAAGAAATATTTCAAGACAAAAATTTGTTGCGATATTTTAATGATAAAAAAATGGATGGACCAAGAGGTTTCATTATTGTTTGGTGACTATAATAAGTGTTATCCAATATGGAATCCCTAAATATTTAAAATAAAATTAGTGAATGAGGTGAACTGTTTCCTATCCATGGAAAGGCATAAAAAATGACATTTAAGCTAAGGTATTATATCATATTAAATTGGTATATCGTAACAATATTCCCTTTGTGAGAGAATATCACTGTGTGGAATAATGAGGGAAAACAATCGTTCATTTCATATTTTTAACTGCATCCTAAAAAGGATGATGTAGTATAATAGGGTTTCTACAACCTCTACCTAAAATATAATTTTCTCTCCAATAAAATATTCTAATATAACCCTTTATGTTTGATCGGTTGGTCATCGTATACATAAATATGAATTTTGGGCAATGCATGCTAGAGAGATCAAAACTTATTCAATACCATAGTAGACATAATGAAATTGGATATGTCATCAGTAATGATGTAATGATGAATTACAATGTTCTTAATAGTAAATTTATGTTGGAAGGAAATATAAGGGGGAATATGAGGATTGTATTTAATGATATGAAATGTAGCAATCCTAAAATATGAAGTATCAACCACACCAAATAGAAATATTAAATATTTCCATTTTGTAGTACAAGTATGACGATGCACAAATTTATCGACAAAGGACATAAATAAGATGTGTTAATTCCTACAGAATAAGTCGAATTAGACTTATCTAGTGGTGGATTAGGATAACTCTAAGGAATTTAGGGACATGATATAAGAATCATGGAGTAAGGATTGCTAATGCAATAATATTTATTACCATAAATATTAGGTATAAGGGGATACGAGTATGTATTAATTTGTGTAATAAACCTAATGACACTCTTAGTTACATGGGATTCAATTAATGAAAATAGGTTATGTAGTCATGAGTAGGAAGCATCAATAAAAATGGCATACAAATACCTTCATCAAGCATTAATCAAGGAATATTTTTGGTATTTTATATGTCTTCCTCATTAATTTTAGCAATGTTGATAATGAACCCTTTGGCCATATGAGGAAGCAAGAAATTCAAGAACTAACCAATAATAAATATACCATTAATTTTGTCCTTATGTAAATGGAATTGCCCACATATTTAATGAATAATGAATATTATTATTGATATTAACAAAAGTAGTATGATGAAATCTTGCAAGGAATTCAATTCCTGCATCATGGTGACCAATTAGAACAAAATATGTCAATATTACTTTTGTGATGGGCTAAAATATTCTATGTATATTTGAACATTGATGTATATAGCATTTGGAATCCACATTGATTATGGTGAATTGAAGTAACATAAGCCTAATTGACTCGTCGATGATATTATTTTATGAGCACAAAATGTGGATGAAAATGTTATGAGCAGAGGTTCCCTTTCATCATGATATTGAAATTTAGCAATATTAGAGGGTATCATGGTTAACACAACATGTTAGATAGAATCATGTCAAATATGATAAGCTACAAGTTTAGTTAAATATGGGAAATTGAAACCAACCATACAAGGTAAAGAGGATTTATTTTGAATTTGATATTGGTTTTTATTTTGATTATTTATATCCATATTGGGAACTAGATCTTTAAACTTGTAAAAGGGATCAACTGGCTTCAAGTGCACCCAAATTAGATGGCCCCAAAGGAAATAAACACTCTAGATATAATTATGATAAACTTTAGAGGTTTTATGGGAATGATTTTGACAAGGCATTAGTATTTTCAACTAGTTCATTAGTAATGCATGAAATCGAAGATAAAATATGACCTAGAATTCTAACAGAAGGTAGGTGTTGGATTCAACAAGATTATATATGAGGGATAAAAACAGTTCCTAAGTACTAGAACCTATTTGAATGGTGAAAATAATCTACAAAATAAGTAAAATATCAATAAAATTCAATTAAGAAATAAGTAATCATGCAAGGTACTACATGCTCATGCAGTGCAACTAGTAATCTCAAGTGTCTTTAAATCACAATTTTACTAGATGAATTAAATATTATTTTGTATAAAATAAGAGTGTTAGTAGTGTAAGTATAATATAAAAAAATTCAAGTGGTCCTAAATACAATTTTTCCAGATTCTCTCCCCTAAATTATTATGGGGCACACTCTAGAAAAAAATGAATAAAGAGAATGGAGAGGTCCTTCCAAATACCTAGCACAAGAGGTGATTAAATTGACCATGTAAATGAATGAAGATACAATTAAATGGTAACGATTAGGAGAAAATGGGTGGTAAAATTCCAATGTCTTATATAAACTTATTTAATGTACCCTTCATTTTATGATAATCACTTGGGTAATGTCCTAAATGATTCACCACTAAGCTAAATATTCATAGATATATGTCATTTTTGTATTTAGTATATAATTAATTTTAAAATGAATTGTACTTTAAATAGAAATGAAGAAGATCTAAAATTGAAATACTAATTTAATACAACACAAATAGTTAAGAAAAAAACAATTGATCTCTATGATATCATTAGATTACTCAATGTTCTCTATGATATCATTAGATTACTCAATGTTCTCATGATATCATTAGATTACTCAATGTTCTCCACTTAGAGAGAATGGAGGGTTATTTTTTGATAATTTGTTATGGGAAATGTTCTTTATTCATTATTATTTATTGATATATTTCTTGAAGTTTCCGTGTTTGTTAGGTTCATGGAATATTTCCCCCTTAAAATATTTTTCCCATGTAAATAATGGCATTTTAATATTTGATTTATAGTGTGTATGATAATTTGCTTCAAGGTGTTCAATATTTATGTATATACTTCTCTTTTAAAGCTACAAAGAAATCCTTGAGCACATCCACACTTTCATAAATGGTACAAGTGTTAACCCATTAGCATTGATTTTAGGGACTAACCCAATAGAAGCATCAAATGAGGTACATAATAAATGAAACAAAATCCAAGAGATAAAATGAACTACATACTAAATGAAGTGAAATATATGGTAGAAACATCAAATAAGACACATAACAAATGAAACAAAATATGAGGGGTTAATCTCAAAACCTTGTACATAAAGCTCAAAAAACTCAAGATAGCCTACTAAGATAGTGTATGTGCAAATATATAAAATTATATCTCTAAATATTTTAAAAATTCAGCTCTCACACTATCTATAAGTCTGAAATCAAAATATTATAGTGCCATATTGAATTTGTTCTCCTCCTTAGAATCACATTGGAAAAAAAATGTTTTTTCAATTAAAACCATATATATTTTCACTTGATACTAATAATCATATTATAGGTGTTCATTTAAAAATAAAAATATATATGGGAAAATTAAATAAATATATATATATATATATATATATATATATATATATATATATATATATATATAATTTTAAAAAACTAATCTCACCCATACTAATTATTTTGGTAATATCTTTTAGAAATTGATTTTTATAAGAATAAAATTCCATTAGCACTTAAAAATATGCTTCTATCCTCTATGATACCACTACTAAATTATAAATTTAATTTAATAAAATAAATAAATATCTAAAATTACAAAAAATTAAAAGAATAATGGGTTGGAAAATATCAATTTATATTTGAAAAAAAAATTGAAATTGAAATTATTAATTGCATTTGTTCTATATGAATATGGAACTACCAACGCGTTTATAGCTATAAACTTAATTAATTAAAAAACTTATAAAATCAATAAATAGCTAAAACGATAAACAAATGAAAAATAGTTTTAGAAAAAATGGAAAAATGGAAATTGAAAATATTAGTAATTCACTTAGCATTGTTTCCATTTCATGGCATATATTTTTATGCTGCAAGGCATATTTCTTCGAAAACAATTCCCCTAGCTACCATTTTTTCCATGTTTGAGTCATTGGATCAAATGTTAGACGATTGAAATGTTTTAGGCCATTAGATACACAAGTAAATCGTTTTTTATATGTTTTTTATAATGTTAGTTTTTTTTTTTTTTAATAAGTTAGATTGAATTTAAGTTTTGGTGACTTTTAAGTTAAAGAGTTGTTATTAAAAATTTGTTAGAGTTTAACCTCAATTTAACATTTTGACTATGTCAAATTACAGAAAAATAAAAATAAAAGTAAATTAAATAAAAATATTGACATAATGTGATGAACATTTTAACTAGGTCAAAATACAATAAAAAAACAAAAATAATAAAATAAAATAATAATAAACTATAAAAACAGCCCATGTTATTGACCCATGGTATTCATGTGGAATGTAGTTTATTTAAAGAGGGAAATTAAGATGGCCTAGATAACTCTTAACTCTGGATCTACCAAGAGCCAAGAGGGATCATATGTCTTGATATAAAAACATCTTTTAGAGTGAAAAGAGAATTGGTCCCTGTGATAAATAATATAGATCTAAACTAATTATTAAATAAAACTATTTTTAAATTTTTATAACCATTATTCTTTTAAAATTTTACTAATAAAATGTATCTAAATTTTCATTCATCCAAATATATAAAAAAATAAATTAATAATGAACTTTTTAAAAATATGTGATGTTTTTTAAATTTCCAAATCATTTCATAGGACATGATTTATCTTGAGAAATAATGATGAATGTTCATAATTCTCATTTATTAAATAACACTAAATTTACCTTTAATTACTTAATCGTAAAATTTTCTAACTACATAACAGTTTGTAACTACATACATACTCTTTCTAATTTTTTTGTTAATGGATATCAAATTACATTCAAAAAATACTATATACATATCTTTAATTACCTAATTGTAGCTAAAAAATATTACATTTTTTTTCCTTTATAATCATAAAGAATTTTCATATTATATGATGTCAAACTTACTCAACTTTTTATTCTGAAATTTTAAACAAATTTTTTCACTACATAGTTTTAGCTTTTATAATTTTTTTATTTTTCAATTCCAAACAAAACTAACAAAACAAAAAATCCACTCAGTCCTTACTGTAGATTGTAATTTTACAAAATAGACATTATGTAATTAACAATAGAGTAAGTTGAGACAACCCTAAGGGGTTTTTTGTACAATTTTTATCATAACCTTTCCCTCCATCCAATATATAGTCTAGAGTCTTCTGAAAAGAGAGTATATTCTAGTTTATAACCTGATCAACAATCAACGGAAATGGATAGGAATTTCACAAGTTATTAGTTTTTAACTTGATCCACAATCAAAGAAAATGTCTAGAGATGTCACAAGTTGTCATTCACACAATGATGTATTGACATTCCCAGTTGAGATGGATCCTATTAGATGCATGGTGGCCAGAGACAATAAAAAATTGAAATTAGATATCTCTTATGACATCCATATTGTCTACAAAACATCCAAATTTTCCATCTTATACAACAATTTCTAAAAATAATCGCTCAATTTACTCTCCAATTCCCCACCCATGCTCAGGAGATCACGGTGTAAAATCAAATGTTCTTGTGGTTTTTTTAAAGGGTTCATAAAATAACAAACAACGAGAAAGTCAATATTGTGGTATAATAACTTATTTTTGAATCATTGTGACAAAAAAAACATCACATTAGCTCACATAATATATCTAATGCTATAAGGATCTAAGATGATAACAAAATTTTGACTCATGATAACTAGGTGACAACCAAAATTAAGTTGTAGCCACAAGAAAAAAATCACAACAGCTCACATAATATATCAAAAGTTGCAAAGAACCTCATACATAGTGATTGACCTCATTGTAATTTCAGTGCACATAGAACACCACCTTAAAAATTATAGACCCTTGATCAATTTAGAATAACCTAATATATCTAGATTGCATTTTGAGGTGGGTGGTAGAATAATTCTGGATGCTTCTCAAAGGGTAAGGGAATTTAGATACTCTACCCTTCCACCAAAGCTATAAAAACTGAGGCTTCTAGATTATAGTTTTATAAAACTGACACTATTTGATTCAGAATAAGTTACAAACATTGGGTATTTAAAAATTAATAAGAGGAAGGTACATGAGGGTCGTGGTAATTAATGTGATTATTTGTACTATTTTTATTTAACATAGTAATTTGTATTTGTATTTTTTTGAATGAATATTGTTAAATGTGTTGTACTATTGTTATTTAAAATAGAAGTTTGTATTTTTATTTTTAAATGAATAATCTTAAATGAGTAATTGAGTAAAAATTATTAAATTTATATTCTAATTTTTAAGATATTTATTTAAAAAATTCAAGGTATGGTGAGTTCTGTTTTATTAAGCTTTAATCTAGATGTGCAGATAATGAATCTATCTCAAGTCCCAAACAATATTCTTATTTCTCTTATTATTCTAGCTTGCACCTTGACACTCCTCCTCTCCTCCTCCTTGCACAAAGTTACACTACGAGGCACAAGGTATTTGTTGCATATAGGAACATTTATATATGATAATAAAAATGTGATACTCTATTGTAATTTTCTCTAAAAATATGATGGAAAGTGTGCCCTAAATGTTGAAAATTTAATGGTTAATGTAGTATAATCTACATGCAAATTTAGAGTATTGTATACAACATCAAGAAAGCTACACCCAATATCCAACACCATAGAGCAATACATGTTCACCAATTCAACAGTTGCTTCCAAATCTCTCTCAGTGCTAGAGTTGTTTTCTCAATAAACTTGTTTTTACTGCTCTTGAATTGATGAAAGCGAGTGTTTTTTCATATACGAGAATTTATATTTGATAATAAAACTGTGATATTGTGTTATAACTTTCTGTACAAATGTGTTGGAGTTGTTTTCTCAATAAAATTGTTTTTACTGCATTTAAGTGATGAAATTCATCATTTTTGCCTATAGGAGAATTTAGTTCTGATAAGAAAAGTGTGATACTGTGTTGGAGTTTTTTTTCTCAATAAACTTGTTTTTACTTCTCTTAAGTGATGAAATCCATCGTTTTTCCATATAGGAGCATTTAGCTCTGGTAAGAAAGATGTGATACTCTGTTATAATTTTCTCTACAAATGTGATGGAAATTGTGGCATGAGTGTTGCCAATTTCATGGTTAATGTAGTATATGCTAAATAAAAAATCATTTCTTCTACACAAGATCAAGAAAGCTATGTTGAGTAGCCAACACCACAGAACAAGACATGTTAGCCAACTTCATAAATGCTACCAAATATCTCTCCGTGTTGGATTTATTTTATCAATCGCCTTATTTTTATTTCTCTTGAAGCGATGAAAGCCACCTCTCCATACATTTTTTATCTGCACAAAGAACAAAAAAAACTAACTTCATATCAGTGATGCTGAAAAAACAAGAACATGGCAGACACCAGGGACATCAGTGGTAAATAAAAATTTGATATTTAGAATATTTTCAAATATTATGAAGGAAATAACACATAGGTGACTTAATAGGAAGTGATCAAGATTAAATATGGAGGAACTGCACCAAAACAACCTTTGATTTTCAAGGTATAAAATCACAATTTGTTTCTTTATTCTCGCGGCATTCATGTTGGCGTGATTAGACAAGATATTTAACTTAACTTCAAGATAGGCCTCATGATTTGTAAGGCCTAAAGAAGCAATATTGCATTACTATTTCACTGTAACATGGTCCTTGCCTTTTCTTGATATGATTATTTCTTAAATTAATATATATATATATAATATAACATTTACAGTTATTCTGGTTGTGTGAAGAAGTTTTTATATTCTTGCTCTTTAGATATATCTTATTAGTTTAGTATGTTTTCAATCAAGAAGAGGATTTAGATTTTAAGAACTATATCTTAGATCTAAGCACTTGATTCTATTAAAATTTTGGAAACAATTTCAATTTTTACAACTTGTATATTTAAATATGTGACTTTGGAAGAGATAATGACTTCTTTAGACACTTGATTAGTATTATGGAAGAACTTTGAGTATATCATTAAGGACTATTAATAGTTCTTGTAACAGTTGCATTACTTATAACATATTTTAATATCCTTTCTTGCTGTTACATACCACCTAATCCATGAAGAATTGTAGCCATGTCTACATTGATATATGCTAATCATTTCAGTTTCATGTTGATGACAAGTTACTTTATCATTTGTTAAGTAAGCCTTTCAGTTTTTATATTTATAATAGTTTACAAGGATTGATATTAATCTAATAAATTGATATTTCAAACCAATTGATGTGTGTGACACATATGTAGGTGTTCCTGTTCATAAATTTCTTACTCATTTTGTCTCCAGATTGTTAGATAATGATGAAAGAAATACAGAGATTGTTAGATAATCAGAGAAGGAAAATTTCTCGGTCACATAATTTCAAAGGGAGTGTTGATTGATCCTAAAAGGGTATTTTTAATCCAATCACTTTCATTTCCAAGGAATAATAAGGAAATCCATTCATGTTGGCATGATCAGACAAGGTATTTGACTTAACTTCAGCATAGGCCTCATGATTTGTAAGGCTCAAGGAAGCAGTATTTCATTACTATTTCATTGTAACATGGTCCTTGCCTTTTCTTGATATGATTATTTCTTAAATTAATATATATATATATATATATATATATATATCATTTACATTTATTCAAGTTGTGCCAAGAAGTTTCTAAAGTCTTTCTCTTTAGCTATATCTTATTAGTTTAGTATGTTTTCAATCAAGAAGAGGCTTCAGAGCTTAAGAACTATATCTTAGATCTGAGCACTTGATTCTATTAAAATTTAGGAAAAAATTTCAATTTTTACAACTTGTATATTTAAATATTCGATTTTGGAAGAGATGATGATGGAAATCATTAAATCCATTCATGTTGGCATGATCAGACAAGGTATTTAACTTAACTTCATCATAGGCCTCATGATTTGCAAGGCTCAAGGAAGCAGTACTGCATTACTATTTCACTGTAACATCGTCCTTGCCTTTTCTTGATATGATTATTTCTTAAATTTATATATATATACATACATATATATATATATATATATACATACATATATATATATATAAAGTTGTGCCAAGAAGTTTTTAAGTTCTTTCTCTTTAGCTATATCTTATTAGTTTAGTATGTTTCCCATCAAGAAGAAGCTTCAAATTTTAAGAACTATATCTTAGATCTGAGCACTTGATTCTATTAAAATTTAGGAAACAATTTCCATTTTTACAACCTGTATATTTAAATATGTGATTTTGGAAGAGATGATGACTTCTTTAGACACTTGATTATTATTGTGGAAGAACTTTGAGTATATCATTAAGGACTATGAATAGTTCCTGTAACAGCTGCATTACTTATAGCATATTTTAATATCCTTTCTTGCTGATACATACCACCTAATCCATGAAGAATTGGAACCATGTCTACATTGATATATGCTAATCATTTTAGTTTCATGTTGATGACAAGTTACTTTATCATTTTTTAAGTAAGACTTTTAGTTTTTATGTTTATAATAGTTTACAAGCATTGATATCAATCTAATAGATTGATATTGCAAACCAACTGATGTTTGTGACCTGTATGTAGGTGTTTATGTTCATAAATTTCTTACTCATTTTGTCTCGAGATTGTTAGATAATCGTGAAAGAAATGCAGTGTTGATCCAGGTGATCAAAAGAGTTATTCACAGCCATCTTGGAAAACCAGGCATGAAGATGCTTCTAATTTTCAATGGAGTAGTCCTCAAAAGTTCCTAGCTCTATTTTAATTACATAAATAAATTGAAAACGAAATGATAGTATTTACTTCAATTGTTTTATTTGGACATGTTGCAAGCTGACATTTACTGCTATACAAGTTGTGCATGAAATTATTATGTAACAATTGTGCCAAGAAGTTTTAAATTATTTCTCTTCAGCTATATATTATCAATTTCATATGTTTTCGATCAAGAAGAGGCTTCAGAGTTTAAGAAATGTATCTTAGATCTGAGCACATGATTCTATTCAAATTTATGAAAAAAAAATATTATTTACAACTTGTACATTTAAATATGTAATTTTGGAAGTGACGCTGACTTATTTAGACACTTGATTAGTATTGTGGAAGAAATTTGAGTATATCTTTAAGGACCGTGACTAGTTCTTGTAGCAATTGAGTTTCTTATAATATTTTTTTATATCCTTTGTATAAGCTATTGTATATACAGTTCTAACATATTTTGCCCACATGTTACCTATAGCAATTGCATTGCATATAAGAAATGTTTATATCCTTTGTATAAGCTATTGTATATATAAATCTAACACATTTACCCCAGGCGTTACCTATATGGTCACTGAGTGATGATGGCCTCTTTAGACACTTGATTAGTATTGTGGAAGAACATTGAGTATATCATTACGAATTGTGAGTAGTTCATGTATCAGCTGAATTTCTGATGACATATTTTATATCTTTTGTATAAGCTACTGTATATACAATTATACTATGATATGGATACACATTTACCCCAAGCATTACCTATATGGTTACTGTTGTCCAATTGTTGATATTTAGAGAAATATAATTAAGTGATTGATTCTTTTTTAACATAAAAGTTACCATGATGACCTTTTATCTTAGGATGACTCCTTAGTGTTGAGATTTGATCTGCATGATGAATATGCATAGATTGCTTCACAGGAAAACCCTTTGGTCTATTGATAGTATGTGGTGGTTGTATTAATGGACTTCTTATATTATCCTTGCTGTCATAATATTCCAACACGGTTACATTTTTTTGATAAGTCTATATAAAAGTCATACATATTATGTATTAAGAAATGTTATTTAATAATAACAATCACTGAAAGGGGAAATTCTCTCAATACACCCCTCTAAATATACAATGTCTCATGATATTATTTTCATTTGCTGACACATGGAAATTCCAATACCAAAAATATTTCACATTGTCCCCCACATTATACAAAAGGCTATCTTGATAAGGTTTCCTACATATATTAGCCCAAAATTCAAGTTCATAATTCTCATATTATTGAATCCTAATTTTTTAATTCCTCCATAAACTTTGTCTTAATGTTTTGTACATTCACATTTTCATTGACATAAACTGATTTGATGTAGTTCCTTTTCCAACAACACCTGCAAATAATTCCCTAATAGCACTTATGCCATATTAATATTGATATTTTACAATTTTCCAAGGGTTTATGTCATATTTCTTGATGCCAACTCATTTACCTTCACCTCTTTGGAATTTCTAATACCCAATAGTTGAACTATATTTCTTATATATTTGTGCCTTAAAAATATATTTAAGAATTAAGCTTGTTCTATGATAGATATACCTTGAAAAATATTTTTGATCACCCAATTTACTTTATCTTGAATTGTGAATTCATGAATTAGTGGCCTCATTTCTTCAATTTTAGTTGATTATATATTATCTAGAAAATTATCATCAAAGACAATATATTGCAACTTCTGATTAATGCCAATGTTTTTCTACATGTGGTACGACCTTAAATAAAAATATCTCCTTCCAAAAATGTCTTCATATTAAAATTACATTCACTTTCTTGTATACCAAGACTATTGTTCTTCATATATAATTTCTGACAAGCATGCAATTGGGGCTAGGATATGTAGATGAACATGGAGTAAACTCTATTTTGTTAATACAAATTCTGTTTATTTACATCTATGCTATATAGATTGTACTTGAATGTAATTAAAATATCTTATTTGAGTTACATGCTCATTACATGCTTGTTTCAGAGGATCATTAGTAACCAAAGGATTTTCACCCCCAATTTCTTATTTCAATATATCACTACAAGAAAAAAGGACATTGGTGAGGGGCGAAAATGGTCACCATAAGCTCATTGGTGAGGGTCAAAAGAGCCTTCGTCACCAAAAATTGAACGTCACCAAAGGTGGCGTCGCCGAAAGTATAGGTGTTGTGGTGACATTCAAAGTCTGTCACCAATAATGATTTATAGTGACGGATAGTGACCGTCACCATTGCATATGAGCAATGGTGACGGACAATAGCCTCCGTCACCAAAAAATTGAACGTCACCAAAGGTGGCGTCGCCGAAAGTATAGGTGTTGTGGTGACATTCAAAGTCCGTCACCAATAATGATTTATAGTGACGAATATTGACCGTCACCATTTCATATGAGCAATGGTGATGGACAATAGCCTCCGTCACCAAAAAACTGAACGTCACCAAAGGTGGCGTCGCCGAAAGTATGTGTTGTACTGACAATCAAAGTCCATCACGAATATTAATTATAATGACAGATAGTGACCGTCACCATTTCATATGAACAGCAATGATTTTTTGTGATGGACCTTTCATGGCCGTCACTATTGGTGCATATATATAGCGACGTTCATTGACCGTCACCATAAATTCATTGGTGACATCAAGGTCCGTCACGAATAATGACTATAATGACAAACGGTGATCCTCACCATTTCAGATAAACAACAACTATTTATGGTGACAGCCCTTTAATGGTCATCACTATTGATGCGTATATATGGTGGCATTCATTGACCGTCACCATTTCATATTTTGGTGAGGGTCGAAAAATGTCACCATAAGCTCATTGCTGATGGTCAAAAGAGCATCCGTCACCAAAAACTGATCTTTGGCATTCCCTATATATGAATATCAGGGCACGATGGAATCGAACCACCAACCTCCTGCTTGTAAAGCAGGTGCTCTTCCATTGAGCTAGCACCCTTTAAAGAATTAGACTTTAAACTAGCAATTGCCCCTAAAGGGGCAAAGATACACCAAAGGAATAAGAACCAGGAAAACTGAAAGAACTCAGTGTCCTTGCTCCTATTTTTATTCTATGACACTCTACAAAGTATGATCTTGATCTATGACGTATTTGTACCGAGTGGTTCTAATTTAATAGTAAATGTTATATTAGATAAAATAAATGAATAATTGAGAGGCCTTACGGGCTAATTTTTAATCCTTACACCAAAATCTCTTAATATTCAAGTCTATGGAACAACTTGTTCAAAGTTCAAACTGAAGTAGATTTTAAATGGAAATCCTAAAACCAGCTAAGTAGTTTACAAGTTAACATTTTGGATATAAATTATGTTCAATTTATATGACAAATTATGCCATAACCTTGAAACTAGTTTCTTAGCTAAAAGACTTTCTTAAGTCAACAATGACAAAGAAACATAGTCATGGCAAGCAAAATTCTCTTGTTTTTTCTAATGAGAGTGCATGTAACTTGATAGAGGTTGTATGAAAGTATCAAACCATAAACAATTTCACTAAAACATGGAAATGACAAAGTCTTGTTAAGCAACAAAGGTTTAGTTGAATATATGGAAAGCATCGAGCTAAATGATATAATTAAACTAAAAGTAACTGTAAAAAAATGAAATTGCCATCATATACATCGCATCAGCGTATGAATTTGCATCAATGTACTGAATTAATGACTTCAAATTTTGAACTTTTCCTGCAAGATAACATTTATCATTAAAAAAATCTGATCAAACATGAAGTAATCTCATGAATCCTTCAGATTTATATTGCAATATCCATCTCAGATCGATAGACCTAGAATCTTAAATATTCTTATAACTAGCAATTGCACCAAGAGGTGCAAAGGAACTCTGGAACATGGATAAGAGAAGTGGGGAGATTGTATAAAGAAATAATCAAGTGAAATATACTAAAAATGAAATACAACCCATGTGAGGCTAATTTAAATTTAATTGTTATGAATTTTCAAGTGAAAGAAAGTTTGTAACTGGTGTCCGACAAGCAGGACTCACAAAAATTGTTAAAGAGAAAAACTTGGAAGGGAAATTGAGGTTTGAAGTTTGATGATGTTGATGAAGCACATATTCTACTTGGTGAAAGTGGCCACTGCAAGGATTATTGGGGTTCAGGCTTCTATAGGTAGGATAATACTTTTGAGCTTGAAACAACTTTGCACAATATAGCTTTCAGTTCAAATGGGTGAAAATACATATAAATCAAGCAATTTGAGACCTTTAAATGTATGGTCAGAAGCAACAAATCCAGAATCTGTGCAAATTCTTCTAAAGTCTATTTGAAAAGAGGAAATTAATTTGATCCTTGAAGGAAACTTGTTTGGACCAGACATTGGTGAGTTGATAAGCAGCTCAAACAATTGGGCAGAGACTACTATGTGGTGTATTTTCGAAGGGCTCGAAGAGTCATTACCTTCTAGATGGCTATATATTTTGGGAGATGGGTTTGAAAATACAGGTAAGAAGAATCAGCCAGTGTCTGAACAGTCGGGTGAATTTGAGAAAAAACACCAAATATCTGCCAATTTTGTTGAATGCCTCTGAGCAATGTGATTTATTGTTTGCTATCAATTCCTCCTCAGTCATGGATTGCAGGCCTGCACAAAATAAGAATATTCTTATGATTGGTGTATGTTCTAAAGTGAATAATTTAAAACAATATACTCATAACCTAGCACAAAATACAGATTCAACAAAAGTAAATACGGAAAACAAGAATAGTGGAAATGATGATTTTGGATTTCAAACTGAAGGAGCATATAAGGGCAAGGATGAAGTGCTTTTGAAATTTCAGTGGGCAGAGGAGACAGAAAGGATGGGCTGCAACAATTTTTTGGGGTCTCGGGATAGAAGAGAAGGGAAAAGAGGCAAACTTTAAGTTCAAAGCACAGAGTAATGACCCCTGGAAGGAGAGATTTTGATTCTCTTGTTCAATCTCAGTAGGAAGTAAGAAATGCCTTTGGTCAAGTCAACATTCAATTGTCGGATTCTCTATGGGATGTAGGTGATGGAATTAGCAAAGAGAAGCAGCTGGACAGGGTTTCACATGAATATATCCTTTCTTCATGAATGCAATGATTATCGGAATTATGTTCAAATAAAAGAGATGAGAACAGTGTGCAAGAGGCTTTATAATGTTTGATATGCAAAGAATAGAATATTCAAAATAATACACATCATATGAGGAGGAGACCTTTAAATCAAGCAATTTGAGATCTTTAAATGTATGGTCAGAAGCAACAACTCCAGAATCTGTGCAAATGCTTCTAAACTCTATTTGAAAAGAGGAAATTAATTTGATCCTTGAAGGAAACTTGTTTGGACCAGACATTGGTGAGTTGATAAGCATCTCAAACAATTGGGCAGAGATTATTATGTGGTGTATTTTCGAAGGGCTCAAAGAGTCATTACCTTCTAGATGGCTATATATTTTGGGAGATGGGTTTGAAAATACAGGTAAGAAGAATCAGCCAGCGTCTGAACAGTCGGGTGAATTTAGAAAAAACACCAAATATCTGCCAATTTTGTTGAATGCCTCTGAGCAATGTGGTTTATTGTTTGTTGTCAATTCGTCCTCAGTCATGGATTGCAGGCCTGCACAAAATAAAAATATTCTTATGATTGGTCTCTGTTCTGAAGTGAATAATTTAAAACAATATACTCATAACCTAGCACAAAATATAGATTCAACAGAAGTAAATACGGAAAAAAATAATAGTGGAAATAATGATTTTGGATTTCAAACTGAAGGAGCATATAAGGGCGAGGATGAAGTGCTTTTGAAATTTTAGTGGGAAGAGCAGACAGAAAGGATGGGCTACAGCAAGTGTTTGGAGTCTCGGGATAGAAGAGAAGGGAAAAGAGGCAAACTTCAAGTTCAAAGCACAGAGTTATGACCCCTGGAAGGAGAGATTTTGATTCTCTTGTTCAATCTCAGCAGGAAGTAAGCAATGCCTTTGGTCAAGTCGACATTCAATTTTCAGATTCTCTATGGGATGTAGGTGATGGCATTAGCCAAGAGAAGCAGCTGGACAGGGTTTCACATGAATATATGCTTTCTTCGTGAATGCAATGATTATCGGAATTATTTTCAAATAAAAGAGATGATAACAGTGTGCAAGAGGCTTTATAATGTTTGATATGCAAAGAATAGAATATTCAAAATAGTACATCATATGAGGAGGAGACCTTTAAATCAAGCAATTTGAGACCTTTAAATAGGTGCAAGTACATATAAATCAAGCAATTTGAGACCTTTAAATGTATGGTCAGAAGCAACAACTCTAGAATCTATGCAAATACTTCTAAACTCTCAATTTAGACTGTTGATGTGCTTACCAAATGAAAATATCTGACCAAAATTCTAGTTAACAGGCATAATGAAAATAATTAGTTGTTGAAAGATTCAAGATATGTTTATAAAAATGTCATAGAAGAGGAGTTTTCAGTTAGAGATGTGGAAATGGTGAACGATAATGAGTGTGTTTGAAAAAAAAAAACTCCTAAGTATCCCCAGGTAAGTGTTACAAAGTTGTCATCAACAACCTTGAGTCAGAGAGAAGAGGAGTCTTCTATGTGACCATGGACTAGTGAAAATATGGCACATACATGTAACCATAAACTAGCTTCTTATATGGAGAAAGCTGAGATAATTTACATGGGCAGTGTAACAACTTGATTGATGGCCTCTGAAGTTCAAGAACCAGAGGATATTTCAAGGCTACATTGTTTCCCTCAAGCCAACTTCAGTGAGTACTATATTATACAATAAAGACATTACTGAGCCAAGTAAAGCTAATTGTGCACCAAAAAAAGCGTTATCTGCAATACAAGCACGTGAATTAAAAGAAGGTGGCCATTCTTCTCCACACAAATGCAAAACATCACTTGAAAAACATTTGTCTGTTGGAAGTGCATTCTGTGTAATAACATGTACTTCTAATTACCCAGGTTATGAGGAAGTGGCAACACAGACATTGCATGTTTTTCTTCTTGCCAACTTACAAGTTGAAAAGGCATGTGAACAAGCCACTCACTATCATAATAGTGGATCACAAATTAGGAAATCACTTGGCACTGATATTTTTACTCTTGAAAATGTCCAGGATCTGAATGTTTCATTATTGACAGATTCTAAGAAGTTTGACAAATTTGTCATTGCTAATTTGAGTGAAAGTGATGCACTGAAAAAATCAGAGACTAAAAAAGTTTCTACTTCAATAGAACCTTTACCTTTCCACGAGGTGAGCTATTACAAGTCTTAATTATTTGATCACTAAATATCTAACACCCAAGCATAGTAGAACTCTGTTGGAACATGAATTTTAGCTCTACAATGTCTTTAGTTTCGTAATCTGTCATTGCTAATTTGAGTGAATGTGATGTAGTGAAAAACTCAGAGACTAAAAATCAGTGTTACACGGGGACTCGTCCCCCCCGCCCCCGCCCCCCCCCAGGGGTTTAGAATCCTCGCCCCCCCGCGATTTGGGGTCTTGGGGACTTCTAAGGGACGTTTCCTGACGCTCCCAATTTTCGAAAATTTGGAGGGGACGTCAAGGGGGACGTTTCCCCATCTGGAGGGGTCGAGGGGGCATGAGGGGACGGGAGGGGATGTGAAGGGGGTGTGAGGGGATGGGAGGGGGCATGAAGGTACAGCTGGGGCAATATATATTCTCATTTAATTCTCTATCAAATATTTTAATCAGTTACAATTAGCACCATATCCATTTACATTGTACTTTAATCTGTGAGTAGTAGATTGAATATTGGGAACTACTAAAGTATTTCTGGAGAGCTCGACTTACCACTAGACCTTCATTGTGATGTCAATTGAACAGAATGATGTTTTTTTTATTGGTTTCTTTCTCCAGCTCCGTTTGCTTGCTTCTCTCCAATAACCTCTTTAGATATAACAGCCTGTGATTTCACTAAAGCTGTAATTGGAGGAGAAATTATTATATCTCACTCTTAAGATACTTTTAGGTGAGAGAAATAGTAGCGGAAACCAAACCTTATAGTGGAATGTCATACTTATGGTTGAGGCATGCTAAAGCAACAATGTACATAATGTTGAAAAGTGCACAGAACCCAATCAATGCTCCAATTCCAGTCCAATAAAATTTAACTTCAGCAAATAATCCATGAGATTCTAGGATAGCACGTTCAAGTGTTTCAATGGAGTTGTTACTGATAGGATGCACAAAGATGAAATATTTAGAGGAAAGGAAATATTCAATATTTCTTTCCTGGGATTATGATTATAGGACACTCTATCAGTACATGATAACACATACTTTCTCCCATCTAGGAGCTAGAAATCCATTCACCACTCTGGTGTTTTGGCCATAGGACATCAGTGAGCACCAATATGCCCAAATCCAGCAGCTAGGTATGTTCTCTATTCTAGAAACATGAATAAAAGGAACCATTTTTTCAATTTTGTAACCCGAGTTCTAGTTGAAAAGATCAATATTAGTATAAAGTATATTTCTTTGGAGTAAATAACTATCTTTACTCCTGTTTAATAATTTGGGCATTATCAGGTTCCAATTATTCTGGAGTAAAACAAATGCGTATCATAATTTTGGAAAAAAAAATTAAGCAAATTAAGCTGACGGTAAATTAGACACACAAGATAAGGAAAATAGCATCATCATAATCTCAGGAATCTGAAGACAGAAAATAAATTCCTGAATTTTGGAAGAACAAACCTCTCAGCCCTTGCTTTCCTCTTTTCTTCTTCCGATATTTTTGCTTCTCCTATTTCAGAAGAGGTAGGTTTTGGAGTACCATTTGCTAACTCACCAAATCTGTCAATAAAACATACCCAAAGGTAATTCCTGTCAATTAAGAGATAAAACATATTGACTGATAAGATTGGGAACCATGTGCACTGACCATTCAATATAGAAATTACTTCCATAGCTACTAATCACTTTAAATATTAGCACCAGAACTGACAGTCCACCAAACTTAAAACACCATTATGACCAAACATTGTTTAAAATAAAATACAGCATATATTTAACAGAGATGATGAACATTTAATTTAAACAAACATAAGCCTTGAAAATTCCAGAATCCCTAGAACCTAAATCATACAACAAGATTTTTCCACCAATCCGAAGGGTGGCATTTCAGGTCTGCAGCAGTAATTAGTGCTAGAACAAAAAGCTAATCATATATACTATACAGAGATTATCCACTGCACTCCATGCCTTCGAGGACCAACCATTTCTGCTAGCTACAGTATCAGTATGTGTCTTGAGAATGATCTGTCATGATCTGTCACGCATGAGGTGTTGCCCTCTGACTGGAGAATCAATGTAAACAGGGTTGTCATAGTATCCAAAATGTTACAGGAGCCTCACTGGCTCATGGATAATCCTCACGGCTCATGGATAATCCTCACCTGAGCTCAGAATTTTTACATTGTGATCAAGATTTAGTTATAGAGATCATATGTTGTATATAATTCTAGTTTTGTTCAATACTACTAGTGGTTGCATCACGTTTTGAATGGGTTAAATTCTTTCAACGATTGTGATTTGTAACCTTTCATGTTGGGTTGAACATCCACATGTGTCCTCGTAGTTGGGAGGTAGTGTGTGGCACTTGCAGAGGCAAGATTGACTCTGATAACCATTACCTTGAAGGAAGATAAATGGTCCAGGATTCATGTTGGGACCTCTCAAGGGAATATCAACTCCAACACTTTGTATGACTGATAGTTACTAGACTCTGATAACCATTACTTTAGAGAGAGATAAACAGTCCAGGATTCATGTTGGGACCTCTCAAAGGAATATCAACTCCAACACTTCGTATTCCTGATAAGTCATTGAAGTGGAAGTTGGATTCACAATCACTGCATGGTGCCTTCATAACCAATGCCAAAGTTAATTTGGGCCGCCAGGATATGTAATACATTTTTATTTGGGAACTGAAATAGGTCAACATGGAGTCAAGATCTGAAACACTGATTCACATTTGCTGGAGAAGGAAAATATGGAAGTCAAACTGCCAACCAAAAATGGAAGCTCATAAATAGCCTCAAAGTTGTTTTGTCTAGGATTCTATAGAAGTCAAATTTCCAACCAAAACTAAAACTGGTAGCTCATGTATAGTATCAAAGGTGGCTTATTTAACTGTTTAATGCCTTCTTAACGTTCCAAAGTTTTCTACAGTTTCAATAGTTCCAAAAGTATAGTTGGGCATAAATTTGAAAGGAAACATGTCTTACTGGCTCTTGGCCCTCAAGTCTGTGCATGGAGATTGAATTTCAAATATTGTAGATGAATGAAAATAAAGCTTATGTTGTGTAGTGGCATTATGGCTTCTGTGTTATTTAAATTTATGTTGTGCGTAAATAATTGATTTGCTTCCAGAATTTGTGCACTAACTATTTTCGATGGTTATCATAGGTGTGGGTCAAGTGAATCTAACTTGAATTGACCAGTAAACTCATATAACCATATAACCTATGATGGAGGTTTAACAAGACAATTTTCAAATTTGAACAATGCTATCATGCCAATCAGGTGATTTTATAGCATTTTCTTATCTAGCTATACTGCACCAACATAACTATTCAAAAAAGGGTTACCACAGCTCTTAATCAAGAGAAGCTACTTAAACTGGACCAGTAAATTCCATGTAAACATAATCTCTGAATGAGGTTCAACAGGACCATTTTCCAATTTCAGCCATGCTATCATGTCAATCAGGTGCTTTTATAGCATTTATTGTACTGCAGAAACATAATGATTCAAAATAGAAATCATCAAAAGTCTTTTTATAACACAGTAAAGCTCAAGGAAAAAAATGCTACCATATATTTCTAGATTTTCAATCAAACATGGTAATATAAAATTCAGGCTTCAACAAATACTTTGGGTCTTAAAGCTTCATACAATGCACTATAAGCTTATTTATCCAACTTCGTTTTTTTCTTGAATCAGGTAGCAGTAACACTAAGTTACATTGAGTTGACAAGACAAGAACAAAATTTTAAATTGATAAACTTCAAATTTTTGCTCACAAACAAGTAACACACATTCCAAGTTATCCTAAGGCCTTGTGTAGCAATTATCCCCAAATTACCCCTTTCTAACAAGAGGCAAACATAAGAAATACATCAACTAAAACATGCAAGGTAAATATACTGAATGTTAGATTTTTTGTTAATCTTCACATATCCTGTAGACCTGCATCTCCTAGAAAGAAAGGTTGTCTTACTGTTTATGTAATATTACTTTAGGAAGGTTAACAGACCTTTGCTTTATGAATAGCCCTTTAGCCTTTATCTATAGAAAATTCTTTAATACATTTTATTAAATAATAAAAATATATATAATGAGACAACAAAAATTGTCACAAAAAGACAGACAGAGTAAAATGCAACAGAGAAGACAACATGATAATCAGGAAACTTGCATACGTAAATTGTAGTCATAGTCTGGAAGTGTTGGTTAATTCCAGATTATGTAAGGTTGACTCGTGCATTTTATTTCCAAAGCACTACAATTCTCTATCATATATTTTACTCACCAATATTTGTCCGCTGTGAATACATCATTCTTTCTGCTAAAATTAAAATATTTCAGTGGATGGTATGTCTTTTATTTGCGGTACATTCATGCCTTAATCTATAAATCTAATTCCAATTGCTGAGCACTCTAGTGTTGCAAATACAAGCTTAATATCTCTCTTAGAGCACTGAAATTTTTTCCAATATTATTTTAATTTGCAGGTTGGTTACCAAATTGGAAAAGACAAAGGAATACACAACAAACACCCATGCAAATTAGAAGGGTCCAAGTACACCAGAGCCATGGCTGTAGCTAGTGTGACTTTCTTCTTTGCCTAAAATGGATCTGGTTGAAAATTTTCACAGCATGGGTTTTCATCTGGAAGCTGCGAATGGGAATTCCATTATTGAACAATATCATTTAACATTCTGGAAGAAGATGAAGTCAAACATACCATAGGAACTGCAAGAATCAACAAATGGGAAACTAATAATCACAGGGATCTTACTTGTAGCATTTTGAGCATTAATGATCAAACGACTCACACCAACAGTTCCAAAACACCAACAGAAGAATTGGGCACATGTGTGTGAAAATAAAGCTGTAACTGTGAGATTTGTATGAGGGAATTTCACCAAATAAAGAGGAGGTTCCTAATATGTAACAAGCACAATAATCACTTGGAATTCAAGATATTTAACATTTATGAATATCCAATTTCCATCCTAAGATATATCTGAGGAAATTTTCCCAAATAAAGATGACAACATAAGATGTGATCAATGAGGCAGGCACTAGTTGAGGCACCAATGTACATGCAGTCATCACCTTGAAAGTTAGGACATACTGTGTTACTATGTATAAGGCTGCTAGATATATTTATAATGTGTAAAGAAATATTGTCAGTAATCGTAAGGTATCAAGCACAATATCTATGTAAGTTTTAAACCTTTATAGTAATGCCATGCATACACAAATTTTTAATAAGCAGAAAAAATAAAACAATGGCAATCACATATTACACAGATTCACCATGGAAACCCAAATCGGGGAAAACAGCCAACCGTTTAGAGTCACACCTGTAATTTTTATCATCAATCAACTTCATTGTTTACAATACAGTATAGATGATCCTGCAGCATCCAAAACCCCTAATCCATTAACCTGGATTAGATTACAATCTTAATTTCTTAACTGGAATTAGAAAACCATGGGCCAAACCACCATGCACCAAAAAACCCCAAAAGCAAAAACAGTGTACTGAAAACTACCAAAATACAGACAAAAAAACATCCGACAAAAAAATGAGTGCTCCACCCCCCTGTGGCTCCCCCACTGCGCCTAACTTGTATGATCCGTGCAAGGGACTAGTCGTACAAAGAATATAACGCATACCCAACAATCTGAAGGGTATTGATGACTATAAATGTCTCGGGATCAATGCTATAGCTTGTAGAAGAATTTGGCCGTTGCCTAGAGATCTTTGGGAACGCCCTAAGAGAATGAAGCTAGGACTGGTCAACGGTCAAAAGTTGTGCCCACTATTGCTGAATTTTCTTAACCCTTATTTTTACTATGTAATGAGGTGTTAATTTGGATTAGTAATGCTCCTTAGTGGAGATACTGGTGAGATTTGCCAACATTCAGCACATTCCCTCTATTCATTATATTTCCATCTCTCTTCTTTTATTCCATTCTGTATGCTCCCATCCGCAGCTATGATATAGAACTACAAATTTTCCATGAACTCATTCTCTTGTAAATTTGTATGCTCTGTGCCCAAGGTGACTAATGTGACATTGTTTGCAAGAAATCTGAACGATATATTGCAATAAACAAGCACAAATGTGATCATAATCTAGCAAACCAACAAAAGGAAGCAATCAGAAAAATATCAAACATGGTTGAGAGAGATGGAGATGAATACATATCACAAAGAAATATTATTTATAGCATAATTCAAATCAAACAGCATAGATCTATCTTAACCCTAGATCTGTCAAGCACCGAGACATACAAAATCCTTTGAAGTGCAACTTTTTCCTCAAGTTTTTGCACTCTAAAACATGTTTGCACCTTGAATCTCAGAACATCATAGATACAGCACTAATACAGATCTACACTGGTTTATATTTTATTTATAATAAATCATAATACATCAGCTTTTATATTTATGGTATATTTTATTGATAATAAATCATAATACATCAGTTTTTTATATTTATGGTTTCTGGCATTCATAAGCCACATCACTGTTACTGACAGAGGTTCAGATTACACCTCTCTACCATACTGGATCTGTAGAATGCACCTCTCTATGCAATGCCAAATGACAACATATTTAGCTGAAAAACTACAAAGAGAGGGATATTCTCTACTGGTTTCATTGCAAGGCCAATATTACAGAAACTGGAGAATTAAAGGGCAGAACAAAAACTAAAGATGGACACGTCAACGAAGAAAGTTTTTATTAGGAGAAAGTTGAAACTGCTGATATGCTAAGCCATGTTCGGCTCTAGCCCAATAATATAAGACAAACAATATGGGACTATCACCGTAGCATTTGATGAGTGTACATGTGGGGATATACATTGTCAGATGTGCAGCACCACCACATCCAATTGTGTTATCCCAATGTATACCCTCTTAAATGCTGCAGTGATGCACTAATTAATTGTTGTTGTTGTGTTTATTAATTGCTGTTGATTATATCAGAAGATCTGCCATGCTAATTACTACCATGTTAAGCCAAATATCAGAACACCGCCTTCACTAATACGCACCTCAGCAGAGAAGTTTACAATGTATCATCCAATATACATTTCAAGGAGATAGTGTCATTAATACAGATCAAACACATCGTGGAAGGATATCACAAAGACAACAGGGAACCACAAAACACAAAACTACCTCTAAGCAATTAGAGGCCTAAATGAGAACTTAAAAGACCATGGCAGATCTCTCACGTAGTTGACTGTAGGGGCATATCTGTCATGAAGGTCCTCCTATGCTAATTACTATTGTGCTACGCTAAATATCAGAACACAATCTTCACTCATATCCATTTTTAACAGAGAAATTTGCAATGTATCTTTCAATATGCATTACAAGGAGATACTGGCATTCGCGTAAAACAAAATCCTCGAAAAGGGATCTGCCATATTAATTTTAATTTAATAAACTTGCTGTGAAGAAGACATCACAAAGACAACGAAATCCTCAAAAGAGGAATATGCTACTTTGCTTTTAATTAATTACCTTGCAGACATCACAAACACGAGAAGGAACCACAAAGTGGGCAAGCACCCTAAGCAATTTTAGTGCATAAATGAAGAAATACACATTGCAATTTCAGTAAAAATTAAAATGCTTACCTGACAAAGCTAATGTGAACACCAAGACTACGATGAGATGCAGAACAATCCAGGCAGATGAAAATCCCATAAGTTACCGATGCCCATGTGGGATTCCTTGTATTACAGTCAAAGCACATCTGCCATAATAAAAATCACATCAGATCAGATGAGATCTACATGTAATACAAGGAACGGTAAACGATCAAAAAAACACACCCACAACGAAAAAAAATTTGCACCCGCAAAAACATTTTGTGCCTACGAAAGAAAGAAATTACCCATAAAGAAATTGAAAAGAAAAAGCATCAGGAAAGATGTATAGAACCTTGTTCTCGGGTTTGGCCCGGAGCTTTCTAAATACAACATTCTTGTCAGTAAAATCCTCAGCAGCCATTGGTGGATGATGAAGGTAATGGTCAAGCAATTTTCGGAGTGCTCGAAGCGCAGAGATCAGACTACTATGCGTTCGAGCAGAGCAATGCCTACCTCATGCATGCCCTCCTCGAGTGTTGCTTGGCTCTTCTGTAACGATTTATATATTTTTGCTGGATGAAAATGTAAAGGGGTTTTTCAAATTATTCACGTGTACGTATAACTTTATGAATAATATACCCATACTGTGGTTGTTGCTGGATTCCATCAATGATCTTCTGTTTTCCAAGGAAACCAACCATGTGGAGGGTGACCCGTTGACATTCAAATTTTTTATTGGCAAAACTAATTTTAATTGTTATGTGGTTTGTATTAAAAATTGATGGCTATCGTTGGAAAGTCAATTCCCCACCTTAATTTTTTTCGTTAGTTTCCCTTTGAAGTCATCATTCCAAAGAGGTTCCATGACATAATTTGGACTTGTCTATAGAGTTTCCATTAGGGAATTGGGACTTTACCAAGAAGTTTGGACTTGTCTATATAGCTTCCACTAGCGAATTGGGACTCTACAAGAGAAGTTTGGACTTATCTATATAGCTTCCATTAGGGAATTGGGACTTTACAAAAGAAGTTAGAGATCACGTTTGAGGGTAATTTTCAATTGTAACTTTTTTCGTAAGGGAAATCATGTTGCGAATGGATATTGAGTGTAATTTGAGTATTATTATATTTATTTGAAGTTTTATTAGGGGAATAATATTGAGATATTTGGTATGATTTTAGCATAATTAAGTTTTGTATAACTTTAAAATATATATTTTTCATGAAATTTATTTTTTCACATGGAGTGTTTAGTATAGGGTTTAAGAGGTAGTAAAATTTTTTTATAGGATTTAAAGTAGTGTTTCGAAATTTTAATAGCCTTTGATATAACACGGAAATATTGTGCTTACTAAGTTTCGAATCTTATATTCACACTCAATAAGTTGTGTGCATGCTTAGGGGTTCACGCACCTATTATGAGGAATACCACTCATCATGGAGGCCCAGCAATGACATATGGTACTAAGAAGACGGATAACGATCATGAAGTATGAAATCAAATTGTCTTTAGCAACTAATGAAATTTTCTTTTTTCACTTTTTCTTTTTTTCTTTTTCTTTTTTTTTTCACAAAAGAAAAAAACAACAAATTATAAAAAATTGTTTACATAAAGCATGCATATAGCATGTGTGTCAGTATAATCCCCATATTACATGTGACTGATAAAAAGATACATGGCAAGAAGGCCCGTATAAGAAACCCCATATGGAGCACTAAATGCAGCCCAACAACGATCATTCACTCCTCATTCTAGCAACACCGAAAGATACTCTGATCGACAAGATAACACACCAGAAGTTAGTCTAACTAGCAAGATAAACAATGTCAGAAGATACTTTGACCGACAAGGCCATAATAACGATGAAAGATACTCTGACCGACAAGGCCATAATAATGCTAAAAGATACTATGACCGACAAGGCCATAATAACATTGAAAGATACTCTGACCGACAAGAAAACCTGGAGATGCTCCGATGGGATTGAAAACAAAACCAGGCACACAAGCCTGCAAAAAATAAAACCCCTAAAGGAACATCATTTAAATCACAAAGGGACATATAAAACCCTAAAATGAGCAGTTAGTATTACAGGGCAAGGAAAAACCCCAGCACCAAAATAAACCCACATATTGAATAGAGAGTCTATCGTAGAAAAACTTGAGCAAGGCACAAGTCGCCCTGATAGCCATCAAACATTAACCCCAATAAGGTAGCAAAAGGAAAAGCTGGAAGGCTCAATGAAAACCTAGCGAGAAACTGTTAGGGCCCTATATTACTAGTGTAGTCCCTTATTATTGTTAGTGTAGCCCCCTTATTGTTATTGTGTACTCATGTAGTCCCCATAGTGTTATTATTGCGCCCCATAATAGCCACTATTGTTATTATTGTGTCCTTACATTATTATTGTTAGGTCGGCTCGGATTATCTTTTGAACCCATGGACTCCTATATATAGAAAGGAGGCTTTGTCATTTGTGTCATCCAAGAATTATTTGTTTATGTAATGTAAAGGAGGTTTCCCCCTCGAAGTGGCTGATTTTTAAGTCATTGATCTCTCTTTTATTCTATTTTGAGAGTTGGTTTCATAACATTTGGTATCAGAGCTTTGGATTCTAGGGTTTCCTTGCTTTAAACAGGTCATCGTGGAATTTTCGCTATAATATTTTTTCTACGAAGGTTTAGATGCTAAAAAAAAACCCATTTGCGAAGAAATCCTAAGGAAATTAGTGTAAAAATTTCAAATCTTGGTTCACAATATTTTCGGAGATATGATTTGTGAAAGTTAGGGTTTTTGTAGGCTCCTGGATTTCATCTCAAAGAGGTGACCTTGGGAAAATCATCATAACTCTCTCTCTGAGAAAGTACACGGACTGTAGTTTATTTTGTATCGATTTCAGAGCCGAAGAAGGAAAGAGTGACACGTGGCACAGCACACAAGTTTTCTCTACTGAACTAGTCCATAATTAGGTCATTATGGGAGATTGGGCATAACTTTGTCTTGAAGAATCCAAATCAGGTCAGACTAGTGGCATTGGAAAGAAGATTCAGAGGGCTAATAAAGGACCGAAGATAAAATATTTCCGATGCATACTCTGTGTCTATGTTTGGTTTGGATCTAGGATTCGAGGAAGAGTTGTGTTTCGTAGGGTTGGGTTACATAATTCTGCCCACTATGACAGGCACACGACCTGGATATGACCCTGCTGCACCCGAGGTCCCTGTTGTTGAAACCCCTATGCCCATGAAGTCTAACAAGGGGCAGACCTCTGGAACAAGAAAATCCCTGAGGGAGAAGACTCCAAATTCATGCTCCACTACGGTTGAGCGTCTGAAAATGCCAATGAAAAATCTTCTAGAAACAATTATGGAGGAAGAGGAGGATGTGGTTGAAGTGGCCCCATTCTCACAGTTGCCGACCTATGTCGCACCATGCAAACCGTTGGTTAGGGTTCCCAAAGACCTTGACAAGATCTGATCAAGCATCCAAATGTTTTTTATCCCATAAAACGTCCCAGTTGAAGGGGACATGTTTGCCAAAGTACCATAGCTCAAAATGAAGGATTGGGACATCGTAGAGGTGGAAATTTTTCCTAAGCTCGCACCATAGCTTTACTTGACCAAGTCCTGTATGAAGGGGGAATTGTGCACCTAGAGACAAAGAGATGGGTGTTGGGTCTGCACAAGGCAAGCATGTTGAATCTATTGCAGATCCCTCACTTTGGGCACAACCTAATAAATGACATTTGTGTCTGGAAATTGCTTGCACTAGTGCATGGTGATGCACTATGGTTGGGATCACGCATTCCAATTGATGCTATGATGATCCATAGGATCATTGATTCACTTGCAAAAGGCACAGATCCAATTATATATTTTGGAGGAAAAGCGAAAGAAAAATATGTCGCAAAGCAGATCAAAAAGAAGTATCAAGTCTCATGGAATAGCAGAGGATTTGTGGTAAGCGAGATAAACAACCCGAATGTTCAATTCGACATGCTCATCTTCGCCTGCAAGGTGATGCGCAAATGTATACTAAAGGAGGTGCTCGCGCACATAATTTCTCTCACAGGATAGTGCGAGAAAGGTGTAATTTACAATTCGTCCCATTATTTGTGCAAAGAGTTTCTGGAAAATGTGCGCGAAGCACATGAAGGCAAGCAATTTCATTGTGCTTGGTTATTGTTGTTGATTGCATTGATTGGGTGGAATACCACTAAGGAAACCTAGTTTCCAAAGATTGAGCCACAAATGTGTGAGGTTGTTTGGTAAATTTAGTGTGTCCTAAATTGCTACATTAATTTATCAATCCGAGATTCGTAAGCTGATGAAGTGTGGTGCACTATATGTGCAAGATAACCTATTTCTTGTCTTTTTGTCGTTTTTGGTTTTCTAATGTGAGATAGAAATTCTAAAATAAAAAAAAGTATGGTTATGATTGATCAAGGCAATGATATCCTTTATAATGATTTACCAACTTCAAACTTCAAAAGGAATTTGAAACATACAATGACAAAACTTGAAAGGAAATGAAAGTGTGCTGCTATCCTAATAAATCAAACAGTGAACTATTGAGCATGAAAACCAAACTATCCTTGCTGATGTCTAAAAACAAAAGAAACTATGGTTAAATAAATCGAAGAATTGCAACAAAGTAAATCTAAATCAAATTACATCAACTTATATTCTGATCCCTTGCCATTAGTCCAGCTATGGCTTTCGGAGGTAACCATAAACAACTTGAGCAATCTGATATCTAATTTGTAGGAAAAGAAACTAATATCAAACTACACACTCATACTTCAATCCCTCACCATCAGTCTAGCTGTGGCTTTCAGAGGTAACTGAAAATGACATGAGCAATTTAATATATCTAACTTGCAGAAAGTAAACTAATATCAAACTACACACTCATATTTCAATCCCTCACCATCAGTCCAGCTGTGGCTTTCGGAGGTAACTGAAAATGACATGAGCAATTTAATATATCTAACTTGCAGAAAGTAAACTAATATCAAACTACACACTCATACTTCAATCCCTCACCATCAGTCCAGCTGTGGCTTTCGGAGGTAACTGAAAATGACATGAGTAATTTAATATATCTAAATCTAACTACTGAAACAAATGTGCAAGACTGAAATAAACAAAGCAGTGCTGGAATTAAACAAAAAGTAAATTAGCAGCAGAACAATATTGATTCCATGTCATTAGTCAAAAGATATGCAAATGCCCGGGCTGCCTATTTGTAATCTGAAACAAGAACACTGATCAGTTAACAACAACATAAAACATGAAATATTATGGACAGAAGTAAGATGTGAAGCATGAAAGATTATAAACAAAGATGAAGCATAAATACCATGAAAGATGCAATGTATAAACACGTGAATGACTTATGGCACAATGAGCTTAAATAAATAAAACAAGAAACTATACAATAATGCACAAAACCTCAGCGTGTGCAGGGGCCCTCTGCACCAGCCTCGGGCAACAGCCTTCAAATATGAATTACGCTTGGAAACAGAGTCTTCTTATATATTAAAATGCAGTCATAACAGAGAGATGATATTACGGCACAGTGGCAACGTAATTACATTACAGAGCTATCTGGAGGCTAATCTAATATGCGTATGCAAACACGTTATTTATAACAAAGGTAATATAACTAATTCCCTAAAGTTTGTGCTGATGGAGACACGTAAATCATCACGTCCAGGGATCCAGCATCATGGCCGCAGTGAGGAGTAAATCTATGAAGAGTGGATGTTGGATTCGGCTTATGGAGCCGTGTACAAGTGTTGATGTGTCTCCCGTAAGTTAGAAACGGTCATGCAAATCCTCACGTGATGAGAAACAGAGTCCTGTCACCGTGGGACTCTACGGTTGACTTCCACTTGGCCACCTTTGACCGCAGCCTCCTTAGGTGAATTTGCTCGAGCCAATAGGACATGATCCATGTCCACATCATTTCTGACTTGCCCATGTGGCTCGTTTTTCCTGAAGACACCTGTAACATAGACTTTCACAAAATGGCTGCGGAAAGTTGCAGCAGCTGTGGAAAGTGGCAAGATTCCGCAACTAAATGAGCAAAAATCTAAATCAAACAGCAGACACAAAATATAGTTAAAAACCATTTTAGATGCTCTTTTACAATTAATATACAATGATATTGACAACTTGGAAGGTTCAGGTGAATGAAAAAGGTCTAGAAAGGTGTATAGGAAAAATGCAGATTTGAGACTCAATAGAGGTCGTACGATATGTGACAATTTGGAATCCCTCAGACCCCGCACGCGCTAAGGAGAACAAAATTTTATGGGTAATTTTTTATGCATCACTCTATCAGGCCATGCAGTCTAAGCCAAGGTTGTCTCTGACATTATACGTACAATACAAGATGATAGCTGATTTCAAGGCCACGTTCCATAATATGCACATCCGTGCGAAAGTCGTCGTGGAGGGAGTTTGGTATGAGTTACCATATTTAGTTACAGAAGATGACCTGATCCAAATTACTTCATAATGGCCACTAGCGTGGTTGGAGCCTAGTGTGTCCACATCTATCACTAAAACACCGACGAAGCCACACACTGGTACTCAGCCAAAGGAAACAACAGAGAATCTGATTAAGAAACCTCAAGAGAAAGAAGCCACGCCAACCACCACAGGTGAGACGATCAACTTAGAAAAAGGCACTAAACCCGAAAAAATTGGGTATTGCGTCGAAATATACAATGGAGGAGGTAGAAGCGCAGACTTCTAAGGGCAGGAAGCACGGCTCTCAGGCCAATGGTGGATCAAGAAAAAAGAGGAAGGGATTTAAAGATGCTAGAGAGGAGGTCTTGACACTTACTAAGGATGATTTAAACTAGATTTCTAACACAGTCACGTCTGCGACTGAGGATCTCTGGTCAGAAATGGAAGTGCAGTATAAGACTGCGCTGGAATTTGTACAGGTTGGGATTCAAGAACTCAAAATGCGAGAGAGCCTGATTCAAGCATGTTTCTCAGGCGAGCTAGACCAGCGCACAAGTAACCAGCACGCATACATTGGATGTCGCATTACCAGTAACCAGGGATGCTCATCTTGTGAAAATCCCCACACCATCCATTCATGTGGAGGCCAGTTGGCACACCCAATTCAGAGGTGTAGGTGATATTAATATTAATTTGTTTGTTTTACCTGCAGGAAAGTTGCACCCGATGCACATCATGATCGTTGACGAACTTTAGTTCCGTGAGGTTGTTGGTCACACATCAGTTGTAGAGTCAAAGAAACAGACTACAAGCGCACAACAGAAACAGTAAGCTGCAGAAGTAGTATGTCACGCAACTGAAGCCTAGTGCACTGTGCTCGAATCCAAAGTTCACCAAGTCTTCAACGATGTACCAACAGTCCTAGCCACAATTGCCCCAAAAGAGAAATTGGAAGGATTGGATGTCGCCTTGAAAGCATCACACGCTCAAGTTTAGACCGTCCGTGCAGATTTCAAGCATCAAATCGTTGATCTGCAAATGAAGTTGTAGCCTGAGACTCCACCTGAGGTCCACGCAAAAAGGGAAGCCGAAGTAAAACAAGCTACTGACAGTATTATTGTCGCAGTCACACAATGTGACAAACTTTTAGATGAGGCTATGGGTGTATGGACGTCCATTCAAAATGATCTTGTAGTACATCATTTGCACAATGAGTTTCACCAAAAGAGCAGTTGTTTGTTGAAATCTAGACAGTGGTGCCCACTCTGGTTCTTCCACAACGCCTCGCACACCTACAGGAGGGTTGAATCACTCAAACAGAGATCGAGGACTTGCGTCATAAAGAGCAAATGCTAGAGGCACACATGCAACCATGGGCTAAGGAGGCTCTTCATCTTTCGCAAACACTGGACACTACATTGAAGGTAATTCAACAGATGTAGCGAAGTATAGAGCTGGCCACTGAAGGGCCCACTATGAAGAAGTTGGTTCTGCAAGTGCAAGGAGATGCTACACAGAGTTTGGAAATGTTTTTCCCTCTTAAATCTTCTATCAGCACACTCCAAGCCAAGCTAAAGGAGCAGACGCCTCAGTGACTTGGGACGAGTCACATGTTTGTGTTGGGGATCCACTGGGGTACACTTTTTGGGTATATTTTTACAAGTTTGTAAATGCGCGTTGCACGAATGAGTCAAGGGGCTTTGGGGCAGGTCAAAGTCCCTATTTTTATGTAAAAAGGGTTTAATGGTAAACTGTGGGCCCCAAACCATGGTTTGAGACCATAGTATCTATGCACTGGAATTATATAAATATATAGATTGATTCTAAGGAAGTAACTTAACTTGAGGTGATGATATGAATGTTTATGCGTATGTAATACTTTTGTAAGGGTTTGTTTGCGTTAGGTAGAAAGGCTCTTGCTGGCTGTGTGCGTGGAGACCTAGTCCTGGCTATGCACAGACTCCATTGGCTGTGTAGGCAGAAGGGTATTATGTAAGGGTAAAGTATAATGTATTGAATTGACCTAAAGCTAATATAAGGATAGATTTTGGCAAAAGCATTATGCTATTGATCTAAGTTATCTATCTATTGTTTTTTTCTTTAGATCGCATTGCTTCTATGTTGATTATTTGTATCTGCACAATTACCTCTGGTATTTATGCATGAAGTTACACTGATGATAGAATACATGAATGAATATGCTTAAGTGATCACGCATTGTTTAGATCTAGATCTGGTTAATAAGAGGGTTAATAAGTCAGGACTTTATCTTTTTGAAAGGGGCATGCTAGACACACTAATAATAGGTCCCAATACATGCCAAGTGGCATTGTGTGCCAAGTGCTAATGTATGTCAATGCATTCAACCAAGGTGTTCCAAGGCATGCTAGGGACTATATGCAGCATGCCAACACATGTTAGCAGAGTTCGATGTTGTGCTAGCGCATGTCACCATGTGCTTGGGTGTAAGTGTCATCACAAGATGTTCTAGGTACAAAGATGTTCCAATACATGTGGGGTGCTAAGAAATGTTAGTGTGTGCCAAAGCATTAATTTAAGGCATGCCCAGATTGGTGAGGATCATTAGGTCTTTCTCATAAATAGAATTGTCAAAGCTTGATTATGTATTAAATAATATATTTCCTACACACAATAGTGGAACTTTATCTAAAGGGAATTTTCTAGATAATAAACTTAATATATATGAATCATTTGTTGACTCATATAAAATCTCTATTCGACTAGTTATTACTTGAGGGAAATGATACACACTAATTACTTCTAAAAAATCACTGACCCTAACCACTATGGCTTTGGCCATATTATAAAAAATACTCCACAATAATGGTATTAAATCATTAAATTTTGGAAAAAAATATATTAACAGGCACATAGCATCATCAAAAACTCATTCGAATGATCAATGATGACGACCATTTTTTTACTGTCACCAAAAGTAACAAAACGAGCTTTGGTGAGGGTCATTAAAACTTCGTCACTAGAAGTGTCACCAAAGAGAGAATTAGTGATGGGCCTTTAACGACCCTCACCAAAAGTGTCATTCAAAATGTCTTTGGTGATAGACCATAAAGGACCATCACTATATACACTTACAGTGACGGTTTTTTAATGATAAATGATGACAGACATTTTTTGACCGTCACCAAAAGTAACAAAAAGAGCATTGGTGAGGGTCATTAAAAGTTCGTCACTAGAAGTGTCACCAAAGAGAGAATTAGTGACGGGCCTTTAACAACCCTCACCAAAAGTGTCATTGAAAATGTCTTTGGTGACGGACCATAAAGGAACATCACTATATACACTTACAGTGATGGTTTTTTAAAGGCCGTCACCATATGTGACATTGGTGACGGACCTTAAAGGTCCCTCACAAGCATGACCCTCACCAATGTGCTTTTTTCTTGTAGTGTATATTAATTTTTTTTTATATATCTGAACACATTATGTTGGTTTACATGTATGTTTTCACCCACAATTTCCTATTTCAATATCTATAACAAATTTTTCTGGTTGATAACCCTTATCATCTATATCTTTGAAACCTTCACTACCTATTTCCATGGAAGCAAAATTTGATTTTCATTCCTCCAGGATGGCTCCTTCTCTGCAACATCTTATTTCTTCTAGGATACTCTTTCATATGCTATTTCCTTACCATGTTTCTTTTGCAACATGTGGTGCAATTTCTAGTGTATAACTTTCTAACATAGCTCTCGGGTAGTGTCTGTCTCCTACTACGATACGTTCATAATTTACATAACTTTTTATGGGAATGGTTTTCACAAGCATGGTTGGAATTCTGATTTCTCTTTACTCATTCTACAAATTGTTTCTAACTTTTTGGGTCCTTACGTTTCCTGTCAAGAAAAAATATATTTAAATTTTTTCCATTTTCAAGAGTGATGTTCTCATAATAAATTAACCCTTCTCCAATAAAGGCTTCATTAAAAAATTTACACTTCAATAACATAATTGTGTTAAAAAATTTCAAGAGAGTAAGGGAATCCATCATGTATGTAAAACATCATCCAAATGGTATTAAGGGAATCGAACCTGTATCTACAACATCTTCCAAATAGTATTAATAAAGTGCGATAGGTGTACCAAAGTAAATTTAATTTTTCACCTCTACTTGTACTCCTTTGTGGTTTTATCTGTCCACCCATTCTCCACAAAACACAATTTTCTACAGTTTTTTATTTATGAAGAAATGGGTGAAAGTTTTCAACACCTCGTTTTTTCTGAGACCCATTTAAACAAGATTTTTGTTGTTGTAGTAAAATTTACCATCCAATTAAGATAAATATCCCTCATTCAAAAACACAAAAACACAAAAAACAAATATAAAAACCAAATCCTCCATTCACAAAACCCAAAGGGTTTTTCTATTTTACAAGTTACCCTAGCCTATCGCTATTGGTGGTGCCAACTCTCTATTTCATGATGCAAGGGATTATTCTTTAATTACTGCTACATAGTTGTAGGCCAAGTGTGTCCTTGCTCTTAGATTTGTTGTGAAGTTTCCCCCAAATATTCTTCTTAATATTTGACTCATGCAAAACCATAATCCTAGACTATGAGAAATTATCTAACCACTATCAATGATCAGCCTCTTGTAAGATCCAAGGTCTAAAAATTAAATTTATTTATGTTATCCATGCAAGTTTCACAAGGTATTAATAACATTTTAGGAAAATAATTGAACATAAAAAATTCTATCAGTATAAGTTTCATAGGGTATTAATAACATTTTAGGAAAATAATTGAACACCAAAAATAAGTTTTTCAAAATTCAAAACACATCACAAGATACGTTCATATGAAATTTTTAATACATTCATGTAAAATTTTTAAAAGTATTTAAAAGCCAAAATTCTTTGTGACGGGCATTTTTCCCATCAAATTCCAACCGTGGTCACAAGGAAGGTTCACTTAAGTCTATTAGAACAAATCTGAACCAATTTGAAGTTTTCTAATCAGGACTCAGTCGGATCGATCAGATGATTATGTATTTTATTCAAAATCCCTTCTTAAAATGCTCCGAAACAATAAATATTTATACAGAATACTCTTCCTAATCAATGAATCCCTCCATGGAAGAGTCTTGATAATTATCTTGGCTTAGAAATATAGTCATGCAATTTTCATGCTAGCCATTACCAATTTTTTTCTTTTTCAGCCCCTGCTTTGATATCTATTATATGGATTATAGTGCTCTATGGTGAGATTTTATTGAATTCCAAATATTTTGTTGAGTTTTAGTAATTTTAATTAAAGTTTTGGGAAAAAATAAAAAATCTTATTTTTTGTAAATTTAAAAATAACATTCTAATTTTTAGAAATGTGATTTCTAATTTTATTCTGGATGAGTGAGACTTGATGTGCAATAATTCCCTTAATAGTGGGAAATTTATTTTTGGTATTTGTTACTACCTAAAAATTTATTTTAAAATTAAAAAAAGTAATTTTCTATGTGGTCATTCCATCCGCGAGTGCTTTGACATTGACACTAAACAGAGTTTGAGATCCCTTACATTAGTGAGGGGGTGGGGGAGGGTTGAAAAAACATGCAGAGGAAGCTTTCATTATGTAGAGTGTGGAGGTGGAAATGATGGTAAAGTTTAGTGGAAAAGCTTAACTCAATATTATTTTGAGCAAACTAAGAATAAGATAAATAGATTATAATCCATCCAATTATACCATCTATGGATTGTCAAGTTCTTCAATGTGCAAGTATTTCATTGTGCAGATCTTACAATGAAAGCTTTCATTATGTGGAAGAAGCTTCATCCACACCATCGAAATCTGCATTGGTGTAACTCAGATTCATCTTAAAACCTCCAATTACCAGTCGGTTAAGATGTTCATTATTGCATTCAATTAGCTCCATCTAACCTCTTACAATTTTTATTTCATGCGAAACATAACCTAAGCTAGCTAACTTGAAAGAAATAAGAGAATTATTGTGCGGAGATTACAATGAAAAATTTCATTGTGAGAAGGAATCTTCCTACACACCTCCAAAGTCTACATTGGATTAACTTGGATTCATCGTAAAACCTCCATGCAGCAATCCCTTATGACTATCATTGTCACATTCAATTGACCATGTCTCACCTCTTATAATATAATTTCATATAGGTCACAACCTAAGCGAGTTAGATCGAAATAATGAAGAGAATGAAGATGGAAAGTGGAAAACTAGGAGACATAGGTAAATGTTTCCCTGATTCACTTAGACACTCACATTCTTCTTATTTTCTTGGCAAGGGATGAAAGAAGTTTGAGCTTTCTCTATTCCCTACCTTGTTCATAATGATATTAGACATGTTGTTTGTTGTAATGTTCCCAATTTTTGTGAGTACAAAATTCACTAAGGAGTTTTGCCAATTTTTGGTGATATGAAAAAAAAGGGAGAAAACCTTATTTTGTGGGAGAAATATGGAAATGATTATTTTAATGAGGAATGGCAGAAAATTAATATTTTATTAGTGGGAGGTGGGGACCACCAACAGAGAGGGGTAGAAAATATAGATAGAGCTTAGAGGCCTCCATTAGGTATCTATTATCAATTTGACAATTTGACATTAGTTCTCTTGATTTGTTTAGCAAATACAACCATGTTGTTCAACACAACAAGTTTTCGAGTGAGAACTCCACCCTCATTTCAAAGAAATTTGAGTGTCTCCCTAGTGAGGAAATTTTGGGAGCTCAACTCGGAGTTTCCATTGGGCATACTTCCAGGTTACCTTAGCTGGTGTGTGTTCCTTCTAGGGCGTAGAGGTGGCTCAAATTGATTGTGGGGAGATCAATTACGAGAGAGAAAAACACCGAAGGAATTACAAGAATTTTTCCTTATTTTAGCCGGAGATTTTTTTGGTGATTAGGAGGTCTGAATTTGACGGTTGGGGTCAGAATTTTGCATTTATAGAAGTGCACAGTGGTCTCAAGGGAGGCTTGCACAAGGGGCATAGGAATAGAGGTTGAGGAAATATAAGAGACATATATTATAGGTATTACTGAGGGGAGAATTTAGCTAGAGTTGGGAGATATTTCTAGTGGCAGATTTGAGATTAATTCAACAATATTTCTATTTTGGGGCTTTTTGTAGCCAAATAGGCAATTTTCACTTGTTGGGGGTCACCTATGGTTGGTGTATTCAACCTAAAGCCTTTCTGGGTTTTTGTGCGTTTATTGAGAGGAGTATCTGGATAATTTTATATAATTTTCCAGGTGATATTCAGGCCTAAAATCATAATTCTTATAGCAAGGAAAATTGCTAATTTGCAGGGGAATTTTCATCATTTTGTGGGTTCGATCATGGCTTGAAAATAAGACAAACATTTTATGGGTATTTTCGGGTTTCAAAAGAGGATCTTATGGCTACAATTTCAAATTTTGTTTGGGCATTATTTTGAGCAAACTGTCCAATTCCATTTGGTAGTCTGTAGGAGATTTTCTAGGCATAGCTTATTATCAGTTTGGAGACATTTCAAAAGTTGGCTTATTGAGATTTCATGTGGGGTTTGCATAGATTTCTTGGGAAGCCCACGTTTCATTTTTCTCTCATTTTGTATTCAAATTTCCCCATATTAATAAAATGCTCATATATTATTCTCATATCTACTAGTGTTCCAATTCGGGTGCTTGATTTTATATTTTGCTTGTTGTTCCTAGTTCATAGATATATATTTAATATTATTTTCCAATTAGGAGTATTACACATGGAAAATTTTAGGGGCTAATATTCCCATGTGGGCTAATTTTCCATGATTTTTCCAAAAAAATGGTTCACCAATTTCCATTTTTTATAATAATGATTCACCCAAATTTTACAATATAAAATTATTTTAACTTAAAATTTTCCAGCATTATATAGAGAGTATATATAGAATCATTATAAATTTGAATAATTTTACAAATATATCAATAAACATTTTATAGTTTTTATATTAGGGTCTAGTGAAATTCGCTAATGTTTTTAAACTTCAAGATAATTTCCCATCCTTAAATTTTCCTTACAATCGTATATGATCCATGATCTTAGCCACCTATGGGTTAGCCAACTAGATCATCAGTTGGCATGTGTACATAGTCATGAGTTAAACCATAGACAACCCATGGTTCAAGGAAGATTCAGTATGTAGGAATTTTGCAGTGGAATATGATAGAACGATGAGAGTTTTGACTAGTTGAGGAAGGCGATAGACCAAATCCATCCTCATCCTTAAAAAAAAGAAATCAGAGGTACACATGTCATAGGGGTGCAACCATCTACACTATGTGGGGAGATTCGATAGAATGAGGGCACCAGGTCTCCTCAAAAGGAGTAGAGAGGACAGGGATCATTAGAGGGTGAGATGAGGGGGAACTATTGTTGGTGGAGACCTAGATTTAGATATCAGGAACCTAAGTAAGAGATTGAGAATGAGGCTGAGCACACACAAGACTTTTGGGAGAATCTCGATACACCTAGTGTGATGCAGGAGTCAGCCTTGTTGGAGACTACCTTTATTTCTCTGGTTGACATATTAGAGGATATCGTAGAGCATACTTAGATAGGGCCATCCATAGATGAGGTTCCCAAAGACACAGAGGTGTTGACTGTTGAGGAGGTGCCATTCATTGTTGAGGTATGTATTGGTAAGGTTTCTAGGGTCATGTCTCAGTTTTCAGGTAATAACAGCATACAAAAGACTGGTGAGGTACTGGGATACATGTCCACCATTAATGAGTTTCTAGGGAATACAATGATATTAGATGTTGGTGTCCCATAGCAGCTTCATCAGTTCTAGTCCAGCCTTCTAGCATTGAAGAAGGCCAAGATAGTATGAGAGGCCATTATGTGGTAGAAAGAGGTATTGGATGGCATGAGAGTAGTTTTTTTTTAGTCTATGGCCAAACTTACTCACGTTGGGGAACGGTTGGATTCCCTAATTGTACAACTAGAGTGCACATTTGAGTGTCAGAGAAAATCTCTGCAGAAATACATAGATGGGGCATGTGGCATTATTAGGTTCCCTCTACTCATTGATGAGAGAGATTCCACGTCAACTATCTAGGTTGAAGGTGTTGATTATATGGGTGTACGAGCAAATGATACCTCTATTTCGGCTAGATGGAGAGACATATTGAGTTGGTATCTAGTGGAGTCATCTAGGTACCGAGATACACTCATGGCTAAGACCATATTCTAGTAGGGTCCATGGGTTACTAGAGGAGTACGAAGGCCAGATTTTTGTTGGGATCCAGGTGGGATTCCCCATCACAACATGGGATTGGTTAATGATGGTATTAGTAGTTCGATGGATCCAGTGAAGCACCCACACACTTTCATCTCTCCATCAAGAATAATTTAGTGTTCGATTAATAGGGGTGCAGGAAAAATCCATGGGTTGTCTTGGGGTGTTGAGCATACATGGGACTATAGGATGATTAGCATACTTTGGAAGTGTTTGGTCCAAGGAGGTGGTATTGAAAGGACATCATACAAGTCCTTGTATGTAGACAACACTCTCTTATTGGCATATTGGACACAAAATATATTGGGGCTAAGCACACTGGTATCATTCATGTTAGCATGTGATAAGCTAGGCCACTCAGGTCTAACATGGTATATTAGGAGGGATGGCCCACATCATGGTAGATTCACTAGCAGAATAGTAGATTCATTTATGCATGTGGGATGGTCAAGGATTCAGGGTGGTAAGGTATTTTGCATAGGAATTATGTGTACATTTTTACTCCTGTATGTAAATTTCCGATCCGCCATGTTCTGTGGCCCACCGTCGTGCCGCTCTCGTCGTTTTCCAACCGTTGATCTGTGATTGCCATCCAACGATCTAGACCCCAGTCTTCCCGTCCATTGGCTCTACCACCACATTTCCCTTCCATCTTTCCCCCGTACGTCCACGTGTCTTATCGCCCGCACGTCCGAAGTAGATTCCTCCGCGCCAATATATATATATATATATATATATATATATATATATGTTTATATGTTTTTTATTCGTATTTGCCACTATTCTTCCCTCACGTCCAGACTGTGTCATGTAAAACCCGCATTTCGTCCATTCGTGAAAGCCTCCATTGCTTTTCTTCCGCCACCCTGAGTGTTCCCATATTCTGTCTGTGTCCACGTCATCATTTTCATCTCCACCTTCACACCCCACACCTCTGAGTCTATTTTCTCTAATATGTTTATGAGTTTTGCAGGTTTTAAAAGTAATGAAAAGGGTGTTTTAATTCATGGTTTCCATAGCAGAGATTAAGAGAATTTCAAAAGATGATATATTGCTAGCAAAGTTTAAAGAGGAAGCCGAGGGTAGGTGTGAGAAAAGATCGCCATTAAAGAAGACAAAGATATGGATTCACTAAACCCTCCAGAGAAATTCGCCTTACATTAAAGATCCTAGATTCAAATCCAAAGCTGAGGGCCAAGAGTACAGTACATAATTGCAGACTATCTCAGGGCTCTTACGGCAGCAGATTTTTCCTCAGCAAAAAGCTGAGCATTGTATATATTTTGTTATTTGTGTCTTGTATAAAAGGAGATTTTCCTCCCCCAGTATTTATTTCTATAGACAGTCTGTAAAGTACGTTCATTTATAGTTAGTCATTCAGAGATGGGCGCGAATGTTTTCCGCCATCTGATTCAAAATAAGTCATTAAATGTTTTTCATCTACCTCCTCCTCTAGAATTTTCTATCTTCTCTATAAAAGCTCAGAAAGAAGACATGGTAGAGGTTCCAGATTTCTATCAGCAAATGGTGCAGTGAGAAGGCTTTTGTCTACATTCTGTTATATTCATGTATGAAGGTCTAGAGCCCGTAGGGTCTCAGTGAGGAGGATTTATAACTGTAATGAGGATTCTGGTCTTTGGTATCTCACAGTATGTAATTTCTCTTATGTGTTAATACAATATCTTCTTTCATGCTATTTATATTCTTGTATCATGTTCTAGAATGTGAGTGGATCACTAGTTCGCAGTAAGGATTCATCTTTGTTGGTGCCCTTTCTGGAATTAGTCAAGCGCTTTAAATAGGCCTAGTTATGATATACTGTTCCATGATCATCTCTTCCATATTTTCTGCTATATTAGTTGCATGAGGAGGGTGCTTTTAAAACGCCATTGTCATATAAGGATTCATAGATTGGTATGCCCTTATGTGGTTTTGTTGTGTATCTGGGTATCAGTCTCATGTTAGCTAATATCTTCTTTATGTCTCCTCACCGCACTCACTCTTGATACTTGATTTCTGTGATGTACTATTTGAACTGGCCCTCTCTACAGTAAGCAGTCTCTTAAATGTCTGATGCCTTTGCATTGGAGTTTTACATGATGTCCCTACACTGTTCTTATCTTTGTACCCAACTTATGAGAGATATTGGTCCCATTCAAAACTAATTTCCTTGTTCAAACAAGAGATAGTACGTGATTTCTTGGACTGACAACCCAAACTATAAAGGGCTCCTTGCTATATTAAGATGTCCTAGACACTGGTCTATGGTAACTCTAGACTGTCTCTAGGGGGGTGACAAAATCATCCACAACATCTTTCTGGCGTCGTTTCCGGGGACGAATTTAAAGAATATCAGTTTCCCTGGGTTTCGACAAATTTTTTTCACTCTCTAATTAGGTGAGCACAGAGAGTTGAAGAGTTGCATATCTCTCACCTTGGCGACTCCACTGGTCTTTATTTGATAAATCTATTGGTAGTCCTGGCTTCTCGTAAGCCACATTTGAGGTCAGATACCTAACAGCCGAAAACACCTGTGTCTGACCCGGAGAAGATCATTCATAGAAGAAGTTGGAAAGAGAAGAAATCAGTTCGTGCTGAAATTCCTGAATTGTCTGAAGAATATTATCCATCCTCTTCTTCCCAAGAAATCCAAGTAGAAAATCTCGACTCCACTGAGGAAAATATTGAATATTACTCGGATAGCCCACCTAGGGGAAGCGCTAGAACCAAAGAGAACTTTTGTCCTATCCCTGAATGCGAAGTTAAAGAAGTTACAGAAGTAGCCCCTGTAAATCGTGAATTATTTCCATCTACACCTCAAGCTTCTGTACAGTATACTCCCATTGTTATCCATACCCCACTTCCTCCTTCTCCTCTTCCTCCATTTGTACATCAAACTGTTATAGCCCCACCTCCTCCAATGGCTAATGTCCCTGCCTTCCTGTTGAACAAATATGCTCCACTGGCCTTACCTCAAGTGCTGAATGATATGCCGCAAGATTATTTGAAGATTTTGCCCAGATTTAATGGAGAAAATGAGATTGATGATCAGAAACATCTTGAGGTTTTCTGTGCCTTTGCAGAAAATTTAAATGTTGAACATTTGGACGTGGTCTTAAGATTGTTTGTTCAATCTCTAGATGGTGAAGCAAGAAAATGGTTCAAGACATTAGCAGACCATTCCGTAAATACCTGGGAAAGAATGGAAGAGGTTTTTCTTAGGAAATTGGGAGAAAAGAAAGATCACTGGCAGTGTCTCGTTGAATTCAATACGCTAAAGAAGAAACATAATGAGGGGGTGGCAGAATTTATCAAAAGATTTAATAAATTATATCTGAACCTTCCTGCTAATATGAAACCTCACCAAAATTCTTCCAAAGTTGTTTTTATAGCAGCTTTTGACTCTGATTTCGGTTTCTCTCTGCGGGAAAGAATTCCTATCACCCTGGATGATGCTCAGACAGATGCTCTAGAGTTGGAGGCAGATTTTGCTGCCACTGGTAAGTCAAAGGGAAAAGTCGAACAAGATACTAGAAGGAGAGGCAAAGAAGAGGTTTCTACCTCTAATCAAGACAAAGACTCTGACAAGATGGATGAAATAAGAAAAATGATTAAGAAGATGGTTAAACTTGAGTTGGAGGCCAAGAATTCAGCCCCCAAGAATTTTTATAATGCTCCGAATAGAGGATATAATCCCCAGTACAAAAGGCCACCTCTCCAGATATTGCCGAGAGAGACAAAGGAACAACAAGATCAGGTACCCCGTCCCTTGTACCTGGAAGGCCCAGTAGATGACTCCACTGGAGATGCAGCTTATGGATTAGAGGATTCCAATCTCGCCTTTTCACACAATGATGATATGGAGTGCCCCCTGCAAGAAGAAGACGAAGAAGCAGAAATTGACCATTACTGCAAACAATTTTCTGATTTCATGGAAGCACAATTCAACGTCAAATATGATCTCAGATCCTCAAGGAAGAGGACCAGAACTCAGGAGCAAGAAGAATAACCACCTCAGAAAGAAGCATTTGCTCAGAAGGAATCAGCAACAAAGAGATGCATAGAAAAAGGTAAGAATCTTCTGAATACCCCCTTGCAGTCTAATGCAGATTCCCTCTTCTTCTAAAATAGTCAGTCCTCCTAATGCTGAGTCGGTGTCAAAAGAAGTCAAGTCTTTAGTTGAGAATAAGGAGTCAAAAGAAATTGTGATAGAAAAGCCCCCATCTGCTTTCAATTTGCAAAAAGAGCTTGAGAAAATTAAGATTCCTATCCCACTAACTGAGTTATTGAAACAGCCTGTATATCATTCTCAAGTTACCTCCTTTATGCTTCCTCCTGAAATACCAATTGCACCTAATAGTTTAAATCTTCAAGGAGAAAGACCCATGGTAGTCTTTGGCCCACACATCGAGGAGATAGATCCTTCTACTCCTCCCTTTTATGTGTCTCTAGTCATTCATGACCTGCTGTTACACAACTGTATGTTAGATTCTGGGGCTTCCCATAATCTTATGCCTTTGTCTGTCATGGAGCAACTAGGGCTGCAAATTACAAGACCATATAAAGATTTATATTCATTTGATTCCAAAAGGGTTAAATGCTTGGGAATGATTAAAGATTTGGTGGTAAATTTGGCTCAAATCCCGGCAAAAATTGTGGTCATGGACATTGTGGTTGCTGATATCCCAGCCCGCTTTGGCATGCTATTTTCAAGGTCCTGGGGTACAAAGATTGGGGGATCAATAAAATTAGATTTAACATATGCTATTGTCCCAGTCTTTGGAGGTCAGGAAAAGAGGTTATACAGGGAGACTAGATTTGTCAAAATGGTAACCAAGGCTGACTGCTCAGATAATTCACCCGTGTATAACAAAGAGGGCGACTTCTCATGTTTGATGTTAGAAGAAAATTAGAATTATGCTCATGAGCCCCTTTTTGGTCAAATTCAAGCTGAGCAGCCTAAAGGAGATCAGGAATCAAAAATTTGGACTTTGCACTTTGATGGAGCAAATTCAAGAGAAGGTAATGGAGCTGCGGTATTATTAATCTCTCCCGTAGGAAAATGGGTGCCGCTGTCTTTTAAATTGGAATATGAGGCTACCAACAACGTAGCTGAATATGAGGCATTATTATTGGGGCTGCAGACAGCTAAAAACATGGGCATGCAATGTTTAAAAGTCTTGGGAGACTTTGAGCTGGTGGTGAGACAGATCAAAAATCAATGCCAAACCAAGCATCCTCGGCTCAGAGCATATAGAAACGAAGTATGGGACATGATAGACAATTTCTTCTTGGCATTTAACATACAATTCATGCCCCGAGAGCAAAACAGAATAGCAGATTCTTTTGCTGTAGCTGCCAGTACATTTTGTCCTCCTCAGAATCCACATTTAAGATACGAAGTGGAGGTACGGTACAGACCATCCATTCCAGATAATATAAAGCACTGGCAGGTCTTCAAAGATGATGAACAGATGAAAAGATTCATGGAGATAGTGGGAGAATTCACAAATATGGAAATTGATGATAATGAGGAGGAAGAAGTTGGAAACATTGCGGAAAATAAATGGGAAGAAAATATAGCAGGTAACAGAGTGCTGCAGCTGAAAGGAAATGTTATACCTGGAGGACTGGTACCTTTAGAAAGATTATTTAATAAAGATGATGTTCCAATGCAGCCAAGTAAAGTGACAGAAGAAGATCAAGTGGGAGATTTGAATATGGGTACTTCTGCTGATCCCAAAATTGTCAAATTATCTAAAAAAGTCCCAGAAGAATACAAAGAAAAGTATTTGAAATTATTTCAATCTTACAAATATGTATTTTCCTGGTCCTATCAGGACCTAAAAACTTTTGATGTAAACATAATGCAGCATAAAATTCCTCTGAGGGAAGATGCAAAACCTTATAAGCAAAAGCTCAGACAGATAAATCCTATGCTGCTTCCCTCAATTGAAAAAGAAGTCAAGAAGCTGTTGAAGGCCAAAATAATTGTGCCTTTGAGATACTCAGAATGGATAGCGAACCTTGTCCCTGTCAGAAAGAAGAACGAAGAAATAAGGCTGTGTGTGGATTTCAGGAATTTAAATAGAGCATCATTGAAGGACAATTATCCACTGCCTAAGATGGAACATATCCTGCAAAAAGTAGTAGGAGCATCTAGAATGTCAATGATGGATGGATTTTCTGGTTATAATCAGGTAGCCATGTTCCCAGAAGACCAGAAGAAAACTGCATTTACTACACCATGGGGAACCTTTATGTATGCCAGGATGCCATTCGGATTAATTAATGCAGGAGCTACTTTTCAGAGGGCAATGGACATAGCCTTTGTGGGAGAACATGACAAGTTTTTGGTAGTTTATCTTGATGATATCACAGTGTTTTCTAAGAATGATGATGAGCATATTGAGCATTTAAGAAGAAATTTTGAAAAATGCAGAAGGTACGGCCTATCCCTCAATCCTCAAAAATCTTTATTTGCATTAGATGAGGGAAAACTCTTAGGGCACATTGTAACAAAAGATGGTGTGAAAATAGACCCTAAGAGAGTTGAAGTAATAAACAGCATTCCTTTGCCAAGGAATAAGAAAGAAGTACAGGTATTTCTAGGCCGGATTAATTTTTTGAGAAGATTTATTCCTAACTATGCAGAGATAGTTAGGCATATAACCAATATGTTGAAAAAGGGAAATGAAGTTAAGTGGTCCCAGGAGTCAAGAGATGCATTCACAAGGATAAAACAGGCATTTTCCAAAGCTCTTGTCCTAGCGGGACCAGACTACAAAAAACCATTTATGATATTTTCATTTGCTTCACCTCATACAATTGCTGGAGTATTATTGCAGAAAAACGAAGAGGGATATGAGCAGCCCATAGCCTTCTTCAGCCAGGTGCTTTATGATGCTGAATTGAAATACAATATACTGGAGAAGCAGGCATATGCCTTGGTAAAGTTCCTTAAAGCTTTTAGATTTTATGTTTTGCAATCTCACATTACAGCTTATGTCCCTACAGCATCAGTCAAAGACATTCTTGTTCAGGGAGATAGCGAAGGTAAAAGAGGAAGATGGATTGCAAAAATACAAGAATATGATCCGGATATAAAGCCTACTAAGTTGATTAAAGGACAGGGACTTGCCAAAATGTTGTTTGAATCTAATCATCAAGCTCTGGGCATTAATCTATCTGTGATAGAAAATGAAGAATCAGAACAAGAAGAAGAGCAGCAAGGACTGGAGATGGCTACTCAAAAGATACATATGAAATATCTAACTAGTCCTTGGTATAAGGAAATAGTTGAATATCTTTTAATACTTAGTTGTCCACCGGGCTGTGAAAAAGTAAAATACAGAGTTGTAAGGATGAAATCTCAGAAGTATGTAATTGCCAATGGACAGCTCTATTGGAGAGACCCTCTAGGTATATTTCTGTTATGCCTCACAGAAAATGAAGTGCAGAATATAATGACAGAATTCCATGAGGGGATATGTGGAGGACATTACAGCTGGAGGGCCACAACTCATAAAATCTTGAGGGCTGGTTTTTACTGGCCAAAATTGTATTCAGATACTTTTGCTTGGGTCAGAGCATGTGACAAGTGCCAAAGATTTGCAGAAAGACAGAAGTTAGCAGCTTTGCCCCTAATTCCTATTCATGTGAACGAACCATTTCAGAAATGGGGATTAGATTTTATAGGAGAAATACATCCCCCATCGAGTGGCCAACATAAATGGATATTAACAGCCACATATTATTTTACAAAATCGGTGGAAGCCATACCTACAAGAAATGCTACAGATGCCGTGATAATGAGGTTTATAGAGGATAATATCATATCTAGGTTTGGTTGTCCTGCAACAATTGTAACTGAAAATGCGCAGGCTTTCAGGTCTGCCAGATTTGTGAATTTCTGCCGAAGATATAACATCATCCTGACTCATTCCACAGCATACTATCCACAGGGAAATGGTCTAGCAGAGTCTTCTAATAAAACCCTGGTGAGGGCCCTGAAGAAAATGATAAGTGAAAATCAAAAGAATTGGGACTCTCAATTGAAGTTTGCTTTATGGGAAAATAGGATAACCAGCAAAAAAGCAACAGGAAAATCTCCATATGAGCTGGTATATGGAAGAGCAGCTGTGTTTCCTGTGCAATTGGCTTTGCCAATAGCACGTTTTATGCAGGAAAATCAGGAGGAACTAGATGACATGATCCGAAGAATTAACCAGCTAGTAGAGTTGGAGGAAACACGAAACCAGGTAAATCAGAGATTAATAGAATATCAGGAGAAAATGAAGAATGTATTTGATCAGCATGCAAAGGATAGAAATTTTCAAATTGGTGACCTGGTTCTTAAATGGGATGTTCGCAGAGCAGAAAAGGGCAAGCATGCTAAATTTGATCCACTGTGGTTTGGGCCATTCAAGATAGTGAAGCTAGGAAGAAACAACACCTTTTCTTTAGAAAATTTACAGGGTGATTTGTTGGATGCACCTGTGAATGGCCGATTCCTCAAGCCATATTTCCAATTCTGACCGAGGCTGGGAATGCCCGATTGTAGATTTTGTATATAGGTTGTTTTGATTTTTATTTTATAAAGGAAGGAATGCTGGAAGTTACCGGAAGAAGAAGCGCAGGGGAATTGAAAAACAGAGTAAAACATTCAATGGTCTGCGTGTTCTCGACATGCCCGAGGACAAACATGCCATCCCCAGATAGAGCCGATGTTGTACATTTTTACTCCTGTATGTAAATTTCCGATCCGCCATGTTCTGTGGCCCACCGTCGTGCCACTCTCGTCGTTTTCCAACCGTTGATATGTGATTGCCATCCAACGATCCAGACCCCAGTCTTCCTGTCCATTGGCTCTACTGCCACATCGCCCTTCCATCTGTCCCCCGTACGTCCACGTGTCTTATCCCCCGCACATCCGAAGTAGATTCCTCCACGCCAATATATATATATATATGTGTGTGTGTGTGTGTGTGTGTGTGTGTGTGTGTGTGTGTGTGTTTATATGTTTTTTATTCGTATTTGCCATTATTCTTCCCTCACGTCTAGACTGTGTCACGTAAAACCCACATTTCGTCCATTCGTGAAAGCCTCCATTTCTTTTCTTCCGTCACCCTGAGTGTTCCCGTCTTCTGTCTGTGTCCACGTCATCATTTTCATCTCCACCTTCACACCCCACACCTCTGAGTCTGTTTTCTCTAATATGTTTATGAGTTTTGCAGGTTTTAAAAGTAATGAAAAGGGCATTTTAATTCATGGTTTCCATAGCAGATATTAAGAGCATTTCAAAAGATGATATATTGCTGGCAAAGTTTAAAGAGGAAGCCGAGGGTAGGTGTGAGAAAAGATCCCCATTAAAGAAGACAAAGATATGGATTCACCGAACCCTCCAGAGAAATTCGCCCTACATTAAAGATCCCAGATTCAAATCCAAAGCTGAGGGCCGAGAGTACAGTACAGAATTGCAGACTATCGCAGGGCTCTTACGGCAGCAGATTTTTCCTCAGCAAAAATCCGAGAATTGTATATATTTTATTATTTGTGTCTTGTATAAAAGGAGATTTTTCTCCCCCAGTATTTATTTCTATAGACAGTTTGTAAAGTACGTTCATTTATAGTTAGTCATTCATAGATGGGCGCGAATGTTTTCTGCCATCTAATTCAAAATAAGTCATTAAATGTTTTTCATCTACCTCCTCCTCTGGAATTTTCTATCTTCTCTATAAAAGCTCAGAAAGAAGACATGGTAGAGGTTCCATATTTCTATCAGCAAATGGTGCAGTGAGAAGGCTTTTGTATACATTCTGTAATATTTCTGTATGAAGGTTCAGAGCCCGTAGGGTCTCAGTGAGGAGGAGTTATAACTGTAATGAGGATTCTGGTCTTTGGTATCTCACAGTATGTAATTTCTCTTATGTGTTAATAAAATATCTTATTTCATGCTATTTATTTTCTTGTATCATGTTCTAGAATGCGAGTGGCTCACTAGTTCGCAGTAAGGATTCATCTTTGTTGGTGCCCTTTCTGGAATTATTCAAGCGCTTTAAATAGGCCTAGTCATGATCTATTGTTCCATGATCATCTCTTCCATATTTTCTGCTATATTAGTTGCATGAGGAGGGTGCTTTTAAAATGCCATTGTCATATAAGGATTCATAGATTGGTATGCCCTTATGTGGTTCTATTGTGTATCTGGGTATCAGTCTCATGTTAGCTAATATCTTCTTTATGTCTCCTCACCGCACTCACTCTTAATACTTGATTTCTGTGATGTACTATTTGAACTAGCCCTCTCTACAGTAAGCGGTCTCTTAAATGTCTGATGCCTTTGTATTGGAGTTTTACATGATGTCCCTACACTGTTCTTATCTTTGTACCCAACTTCTGAGAAAGATTGGTCCCATTCAAAACTAATTTCCTTGTTCAAACAAGAGATAGTAAGTGAGTTCTTGGACTGACAATCCAAACTATAAAGGGCTCCTTGCTATATTAGGATTTCCTAGGCACTGGTCTATGGCAACTCTAGACTGTCTCTAGGGGGGTGACAAAATCATCCACAACACATTCAATGGTGTGTAGAGTCATTCCACATAATTTTGTGTTCTGTAGAGGAGAAAAAGAATGCAAGGGGGAGTGTCATGTTGTGTGGCCTCACTATCACTAGCACATATTTCCCAAAATTCTGACAGCCAAAATGTCGCTCTTACGACACATAGGCGGCCCAAGAGCGACGTTTTGAGGTGCACAAAAATGTGGTTTCTCCTAATGTCAGACTTCCGACACTTAACTTAAACGTCAGTCTAGCGACGCTAGCTCCGATGTTTTAAATTAGTGTCGCACTTCTGACATTTGTTGAAGCATCGCAGTTCCAACGGGATTAAGTGTCACTATTCCGACGCTCTCAAACGTTGTTGGTCCTTACCTCCAAACATCGCTAGTCCGATGCCTCCGAACGTCGCTAGTCCGACACCACATATCTTTGTCGCAAGACCGACGTGACTAAATATCGTCGCAAGACTGACGGTAGTTAAACGTCGCAATACCGATGGAAATAAAAACAAAATACCGGTGGAGGATTTACATCGAAATATCGACGGTAGTGGAACGTCACAATACCGACAGCAACAATCGCACAGGTAGAAAAAGCGTTGCAGAACAATTGGAAATAATGTTTTGTTTCCATTTTGTTACTATATGATGGTCATCAAAATATGATGATTTGTATTGTCTTTAAATCGGCCCTTTGTAAGCTATGCTCTGCATCTTATTTGAAAGCTTTTTTGAATTCTTCCAAGTGGAATCTAATGGATCTTCAAAAATAAGTTGATTTTGGTTGTAGCTAAATTCAATGTTCAAACAAGCCATTATTTCTGCATATTAAAAATTGATAAAAAATATCTTTTCATATTAAGTTGTCCACTTTATTTTTCTATGTTATCCTCTATAGTGTGTTTCACATGAAAATGAGGTTAGGAACTAGGTTACAAGGTCAATAGCATCAAATTATACTATCAAAATTGTAGATACCATTCCATCCTTCGATTTGCAACAATAAGCTTATCCATTGAAAACTTATTAATTCAATTCTTACACACTTTTCTAAAAATGGACTTCACCTTCCATCCTTGGAGTTGCAATAATGAGCTTATCCATTGAAAACTTATTAATTAAATTCTTACAAACTTTTCTAAAGATGGAATTCACAGACCGCCTTCAACTTCTGCCTTTAAGTGAAGCTCTACTGCAAATATGAGCTTCACAGGAAAGGGAACAATGCAATCATATAAATTTCAGTCAAAACAAAACTCTCTTGGAATGCTTCACAATAAATTATTGTTGACAATATGCCTAAAAATAATCATATTTTTACATTCACAATTTATTAACATGTAATTTACACTCGAAAACACTAGAAGGATGAAATGGGGCTGGATATATAAACCATTTCATTTCTTTCCTTGTAATTGACTTCCAAGACACTTAATTCATCTGAAGGATGACTGGATCTCTTCGAGAGTCCATCACTTTGTTTCAGGTACACACAGTGCCACAAAGACGAGTATGAAAGCATATACAATAGCATAAATCATGAGTGTTCCTGCAACAACAAAGACTAGGCCAATAACCAAATGGGCAAGTAAATAAGGAAACACAAAAGATGTAATCCAAAGACAACAAATTTTGCCTTACGACTAGCCCAGTCATTCAAGACTAGTTAATGATAGTTGCAGAATGACTTCTAGGGGCTACACTCATCATGTGAAGGACCTAACGGCCATTGTAATCACATGAAGCCCAGACAGAAAGCTATGATTCCCATGGCTTAGGCAAGCATTCAAAGGAACTATACTTAAATTTTCCAAACCTTACCTATAGAGCTCCACTACAAAAGTAAATTGATAGTCATTGTTATTGCCCATGATGTCAACCAATTTGATAGAGTAGCTACACTACCACCCAAACCCTTGAAATTAGCAGGGAGTATCTGCAGTAGGAAAGGACGATGCAAAATAAATCATTGCTTCTATTGTTTAAACAACTACATAAAGATACTTGTTGAATTGTGAACATAATGATATAACGGAATTAGATCAATATGAAGAAAAGAGGATGAAGTATTCAATTTGTGCTGAGAAGAAGTCATCTCATAGTGAATATCTAAGAACGTACATTACCTCAGACATAATAATCCATAGGATGGCCCCAACACCAAGTGAGGATGAAGAAATATAAATCTGTAATGAAACCATCAGCCAATAAGATTAACTATTTATCACATGCAAGATGATGGCAGCAACTACAAGCCCATGTTAATAGTTATACAATACTCTAACAACTGGAATACTAAAATGTACCAGCAGACTCACTAAAGCCAAAAGAGTGAATAATTTTTCATATTCAGAATCTTCTACAGAATGAGCCTGAAACGAGAAGAGAATAAATTTAGCATTGACACAGCCAAACAAGGAATTTCATATAATATTCAAACCATACCTTTGAAACATCTCTTTTCAGTTCAATTCTATGTAATAAGCAAAGTCACAGACAAAATATATGAAATATTTTATAGGAAAGGTTTGTGAATATTTAAGCAGATCAGAGCTTTATAAAATTATTGGAGAGACTTCCCTTCAAGTAAAATGAGAAACTAATCAGGAAAATACATATGACCATTCCCCCAGATGAGTCCTGTTAACATTAACACAATTTCATGTAAATATTTTTTATTGAGATCAGATTCATGAACATACCACAGTCAAATGTAAACCATTTTCTCACCATAAGGAGGAGACGTCACCCAGATTTATCCATGAGCCATATAGCAACTACAGTCATGATGAACTGTACAATATATTACTTAACACCCATCTAACACAAAAAATTGACTCTAATACTTGGGATATAAAACCAACAACTTGGATTTTTCATCATAGCCGTAAAAAATTAGTGGAGCTCTACAGGACTAAAAGAGAAAACCTGGATGGCACCAAGTCCAAGTGATGTAGCATTGGAAGATGAAATTCCTGTAAATGTTCAAGATAAAGAGTTAATTAAAAGTTCAAACATTACTGAAGCCAAGCCAAAGATGTTGATATTAACTGTTTGAGTTTGATATATATATTTCCCAAAATAAAGTTTTGTTATTTTCCATGCATTAACCTTTGCTGTGAGAATTTCCTAAAAAATCCACAGATCCAACACATTTTTTCAAACTGCTACTATAAAACAAAAATACACCCACATCGAGATAAACAAAAACAATATGGAGAAACCCATGTCAGATGAGAACTCACCTGCAGATTTGAAAATGTTACTATTGTAAAACATGATACCATTAATTCCATTTAATTGTTGTAAAAGCAGCAATCCAATGCCAATCTATGAAATACCATTTAGATGCACTAATATTAGTATAGAAAAGTACAGTTCATTCTCATTTCAGAATAACAAAGATGCCTCCACCTATCAAATCATATTTGCAAATCTGCCAAATAAAATGACATTCAAAATGTGACTCACGGTCAAAGGCAGTGCATATCTGCGCTCAAAAAGCTCTGATATCTTGATGCTACTTTTTTGAGTGCCCGTCTCCATGATTCTTTGAAACACAATTTTTTTTTGATTAGTTAGAAAATAATTTTTCTTGTATAAGAAAATGATTAATTAATGTGATATGTATTGTGAAATACAAAGACCATTTGCAAAGGCCAAAAAACTAAAAGAAACAAGAAAAACACACAAACTTTTGAAAATGGAAATGGAAAGGAAAATAAATGATGGATGACAAATGAATTAAATATTGGGAAACCATACAAAAAAAAGGAATAGTGTAAACAACTGAATGAGCACATTTTCTGCAGAAAACTACCCTGATTTCAACTTCTTCTAGAGAAACATAGACATCATAGCCTCAGAGAGCTTGTAATGAATATTCAAATTTTTTATTACCAATCGTTTCCTGCATCTACATGGCTATAAAGAATTAGACCTTACCGATAATGGATGATGTTAAATAAGTAACAAGGAAACCTGAAGAAAATTTCATATCACTTCAGTGTATATGCTTGAATGTGCTACTAACTCACCAGCCATCTTGGTGATTCCAGGATAAAGAAGAGTCGAAGCACCAAAAGGGCACAAGGAATTATGCCTTCCCAGTTAAATATGTCATTATACGCCTACTATTTGGAAAATGATAAAGGATTTCGATAAGCTATCCCCAACAAAAATGAATTCAAGGTACCTATAATTGCAAGAGGCCTCTAGGAAACAAATATTCTAAGCAATTATGCCACCATAATACCAAATGTCATTGAGAGATGTTAAAAAAATAAATATTTATGCTTAATATTGATATTATAATCAAACATATTATTATTATGGATTTTCAGTAAATCACTATCAGTGATTCTGAACATTGAAATTTATGCACAATTATATTTTCTCTAGCACTTCAGAAAACAGTAACGAGACTAATTGTTCCTAAAATTCCTAATACAACAAAATATCACCTGATTTACTACCCCAAGACCTCCTCGAAGGTGCTTTGGTGCTATCTCAGATATGTATACAGGTACCTAAAAGAACCATATCAAATATTGTATGTCAAAATCATACTTGTCCGTTTCTATACATAATCTTCATTCACATATTCTGCACCTAAATATAGAAAACATTTAAAATAATACTAGCCCTTTCCCAACCTTGAGAGAAAGGCATTAGTTATAGCAAATGAGATGACCCCAACTCCAAACCCCATGAACAATCTTTCCCAGTATAAAAATAAATAATCCTGCAACCATAGCAAGATAAAATAAAAAATTGGTTTCCAATTTAGAATCCAAATGAACCAAAAATTATTTAATTTCTATAAAAGACCCTTATCTAAGGTATTTTAAATTACCTTTGCAAAAAAAATGACAATACACCCAATAATATTTGGAATGGAAGCCACTAATAATGCCTACATACAAACATAGAAGAGATTAACCCTACCAAACTGAATCAAAAGGATGAAATATGTAGGAAAATAAAATTTAAATCTTATTCAGACCAAATGAATGAGGGGACTACATGGATTGTCCCTATAATAAGCTTATATATATTTGAAATAATATCAAAAACAAAAAATAGTAAATAAGCTAAATCCAAGTCTTCTTAAGCAATGATAGGGTTGGAACTTGACATATATAGTATTAAGGGCACTTACTCCTTTCCATCCAATATAATCAGCTACTTGTCCACTGACTATTGCACCCACCTGTTGTACTGTACAAAAACTCTCGCCATTTGAAAATTTTAGAATAAATTTCATTTAGAAATGGGTCCCCTTTCTTTTTTAGATAGAAATAAAAACTTTGAGGAAATTTGATCATCGTAAAATAAAAAAATAAAAATATTCATTGATTAAAAAGCATGTATCGCATATCGTATATCTCAAGTGAAAATAAAAAAATGTAACATTAAATTTATTCTGACCTAATCAACTATGAAGCTTATATCACATCGGCACAAAGTATAAAAGTTTGCATGTTAAAAAGTCTGATGCGATAAAGTAAATCGCAATCGCAAATCGGTAGAGTGTTATGTTTTCATATTTTCTTTGCAAAAATCCAATGCGATGTGACTTATCACAATCGCATTTCGAATAAGTTATATTTCATTCGGGTCTATTTGATAAACTCCGATGCAATGTCATAATAGCAATCACATTTCAAAAAATAAACATCACGACTACTTGTTTTATAAAAGATCTGATGCGATGGACCCCACCATCATCGCAATCACATTTCGGCGAAAATCATGTACAACTCAATTCCTTTGAAAATATCCGAAGCGATATGACTTTATCACAAATCGCAAATCGGGAAAACATGAGATGTTTTTTTTGTTTTTCCTTTCGAAAACTCCAATGTGATGAATCATTAGTTGTCACTAATCGCTATTTTCACTTCACATATATCATTTATCGGCCTATTGCAATCGGAAGCCTCAAAAGGACATTTTTACATTAAGATTTCAATATCGTCGATCTCCGATTGTACGAACATCATTAATTCGAAAATAAAACGAATTATGGTAATCAATTCTATTATGAATGCATGAATGTGACTTTCCTTTAAAGAATTCAATTTTAATACCGAGTTAGTCAATTTAGCATCACGAATAAAATCTTTCACAGTATTTTTCTTTAAATGATTTCCTTTTTACTTAAGGTGTTTATTCTGACTTGATTTCTTCCCGCTTCTAAGAGAATTTTCTCATTCATAAGTCTGTAGAACAACAATTTCACTTATTTGCAGAACCTTCGAGAAAATACCAGAAAATGTCAAAGAAGCTTAAGAAACCGTGAGCTGCTGCCATCGCAAAAGTTACCATCATGCCAAAGGAAAAGCTAGTGAAAATAAATCTAGTTACATATACTACATTCCAAGGTCTCGAAAAGCTTTCCTGGGAAGAAGTCTATAACTTGCTTGAATCAGAAAACCCTAAAATTACATAACTAAAGTCGACGATGCCAGATGAAGAATCAGATTCAGATGATAATCCCCTTAAAGAAATGGAAAATTATTTTCTCCATAGAATTGCAGCTCGGGAAAATGTATTTCCATACTATGATATAACACGATGGGTAATAGAAACCACAACTATAATAGACAGGATATTTGATACAGTTGGGGGAAAGATGTTTGGGTCTTTTAGAGCAAAAGATATAAAGGCAATGTATCATCTGCCAGAACCTCAGAACACCTACAACAAAGCTTTCATAGAGGATTTTTCTTCAAGCAACGAAATAGAGTCAGACCCTATCAGGAAATGGAGACAAGCTCCAAAAAAACATAAGCATGAGACCTCAGGTATGTATTCTGTAGATTCTCTCGCACCTCCATATTGCTATGCTGCTACCATGATGTAAAGATTTTTTGGGAATGATAATTCTGGAAGGTTTTCTATTCAAATGGTACCCCTGATTGAGACCATTGTAGGTTTTGTTATTATGGATTGGTGAGTTATTCTATCGAACAAAATAGCAAATAAGATTCTGGATTATAAAAGAAATAAGCATATTGTAAATGTTCCCCCGTTTCATTTATGTGCTTATATTTTAGATGTCTTGTGTTTTAATTCTGAATTTCCTATTCTGGGTTGGAAATGGACTCCTAAAGATCCTATCCCTATACACATATACCATAAGCATTTGTGGAAAGCCTATTTCAAGAACCATGTATATAGAATTTTCCATGGCTACATGTTGCCTATTTACTAGACCATTTTTAACCAACTCCCTCCTCGGCTCTCTGATAAGGCAAAAATTGACATATCCAAAATCAGAAATTGGTTCAGTGAAGAGAATTTCACTTATATTAGAATATTTGGAAGTATTGTTGAGCCTCATGTCTTACCTCTATATGTCCTTGATAAACTTTTAGCTCAAGATATTTCTTACCAGTTGACAGAAAGAGGGATGTCCAGGTGTTTAAATAATTCCAAAAAATTGATGTGGCCTACCTTTCCTTTCCATTTTGGAACCTATACCCTTAATGATTTTAAGCATGCTGAAAAAGAAGTCCTTAAGATGAGAGATATTAAGCTTGCAACTATTCCAGGCAGACAATATGATCTAAATAAATTAGCTTTTGATTTCACAAATTTCGTCCAGAGTGCTAAGTTTGAGCATGAGGCTGATGACTTTGACGATTTATTTGTCTCAATTGAGAAATTTTCCCAAGTTTATGATCTAGCTAAATCTAAGTTTCAAGCAGAATATATGAATAAATTTATGCAGTTCAAAAGCCATAGATTACTTAAAGTTCCCCTTGACCAGCTGAGGATTCCTTTACAAGAAAGTAAAAGTATTGAAATAGAACAAAATAAAAAGGAAGATACAACCAACAAAATAGAGAAGGAATTGAGAACCAACAAAATTAATATGCATTCTGAGAAGGAGAATACATGTAGCAAGCCTGATGTGCAGCCAGAGAAGGAGAATACAAGTAGAAAGCATGATGTGCAGTCTGAAAAAGAAGATACAGGTAATTAGCTCGATGATCAACTTGAAAGAGAAAAGACCTCACAGAAAGAAGGAAATTCTTCTGAGATGATTCCTACTCCACATTTGCTAAAACAATATGAACAATTCGCTTAGCAAATAGGAGAACAAAACAATCCTCAAGTTGATAATCTGAACAATCAGGATATTAAGATCATTCCTGAAAATCCATCTGAAGAAATTGTGCTGAGAGTTGAAGACATACCTCCTCTAGATATCATTTACAGCCCTAAGCACAGGTTTGTTGTCAGAAAACAAAGAAAGAGGAGGATTGATCAAGGACCACTTGCAACTTCACAAGTTGAATTAATGAATGTTCTTTGGAAAAACACTGAAGTAAATCCTTCAGAGGATCTTACTAGACTATCACAATATGCAGGTGCCTATAGTGCAGCCACTATAGATAAAGATACTAAAGTAACTCAATTAATAAAAAAAAAATACTTACAAATAGCATTATTAGAAGAAAGAAGAACGTGTGATCAGCAAAAGATATTATAGTTAGAGCAGCAGTTAGAAGTAGAAAGACTCAGAGTGAAACAATTAGAAGAACAATTTAGTATTGAAAAGAAGAAGATTGATCAACAAGCTTTAAATAAACAACAACAATTGTCTCAAGAGGTATCCAAATTGCAGACATTGATAAAAAATGAAAAGGCTGCCAAAGAAGAGAAAAGTAAAATATTTCAAGCGAGATTGGATAAATTCAAGGATTATCCTAAAATTGACCAATTCAAAATAGAAGCTCTGGAAACAAGTAAGTTGTTATCACAACAGTTGGATGATCTATGTCAAAAAATTGCACAAGCTGAAACTCTATGTGAAATACCATCATCTCTCATCGGTGAAGCAGTCAACATAACAATATAATTTGAAACTGTAGATGAAAATATTTCAGAATTTATTTCATGGCAGGACTCAGAACAGGGAAAGATTGCAAATCTTCCCAGAATTTAAGAAAATCATAAAGTGATTTTATTTGCTGAATGGGAAACGCAGTTGATTAAAGAAGACCATGCTACATCAAGAGAAAGAACCATAATGAACAATCTGACACAATTGGTTAATGATAGTCTATATGCAGCTAATTTAATTTCAGATTATACTCCAGGAAAGCTACCAAGTGTAAGAGAAATTGATACTAGGTGGAAGCAGGAATCAATCAATCAGAATCTAAAAATTATTAAAATACAAGAAATTACATGGGATGTCCTATGGACATATTTTATTAAACCACATAGTCAGTAGATAGAAATAAAATTCCTTTCTAATGCCATCAATTTCATCATTCCAGAGTTCTCCAATGCCACATACACCAATCAGTTGCATTCGAGGCTCAGTCATCCAACCGAAGTTAAGGATATGCTTAAAATCTACCAGCTTAGCACATTGGGGATTGAAGAAATTCAATGAATCTGTTTTATTGGATATCGCAAGTCTATTCTCAGATCTTCGATGATCATTTCTAGCATAAGTTGTATTTAATTTGTTTTCTGAATTTCCTATTTAAACCCCTTTCAAGCATTTTAGAAAGGGTCCTGAATTTGTAATATTTTGGGCTTGGAAAATACATTTATGTACTCCTTGACTATCTTATTTTTATAAAGGATCATATCTTGTGATTTCATGGTGAATTGTTTTTGAGAGTTTCATTTTTGTACCTTGAAGATTGTTCTAAGTTAAAGCGCAGGATTAGAATATCAAATTGCATCAGGAAAATATCAAATGTATCTGGTATTTCTATCGATTTCGTTTCATTTTCTTTATGTGATGAAATATTCTCATTAAAATTTTCTATCACTTATATATACTTGTTTCTCAAATATTTCTTTATCATATCATTTCTGAAGATAGAGGGATATCATCTTTCATAATGTGTGTAAACGATAGAAATTTATGAATGTGATGTGATATTATAACTTTGTTTAATTTATTTAACAGAGTTATCATTATTGATACTACATATTTATTTTAAGTAAATAATACATTTTCATGGTTATTTTTTAATTGAAACAATATTTAAGTCATATTCATAGTTAATACCCAGGTTAGTTTTAGAATTATTTGCAAGTCATAGATTAAGTTAGACAGATTAGCTTAGTCAGTTAGTTCCATTATTCACTTGCACAAACACCCCATCACCAATTCATCTCATTATTAGGAAAATGGTCCTATAAATCTAGTCGGAGCCACCATCCCAAACGGATAAGGAGTTGTTCTAAGGTCCGGACCGAGTGGTTTTCCCCCAATGTTTTAAGCAATTATTTTCAAGGCTTCAACATTTTTGGCACTAGAAGGAGGGCATAAGCTATGAATGGAAAGTAAATATAATTCTACAGGCCATTCCAAGAGAAATTCGCCCTCATCACCTTCTTCAATTTCTTCAACATCTCAAATCACTAGAGAAGAAATTGAGAAGAACATCAATGCACCCACTACCAAAGCTTTAGATTTATCCGACAATCAACCGCCCGAGTCCCCTAAAGTGCAATCTTTAATTCATAAAATCCAAGGGTTCTCATTATCTTTAGAAGAGTCTGAAATATATGAAGGCGGTGTTACTTCACAATTCATATCTTCAAAACCTCTTACTAGGTCACAAAGTGAAAAACTTGGTATTCCTCCAAAGGAATTTCCTTTACCTAATCGAGTTAAAACTAGAAAAACATCATTGGAATCACGTAGTGATATTATTTCCTCATCGCAAACTCACTCATCTTCTTCCCAAACTCAAACCCATAAGAGTATAGTTATCCCAACAACATCTATTCAAACACATGTTGTGTCTTCAAGTCCCTCAACCGTTATCACAACAATGGCACAAAGACCATGGACTAATCTAGGAGTTGTTGAAATGCCTGCACCTTTGCATGCATTACTAGATCATCCTGAAAAATGGCTGCCAAAATTTAGTCATGACCTTGGCATACAAGCAGAAGAACATATTAATAAATTTATGTTGTCTGTAAATTTAAATGCAGTAGAACATGAAGATGTTGTGGTTAGATTATTCCCTTATACTTTGCAAGGGGTCGCAGGATCTTGGTATTTTTCATTACCATTAGGATCTATTACAAGTTGGTATATGTTCCAGGAACATTTCTTAACCAAATTTGGAAATGATAGATCAATAGCGACTTTAATTAATGATCTCTCCAATTTGAGAGAAAAATCCAAAGAACCTATCAAATATTTCAATTCCCGATTCAACAAACTTTTGAATAAAATTCCTACAACATCAAAAAACAGTGAGAAAGTCCAAAGTGAATGGTATATAATAGCTTTACCTTCAAATATAGCCATCTTTTTAGATAGATCTGCTAAACCTACTTTAGCTGAAAATATGAAACAAGCAATTACAGTTGAGCGATGGATCATTTATTTGGATAAAAAGAATGCTAATGAGGAAAGAAAATCCAAAAAAGTTAGTTTCAAGGATGATTCAAAGAATAAAACACCTAGGTATCCTTATGACATGGAAGGCTTACAAAAATTATTGAAGACTATGTCTAATGAAATGGTTGAAATTAAAAAACAAGTAGCAGAAACTTCCACCAATAGGCCCTTTAGGAACTTCAAAAGAAATTAGAAAACTGAAAATAAACCACCCAATTCAATATCCAATGCAAAGTCAGATTTAGAGGAAGATGAAGAAGAAGATACACCTCCATTATCAGAAGAAGAAGAAGAAGAGGAAATAGTTGAATTACATGGGATGTGGGATTTCATTTTTCCTAACTCAGACAGTGAAAAGGAACAAGAAGTCCTGCCAGTAAGTACGAGAGGTAAAGATACAGCAAAACCTGTTCAAACAGTCCCCAAGAATAAAATTTCAACTCCAAATACCAAAGATAAAACCCCTGTAAAGAAAGCTTCTCCTTTTCCTAATCAAAATCAACCATCATCTTCTAATCCTCCTACAACAACATCTAAGACTCTGGTAGTGTTTGATTCTATGGATTATAATATTATTGAAGACATGAAGAAGACCAGAGAAAATATCTGTTTACATGAACTCAGCAAGATCAAGCATCAACAAAAGCTATTGTTGAAAGAATTAAATGCAACACCTAATTCTCCTCTACCAAATGGTTTAATTTCCAAAGAAAACAAAGGCTCTGGTTAGCCACCAGATAAAGTAGATGCTACTGATACTATTCTTATTGGAGATAGATCTAATTCTCAGACACCTCATTTTCTCTTGACGTATGAGATATATAACAAAAATTTACATAATTGCTTGATTGATTCAAGAGCATAATCAAATATAATGCCTACTTCAGTCTGCTCAAAATTAAACATTGAACCCCAAAAATATGCAGTACATATTGTTCAATTAGATCGGACTGAAGTGAAAGTTGTGGGAGAAATTAATTCAGTCACTGTTAGGTTAGCCTCTGATCCCAGGATAGTCCGAAGAATTGATATTCTAATTGTAGATATTCTTGAGTTTTATGGATTAATATTAAGCAGGGATTGGTCTGTGAAGCTTAATGCTTATATCACCACTGATTATTCTCATATGTGGCTTCCCCACAAAGGGAAACCCAATAAAATCAAGGTCGAGTGAGAAAAACACATGATGCATACTGTAACACAATTTGAACAAGAAAATCAACCTGTGGCTTTTAATAATAACATTCTCAGAGGTTATTCTGCTAAATCATTCCTTGTAAATTTCACACAACCTAAATCACCTTTTTCTGTAAATACTTTTACCTCACAAATTGAAATTTTTTCACAAAAAAATTCCTCAAGATGCGTTAATATTCCTGATAAATCTGTAAATAAACCTGTAAATAAGTCTTTATTTTGGTCTTTGTATTTTGATGGATCAAAATCCAATGATGGTGCAGGAGCAGGATGCATTTTAGTTGATCTGGAAGGGGAGAAAACTATGATGTCATGCAGACTAGAGTTTGAGTGTACAAATAACACTCTAGAATATGAAGCCTTGATCCAAGGGCTTTATAAAGCAATAGGGTTGAATTTTAAATACCTGAAAGTGTATGGTGATTCCGAAATTGTTATCAGACAAGTAAGAAACACTATCCATTGTCTTTCAGATCATCTTAAACATTATAAATCCCTTGTTCAAGATCTTACCACTCAATTTTTAGCATTCAACATCTCTCCTATCCCTAGAACTCAGAATTCAGTAGCTGATCTATTAGCTAATGTTGCTTCCAAACTTCTCCTAGTTGAATATTATAGTCTAGATAGGTTTTCAATTGAATTAATTTTCTTACCTTTTGTACCTGATAATGTCACCAATTGGAGATTATTCTATCATGATGAAGATATCTTAAATTTCTTAACTTCAGAAAAATATTATGATGATCAAATAATTGATGAAAGTAATCATGATCTTCAAAACAAATCAAAAGACAATGAAAATCGCATTCCCAAATCTGTAGTTAAAATTGAATATCTATATGATATCAAAGATAGATTCAAAAAGGTTACCAATGGCAAACTTCAAAGTTCTACTTTGAAGTTTGAATTAGTAAATCTTGGTACTGAGTCTAAAACACAAAATGTTAATTTAGGACTTCAGTTAACTTCAGAGGAAAGGATTGCTTTCATCAAGCTTTTGAAGAAGTACAAAAATGTCTTTGCTTCGAATTATGAAGATTTAAAAAATTATGATACGTCTGTCATTCAACATACAATTGCAATGCTTCCCGACGTAAAACCAGTGCAATAGAAGTTAAGAAAAATTCATTCCAATATGGAATGTCAAATCAAGAGAGAATTGAATAAAATTTTGAAAGTGAAAAGTATTTTTCCTGTAAGACATTCTAGTTGGGTCTCAAACATGGTGACTGTCAGGAAAAAGAATGGAGATATTAGAATCAGTATTGATTTTAGAAATCTGAACAAGGTATGTCAAAAGGATAAATTCCCATTACCAACAATCGAACAAATACTTCAAAAAGTAGTTGGTTCTGAAGTAATGTCTTTTCTTGATGGTTTTTTAGGTTATAACCAAATATTGATACATCTAGATGATAGGCTGAAAACTACCTTCAGAACCAAGTGGGGAACTTATGCCTACCAAAAAATTCCTTTTGGTTTGATCAATGCATGAGCTACTTTCCAAAGAGCCATGGATATAGCATTTAAAGGGTTTATTAATAGATCAATTGTTATCTATCTTGATGACATAACTGTCTTTTCAAATAAAAGAGCTAATCATCTGCATGATTTGAAATAGATATTTGAACGTTGGAGAAGGTTTGGCATTTCTTTAAATCCAAAAAAAATATTTCTTTTCTCTCAATGAAGGAAAGCTCTTAGGATTTGTTGTGTCTAAAGATGGAATATATATTGACCCTGATAGAGTGAAAGAAATTTCTGATATTTCCTTACCACATAACAATAAATCCATGCAATCCTTTTTGGGACAGATCAATTTTATAAAGAGATTTATTCCTGATTTTTCTCAAATAGTTTTACCTTTGCAGAATATGATTAAGAAAAATTTATTATTCAAATGGTTAAATAAAGAAAAAGAATCCTTTGATTCAATCAAACAGGAAATCATTAATGCACCTACATTGAGTACTCCTGATTTTTCTAAAAAATTCATTCTGTATACTTTGGCTACTGAAACATCCTATGCTGCCATTTTGACACAACCCAATGATCAACAAGCTGAAGCACCAATCTCTTTCTTTAGCTCTAATCTACAAGGAGCCAAACTTAATTACTCTGATGTAGAAAAACAAGTCTTTTTTGTGTTTAAATCAATCAAACATTTTAGACCATTTCTCCTAAAACCACATACAAAAATAATTGTCCCATTCTCTGTGGTGAGACAATTGTTAATACAAAAAGAAGTAGGAGAAAAGAGAGCTAATTGGGTAACAGCTTTACAAGAGTATGATATTGATATTAAGCTAGCCAAAATTGTTAGAGGAAAAGGTTTTTACAGATTGTTAGCAGGAGCTTCCAACATACCATAACATCAAGAACAAGATAATATTGTTCAAGTAAATCAGATAAGTATTATAGATTCTAAATCTCAATATGTTGATTTGATATTTTATTTGAAAAATGGGTATGCTCCTTCTAATCTCAGCTATAAAAATAAAAGAGCTTTAAGATTAAAAGCTAAACACTTTGAAATCATTGATGATGTGTTATTTAGAAGAAATTATGATTCCATTCTATTAAGATGTCTTGAAAAAACTAAAGCACACAAGGTGTTGCAGGAATTACATAATGGACCAGCAGGTGGACATTTTGGAGGAAACACTACAGCCCACAAAATAATCCATGCTGGTTACTATTGGCGTACCTTGTTCAAAGATGCACATGACTATGTAAGGAAATGTGAGACTTGTCAAACTACTAGTGGGAGACAAAGCAAACCAGCCTTTCCTTTACAACTAGTAGATATTGAGAAACCATTTGAACAATGGGATCTTGATATTATTGGATAAATTGTTCCACATTCTTCCAAACAACACAGATACATCCTTACATCAACGAATTACTTTACAAAGTGGTTAGAAGAAATTCCTTTAAAGGTAGCCAATTCTAATGCAATCATTGAATTCATTGATCAATTCATCATTACCAGGTTTGGTGTACCTAATGCCCTTGTTTTTGACAATGCATCTTATTTTTCTGGAAATAGTATAATGGAATTTGAAATCAAAAGAGGTTTCAAATTGAAATATTCCGTAAATTATTATCCACAAGGTAATGGTTTAGCTGAGTCAACCAATAAAAATCTCATTAAAATAATCAAAAGAACAATTGATCAAAGTCAAAAGAATTGGCATAAGTCTTTAATTTTTGCACTATGGGCTGATCACATAACTCCTAAGGCTTCAATAGGTACTTCACATTTTAATCTAGTCTATGGAAAAGAAGTTGTAATACCATCAAACTTAGTACTTCCATCTCTGGCCCTAGTTCAATTTATTGAAGAGAATCCTTCATCATCTATTCAATTAAGATTTGATCAAATTCTTAAATTAGAAGAAGATAGAATGAAACCTAAAAGTGTTCATACCAAACATCAACAATTCATAAAATTTTCTTTTGATTCAAGTTCTACTGGATCCAAAACTTTGCAAATTGGTGATCTTGTTCTGAATTGGGACAAAGCACATGAAGATACGGGTAAGCATAACAAATTTCAAAAGATGTGGCTTGGACCATTTCAGATTGTCGAAAATATAGGCTCATCAACATTCATATTGCAAGATTTAACAAGAAAGAGAGAATCTCTTCCTGTGAATGGGCTTATTTAAAAAAAAAAAATTTCTTAAGAAGGCAACCCCTTCTTACCTGTACATATTCCATTATGAAATTTTGTTAGTTAACAAATAACGTTGTTAATAGTCTTTAATTGACTTTTTACTATTTGAAAATATCTTTAAGAAAATATTGTAAATACTTTTTATGCAAATAAGAATTTTTAAGGAAATGATTACAATTTTGGTTAGTTAAAATAAAATATTAAACTTTGAAAATCTGTTTAAACATTTTCAAAATCTTCCGAAGCCTTGAAAATATTGTAAATCATTATAAGTTTGTTAAGCAGAGAAAGGTTATCCATAAAAAGTAAATAATTTTCCAATTTTGGCACTCAAAACTCTAAAAAATTGTCATCCATTGACTCCTAAGGAGAAAATGATTCACCCCATCCATTAAGGTTGTGATTTTTTAGAATGTAATTCTAAGAAATTATCTGTCTAATATTAAAAGATAAGAGGTCTCATCACGAGCCTGCTTACCATGATCATAAGAAGTAATTAAACTGACATTACCACTACTGCATACCAGAATAGGGTAATGGCTTATAATCATAAGGTAAGGGGTCTCATCACGAGCCAGCTTGTCCAGTTTAGTTACAACTAGTGAATGGCATTGTTATTAACTAGCTACGAAACCAGAACAATGGCTTTTAAATTAAAAGAAAAGGAGAAAACACAAGATAGTATATCTTATGAATTTATCTTTTAAAGACTCATGCTTTTACATGGATGGGACAATTAATGATTAATGGTTAAAATGTAACCCTATTGAGACTATGAACGTTTGCAGGCAGTAGAGTCACTACCTATGAAAATAGAGTAAATCACAAAGCTAAGATCGGAGAGGCCCCCTACTTTATCTTTATCAACCAATCAAAGCTTGATTAAACCAAAAAATGTTTTTATTTTTGAGGAATTAAAAAGAGGTTGTAAGTGATTTTTATTTCTTTTTCAGAGTTAGATTTTATTTAAATTTTTCTAAGATAGTTTTCATTATATTTAAAACTTTTTACTTACTAAAATTATAGTGTTCATTTTATTTTTCAGAGATAATTGTTTCTTCCAGTGGATCGCCAATTTTTGTGTTGTACAAAAAATCTCCCCATTTGAAAATTTTAGAATAAATTTCATTTATAAATGGGTCCCCTTTCTTTTTTAGATAGAAATAAAAACTTTGAGTAAATCCAATCATCATAAAATAAAACAATAAAAATATTCATTGATTAAAAATCATGTATCACATATTGTATATCTCAAGCACAAATAAACAAATGTAACATTAAATTTATTCCGACCCGATCAACTATAAAGATTATATCGCATCGACACAAAGTATAAAAGTTTTCATGTTAAAAATTCAGATGCGATAAAGTAAACCACAATCACAAATCGGTAGAGTGTTATATTTTCATATTTTCTTTGCAAAACTCCGATGCAATGTGATTTATCGTAATTGCATTTCAAATAAGTTATATTTCATTCAGGTCTATTTGATAAACTCCGATGCGTGTCATAATCACAATCTAATTTCAAAAAAGCAACATCACGACTACTTGTTTTATAAAAGATCCGATGCGATGGACCCCACCATCATTGCAATCGCATTTCGGCGAAAATCATGTACAACTAAATTCCTTTGAAAATATCCGATGCAATATGACTTTATCACAAATCGCAAATCGGGAAAACATGAGATGTTCTTTTTGTTTTTCCTTTCGAAAATTCCGATGCAATGAATCATCAGTCGTCACTAATCGCTATTTGCACTTCACATATATCATTTATTGGCCTATCACAATCAGAAGCTTCAAAAGGACATTTTTACATTAAGATTTCAATATCGCCGATCTCCAATTGTACGAACATCATTAATTCTAAAATCAAACGATTTATGGTAATCAATTCTATTATGAATGCGTGAATGTGACATTCCTTTAAGGAATTCAATTTTAATACGGAGTTAATCAATTTAGCATCACAAATAAAATCTTTCGCAATATTTTTCTTTAAATGATTTCGTTTTTACTTAAGGTGTTTATTCTGACTTGATTTCTTCCCGCTTCTAAGAGCATTTTCTCATTCACAGGTCTATAATACAACAATTTGACTTATTTGTAGAACCATCGAGACAATACCAGAAAATGTCAAAAAAGCTTAATAAATCGCGAGCTGCTGCCATCGCAAAAGTTACCATCATGACAAAGGAAAAGCCAGTGAAAATAAAGCTAGTTATAGATACTACATTCCAAGGTCTTAGAAAGCTTTCCTGGGAAGAATTATATAACTTGCTTGAAGTAGAAAACCCTACAGTTACAGAAGTAAAGGCGATGGTGCCAGATGAAGAATCATATTCAGATGACAATCCCCTTAAAGAACTGGAAAATTCTTTTCTCCATAGAATTGAAGCTCGAGAAAATGTATTTCCATACTATGATATAATATGATGGGTAATAGAAACCACAACCATCACATAAACGAAATTTTTTATAGTTGGGGGAAATATGTTGGGGTCTTTTAGAGCGAAAGATATAAAGGAAATGTATCATCTGCCAGAACCTCAAAACACCTACGACAAATCTTTCATAGAGGATTTCACTTCAAGCAACGAAATAGAGTTAGACCCTATCAGGCAATGGAGACAAGCTCCAGACGAACATAAGCATGAGACCTTAGGTATGTATTTTGTAGAGTCTCTCGCACCTCCGTATTGCTACGCTGCTGCCATGATGTGCAGACTTTTTGGGAATGATAATTCTACAAGGTTTTTTGTTCAAATGGTACCACTGATTGAGGCTTCTGTAGGTTTTGTTATTATGGATTGGTCAGTTATTCTATTGTATAAAATAGAAAATAATATTCTGGATTATAGAAGAAATAAGCATACTGGATATGTTCCCTCGTTTCATTTCTGAGGTTATATTTTAGATGCCTTGTGTTTTAATTCTGAATTTCCAATTCTGGGTTGGAAATGGACTCCTCAAGATCCTATCCCTATACACATCTACCATAAGCATTTTTGGAAAGCCCATTTCAAGAACCATGTATACATAATTTTCCATGGCTACATGTTGCCTATTTACCAGACCATTTTTAACCAACTCCCTCCTCGTCTCTCTGATAAGGAAAAACTTGACATATCCAAAATCAGAAATTGGTTCGGTGAAGAGAAGTTCACCTATATTAGAATATTTGGAAGCATTGTTGAGCCTCATGTCTTACCTCTATATGTCCCTAATAAAATTTTAGCTCAAGATATTTCTTACCAGTTGACAGAAAGAGGGATTTCCAGGTGTTTAAAGAATTCCAAAAAATTGTTGTGGCCTACCTTTCCTTTCCATTGTGGAACCTATACCCTTAATGATTTTAAGCATGCCGAAAAAGAAGTCCTTAAGATAAGAAATCTTAAGCTTGCAACTATTCCAGGCAGACAATATGATCCAAATAAAGTAGCTTTTGATTTCACAACTTTGGTCCAAATTGCTAAGTTTGAGCATGAGGCTGATGACTTTGATGATTTATTTTTTTCAATTGAGAAATTTCCCAAGTTTATGATCTAGCTAAATCTAAGTTTCAAGCAGAAGATATGAATAAATTTATGCAGCTCAGAAGCCAAAGATTAATTAAAGTTCCCCTTGACCAACTGAGGATTCCTTTACAAGCAAACAAAACTATTGAAATAGAACAAAAGAAAAAGGAAGATATAGCCAGCAAAATAGAGAAAGAAGTGACAACCAGCAAAATTAATATGCAGTCAGAGAAGGAGAATACAGGTAGCAAGCCGGATGTGCAGCCAGAGAAGGAGAATACAAGTAGCAAGCCTGATGTGCAGTCTGAAAAAGAAGATACGGGTAATAATCTTGATGATCAACTTGAAAGAGAAAAGACCTCACAGAAAGAGGGAAATTCTACTAAAATGATTATTACTCCCCATTTGCTAAAAGAATATTAACAATTCGCTCAGCAAATAGGAGAAAAAAACAATCCTCAAGTTGATAATCTGAATAATCAGGATATTGAGATCATTCTTTAAAATCCATCTGAAGAAATTGTGCTGAGAGTTGAAGAAATACCTCCTCTAGATATCTTTTACATCCTTAAGCATAGGGCTATTTTCAGAAAACAAATAAAGAGAAGGAGGATTGATCGAGGACCACTTGCAACTTCACAAGTTGAATTAATGAATGTTTTTTGGAAAAACACTGAAGTAACTCCTTTAGAGGTTCTTACCAAACTATCACAATATGCAGGTGCCGATAGTGCGAATACTATATATAAAGCTACTGAAGTCACTCAATTGGTAAAACAAAAATACTTACAAATAGCATTATTAGAAGAAAGAACAACAGGTGATCAGAAAAATATATTACAGTTAGAGTAGTAGTTAGAAGAAGACAGACTCAGAATCAAACAATTAGAAGAAAATTTGAGTATTGAAAAGAATAAGCTTGATCAGCAAGCTTTAAATAAACAACAACAGTTGTCTCAAGAGGTATCCAAATTGTAGACATTGCTGCAAAATGAAAAGGTTGCCAAAGAAGAGCAAAGTAAAATATTTCAAGCGAGATTGGATAAATTCAAGGATTATCCTAAAATTGACCAATTCAAAACAGAAGCTCTGGAAACAAATAAGTTCTTATCTCAACAGTTGGATGATCTGTGTCAAAAAATAACACAATCTGAAACTCTATGTGAAATAACATCATCTCTCACCGATGAAGCAGTCAACATAAGAATACAATTTGAAAATGCAGATGAAAAGATTTCAGAATTTATTTCATGGCAGGACTCATAACAAGGAAAGATTTCAAATCTTCCCAGAATTGAAGAAAAGCATAAAGATATTTATTTGTTGAATGGGAAACACAGCTGATTAAAGAAGACCGTGCTACATCAAGAGCAAGAACCATAATGAAAAATCTGACACAATTTTTTAATGATAGTCTATATGCAGCTAATTTAATTTCAGATGGTACTCCAGGAAAGCTGCCAAGGGTAAGAGAAACTGATACTAGGTGGAAGCAGAAATCAATCAATCATAATAAAAAAATCATAAATATACAAGAAATTACATGGGATGTCCTATGGACGTATTTGATTAAACCACACAATCATCAGATGGCAATCAAATTCCTTTCTATTGCCATCAATTTCATCATTCCAGAGCTCTCTGATGCAACATACACCAGTCAGTTGCATTCGAGGCTGAGTCATCCAGCCGATGTTAAGGATATGCTTAAAATCTTCCAACTTAGCACATTTTGGATTGAATAAATTCAATGAATCTATTTTATTGGATATCGCAATTCTATTCTTGGATCTCCAATGATGGTTTCTAGCATAAGTTGTAGTTAATTTTTTTTCTAAATTTCCTATTTAAACCCCTTTCAAGAATTTTAGAAAGGGTCCTGAATTTGTAATATTTTGGGCTTGGAAAATACATTTATGTACTCCCTGACTATCTTATTTTTATAAAGGATCATATCTTGTGATTTCATGGTGAATTGTTTTTGAGAGTTTCATTTCTGTACCTTGAAGATTGTTCTAAGTTAAAGCGCAAGATCAGAATATCAAGTTGCATCAGGAAAATATCAAATGTATCTGGTATTTCTATCGATTTCGTTTTATTTTCTTTATGTGAGGAAATATTCTCATTAAAATTTGCTATTGCTTATATATACTTGTTTCTCAAATATTTCTTTATCATATCATTTCTGAAGATAGAGGGATATCATCTTTCATAATGTTTGTAAACGATATAAATTTATGAATGTGATGTGCTATTATAACTCCGTTTAAATTCTTAAACAGAGTTATCATTATTGATACTGCATCGTTCTTTTAAGTAAATAATACATTTTCATGGTTATTTTTTAATTGAAACAATATTTAAGTCGTATTCATATTTAATACCCGGGTTAGTTTTAGAATTATTTGCAAGTCATAGATTAAGTTAGACAGATTAGCTTAGTTAGTTAGTTCCATTATTCACTTGCACAAACACCCCATCACTAACTCATCTCATTATTAGGAAACTAGTCCTATAAATCCAGTCGGAGCCACCATCCCAAATGGATAAGGAGTTGTTCTAAGGTCTGGATCGGGTGGCTTTCTCCCAATGTTTGAAGCAACGATTTTCGAGGCTTCAACACCAACATGGCTGCCACGTTTGATAAGGATCCAAATAAAGAGAACTGACACAGAATTCAACATGGTTTCGGTCACAATGGGCCTTTCTGTAGTCCTGTTGGGAAAGATTAATCATGTTAACCCAGTAGGTAACAATTGAAATTTTTTATGGTAGCATTCAGAACTTATGGACTGATTGTGTTGGAAAATAGTAAATGCACCAAAATAGATATCAAATAGTTCCATGAATTTCTTAAGAGATGTATTATTGTCTATGTATTTATCCTAAAATTATGACTGAAATACATGCCCTTAAAAATTTTCTAACAGAGAAAAAATATACCTGAGACAAGGTTAAACTAAGATCATCAATTATCCTATTTTGAGTAGGCGATGAATATCCAACCTGTTACAACTTTACATTGTTAGAATCGTGAGAAATTTAATCAAACCTTCCCTGTTTTGAAGACTGAAATGTATTCAAGATAAAGGTTGAGAAGCAAACTAAGAAATAAGAAAAATAACTTACACAAAATCCAAACTCTATAGGCCCCAAGGCAACAACAGATGTAAAAAGTATTGCAATGAGAGAACTCCCTTGGAAGGAGTGAACATCTGCACTTTTAGCCCCTTTACCACTAGGATGACTATATTTTGATCTGCTACGTCAGCTACTTATTTTTTCTAAAAGAGGCTTATTCATATCTCTATTGTCAGCCATGTTTCCTGTCTCCAAATAATCTTTGTATGCCATCTAATTCTCAAGGGTAAAAGTCCCAAAGACCAAATTTATTTCAAATTTAATACCAATTTACTAAACCCCTCCTGCACAAACTAGCCGATGAAAACCTTTAACAGTAGCACATGATGATGATAGACATCAATTCTAGTAGAGAAATCTCATAGTTGGGAAAACAGACAATGATAGTTCAACAATATTGTGATGTACATGAGTATGATGTTGAACAATATCATAGCAAGAAAGAAACAAATAGTCACTTAGACTAGTTCATGAGGGACATGAAACTCCAACAACCATATGGACATGATTACATCACTATAGTTAGAGGCCTCATCATTTACTCAAATGAAGAAATTATTAGTAGGGTCCCCACACTTCCCATGGGCCTAAGATGGAGAAAAGAGGAAAGAACTAAGGCCATTACAACAAATAAAAATTTATTTCTTGAATATGAACCCATAGAAGATAAAAATGAAGAAGGGAGAGTTTGAATTATCCTTGTGATGTAGTATTCTAAAAATATATCTCATGTGAAGCGAGACTTAGTATTTTCTATGGATACCGATTGAGGTTCCTCTATAAACTAAAATTCTAAATGGAATTTCTTATGCAAGAAAGGATAAGAATCCCTCATTTCCTTCTTTAGTAAATATAGGAAATTATCCTAAGGTTAAAATGAGGAAAGGACTAGTACCTAGCACACCATGGGCTAATAAAATTAATAGTCATGGATGTTTTAGAGTTTATCCAAAACCTTATTCCTTGGGTTGATTTTATAGATATGGATAGAGAGGCCTTCTTAGAGATTCAAGCCTAAGCTCAGCTAGAGCTATAAGGAGAAACAACAAAAGGGGAGTCTAAAGAAGATGAAGCTAAAATTGAAGAAGAAGAATCAAAAGGAAAATCGAAAGAAGTGGAGAAGGAAGAAGAAAATACATAGACAAAAACTGAGGTAGAAACAATCAAAAAAGTTCCTAAAGAGTAGTTAGCCAATCTTGAGTAAAAAAAATAGGACAAAATATCCAAGAGGCCACATGAACGCCATCTAGGTCACTAAAGAAAAGGACAATGTAGGAGAAAGAAAGCACTATAGAGGGGAACATAGAGGAGGAAATTGTTTCTACGCTAGTAGGCTTAAGTACCCCAACCAAACCTCAAGGAAGGAAATAAAAGAAAGCCCTCACATACTTTAAGACCATAAAGAGTAACAAGATCAGATACGGAAAGCCTCAACCTCCTTCTCCAACACCCATCACTATTGAGGAATTATTCAGTTGTCAAAAGGAGTAATGTAAGAAAGAAAATAGACAATAAGTGCAAATAAACTCCAATAAAATCAAGTGAAAATAACCACATATCTAACAAAGAAGGCTACGTATGAAGGAAACCAATATTTCAGGAAAATCCATTAAGTGATAGGAAGGACTTGTAGAGCCATAGAAAAAAACTGTGCAGTTAAAGGAAGAGACAAAACACCTACAAAATGGGACTGTGGGGCTACAGGAATAGGATCCCAAATTATAGGAGCTATACCACTAGCCATATCATGGATATTACTATGCCTATATTGAGGCACGAAAGGTACTCCCTACTTTCTTTGTAGTACAATTATTATTTGAATTAGAAAAGGAAAGGGTTAGGACTCATAGATGGATTCAAATTTCCAAATAAAAAAGGGTTAAAGATGTGGGTATTATAGAGGATAAAGTGAAGGAGATGGTGTCAGAGATGGTTGCTAGGGTGCATTCCTAATCTTGCAGGGTTGGCACGAACTTGTGAGGTGAAGTGTAAAAGGCAGGATTTTAGCTAGATATTTTTGAATATGCTTGTCATTTTCGTATTGCAAATGTGTGAGACATCTCTTCACCCACTTCTATGTAAATTGGTTACCCTTTTCCTTGCATGTCTTTAAAGCAGCAAGCTTAGTTATCACTGATGCAAGTATAATAAAAGATAAAAAATTCCAGTTAATCAGGTACAAAATCATGTTTTTCTATGTTAATGTGCAATATTTATTTCATTATTTGGTGAATGTCTTCTAAGAAAATAGTCAAGAAAGCAACAAGCACATTTTCAGATTGATGATTTTAAATCTTGTCTCCTTTGCAGTGTCACGACTGAGAAGTGGATTCCAATACAAGAAGTACCTGAATTGAACCTTAAAGAATACCTAAAGGTAAAGAAGAGGAAATGGTACATAGTTTTAGGATTGGAGCAGATGGAAAATAGTATACCACTTAATAAGTATCCATTTCCACTGAAAGAAATATGCTTTGTTTTCCTTTCCTCGTTTCTTGTAACTATTCATATACACTGGATTAAGAAAATGGGAAGTTAAAATAATTTGATTTGCGCATATTTTACGGATCTACTACACTTGTATACATTTAGATTCCACTTGGTTTTATACTTGTATACATTTAGATTCCACTTCCAGTCATGATGCTTTGGATTTATTAAAGCAGAGAAGGGGTATCACACAAATATCAATTCTTGTTGCATGTGAGAGTGTGGGATGTGTTTATTTTCCAGTTTATCATCCTCAAAAAGGAAACTTCCTATTTAAAATGTAGGCAGGTTTTAGTTCTATCTGTCCTCATCATTTATATGCCCTAATAAGTTTAGCATTCAAGCAATCTTAATGATGACATAATTTTATCATGCAAGCAATCTAAATGATGATAAAAGTAAAGAGAGTGGATATCTAGCCAAAGCCCCAATTTAATCATTTTTTTAGGAACCATACGAATGTGCAAAAAAAAAATTTGGGTTCTGCATATGAATATCTCTTAAGAGGTTCTTCTGGTGTTTGTTATTTATACAGCCTACCTATTACTATCTTTAACCAACTATTGCATTTCCTCATTTTCAGTATTTCATATTATGTATAGTACCTATAAGAGTGTTATACCTTGACACATCTCAATAACACAGTTCACTACCTTTTGTGGAGAAAAAGCAGTTGGAAATTTGTGAAAACGCACATCCACAAAATATCTGAAAATATGATATACCAAACACTCTAAAAGTGCATCTCACATTTCAATGTTCTTGCAAACCTCTTTAATAAATCCACTCATGTTGACCATTATTCATTGTTCCACTATTCCTTTCCATAATCATTTCCTAGTTATGAAAAATATTCTTTGGCACTAAGACCTAAATCAGTAGAGAATAATACATCACATTATTCTAATTTAACATAGAAGGCCTAACCTCATTGGAAAATAAGTTCTTTGACATATGAAAAAGTATCTAGCACCCATCAAGCACAACTGAATATCAGAACCATCAAGTACTACCGAGTGACATATCACTGATGTCTGATACTCTGTTGAGTATCAGTTATTACCCTGGAGCAATGCCACATTGAACTATAGAAGGATTTCATTTATCCAACGTTCTTTAGTCCAATATTATTTCCATGACCATGTATCAACTTTGCAAAGTCTTCTTTATCATTATGATCTATATCAATAGAGAAAGGTATATCACATCACTGTGATTTAACTTATAGGCTCAACCTAATTAGTAAATAATTTCTTTGGCACGCAAAAAGGTATCCAGTACCCATCAAGCACAACTGATTATCACTAATCATTGAGTACTACCAAGTTATATACCACCAACTGCTACTAAGTACATCATAATCAAAGATATCACCAACTTCGTTGACTATCAATTATTACCCTGCAACAATGTACACCAAAATATAGAGGGTTTGCACTTGATCAAGAAAAGAATGAAATTAGGACTAAGGAGCCAAAAACAACCCTATAGAAACCAACTACATTAACTGTTTCCTTTTGAAAACTAATGTCTCCTTGGAGCCCCTTCTATCCAAGAGAAAGAATATAAAGTGGCAGTGACCCACCTCCTAAGAAAAGCACTTGAATGAATACTCTTGATTCTTTGAAATTACTACTCTGGGCCTTGTGGTGGAATATTAAATCAAACAAGAGATATTTTGGAATGGTTTACATCTGTTTTGGCTCGTTAATCTTTCATTCGTTAATCTTTCTTCTATCCAAAACACTCCTCAACCTCTTTGGTGAATGATATTCCTTTATTCGCAAACTGTGTGGCAAGGTATGCCACCTTCCATGGCATGCTTGTAGGCTCTCATCTCCCAACAATGTAAAGGTATCTTCAAAATGAAGTTTCTCCTACTCCTATTTGTTTTTGTAGACAACTGTCATTGTTCGATCTTCTACTATAATCATTTGGTTAATAGTGATAATGCGAGGGCCTTGTAGTTATTCCATGATCCACAAAGGTTATTATATCTATTTTTCCATGATTCTTTAGATTTATTCTTCCATGGTCTCTTCATGGGTAATCCAAGAGGCTAAAGAAATAAATTTCACATCACCTAGCTGAGAGTTGGGGTCCCACACATTCATAGCAATCAATACTAAATTATCCATATAAAAGTCCGCCATGTTATTGCTATCTTGAGTGTTACAGCTAAGGAAAAAAACAATGAATGTTTTGATGTTTTGGAAAGGAGGGGATACTTGTTGGGCTAATACTATAGTCTAAAATTGGCACCATTAGTATTTGACGAATAGAGAGTATGTTTTTAATGGATATCTAGAGTGTGTGGCTTCCATGGACAAACTAGCCTTATTGGAAAGTTTTTCCTTCGTTTCATGTAGCTAGGCCTTCAGCTTTTTATTATCCTTTTGCATGTGGTCCATTGTATTGGTTTCCTTGAACGTAAGTTCAACGGTATTATAGTTACCCATTTGATTTGGAGCTATAATACATGTGCCAATATGGGGCCAATGAAAATTCACACAAAAAGGAATGATTTGGTGAAAATATGGCAGCTTGCGATTATACAGACAAAATTGTGAAATTGCTGCTTATAAAAGTGCTAAAATCAACTCCTTAGATTCTGAATAGCCTTCCTAAGGTAGTTTTAATTTTTTTTTCCTTTTACGATTCAAAATTTATTATCACTATATTACAAAATCAATCATAAGAATATTCCTCGAGAATTTCTAAGAAGAGAACTATATCTTGTAAAACGACTCTCCATACCATAATGTACTTCCTTATGAATAACGACCTCCTTTGAGCAGAGAATAAACAAGCTAAAACAAAATATTCAAATCAATGGAGGATCCCTCTTAACATACCCTTCTGGAATAGCTTCCATTGGGTTATCCACATATTTTTGTTCAGTCCATCTCTTCCAATTTTCTAATCAATAATGCTCTAGGTATATTTTTTAATGTTTGGCACAAACTTGCACGGAGGATTTTTACACAAAACTAGGTTTTCTCAATTAGTACCTGGTATAACACTAAGTTGGTAAATTGACTAAAATTTAAATTTCGAAACCATTTCCTATCTGTTGCCAACAATTTCTTTAGCACTGCTCCTTTTCTGCATACATTTTAGTAGTAACCATATCAAGCTTGAAATTTCAGCTTTGCTGGTAAGTTGGATGGTTTATCTTGCTAGACAAATATGTTCTTGCATTGCAATTTGTATTCACCTTCTTGCCATAGTGCATTTTTTGGCAAAAACATAGTAAGACTAGAACAAACATATATGATTTCTTTTTTCCTTCAACAGGAAGCTTACAAAGAATACATCACAATTGGTTGGTGGAAAATCAAGTCTTCCAACCATCTTAATAGCCTGAAGAACAAAAGAATGTGTAACAGTAAACTAAATAAAGGATGTACAGGAAAATAATAAAGACTAACATACCCTTCCTATCAATCTGAATAACCCGTAGATAATGTTCTCTGATCAAACAGAGTTGAAGGGAAAAGTGAATAAACCAATTGCAGGGTATGTTCGTGGATGTACCTCTTCGATTTTCTGCATTATTCAGCGGAATTAGCATGGGTATTATTATCCTTAGCTTACTATCCCTTAGGCGGCAGTGGCTATGAAGAAATCTCGGTTCAAAAATCTTCCTCTAGGCAAAAAATAGATTTAGCGTGCCAGGCATCATAGTACCCGAACTTCTGCAAGTCATCTCTGCAGATCAATGCCAATATTAGTGAGAAGGCAGAACCAGTGGATATCATTGTTGCAGCCATAGTTGTGTCACAACAGGAAACCAAACAAGGTCATATTACTTTAAAGTAATTGCTCTCTAAATTGAAGGACATGAAATTAACGGGTGTCGCTACTGATTGCCTGGAGTATTTTCACACTGCCATACAAAAAATGCTTCACCGGAATTAGCAGCGAACAAGCAGCATGGGAAAATAAATTTGAATAGGTCGATTAAGATTTTAGAGTAGCTGCCAAATTAAATTTCCAAGTGTTTTCCCTAAACGTCTTAAGACCGACGTCTGGGCCTTTCAGTGTCTCAATACTGGAAATATCCCTAAACGTCGCAAGACCAACGATCATCCCCTAAACATCGCTAGACCGATGTATGTCTCCGAAACTTCGGTATTTCGACATTTTTTCCCTCAACGTCGCAAGACCGAGGGTATCCCTAAACATCGCAAGACCGACGACTGTCTCCTAAATGTCGCAAGAACGACAGTTTGTCCTGAAACATCGGTATTTCGATGGTTTGTCTTGAAACGTTGGTATTCCGACCATTTTCCTAAACGTCGTTGTTCTGAAGATACCCCAAAAATGTTGCTAGAGCGATGCTTTTTGGCAGGATTAAAAAAAATGAGAAAAATTGGGGAAATTTTTGAAAATACATCAAAAGTGTCGGAACTAAAGTGTTGGAATTTTTACCATATGTACTACTGTATGGAGTAGGAGGAGCAATTCACACCACCTATAGTTTTCACATGGAGTGATATCATCTCCATCAAAGGAGGGATATGAAATAATTCAATATGATATGGTTGTTGGTAGTGGTGTCTAGCAGTGCATATAGGTGCGCAACTAGGTCCATTCATGTGCCAAGGGGCATGAAGGTACATGTTATTATGAAGAGAAGAGTAGGGATTCTCAGCCGTATGTAGTGATCTCTGACTCTTCCCATTGGAATTTTACTATTACCACTAGGGATATCACCTAATATAGACGACATGCATGCCATTGGGTATAGCTCACGCAGAATCAATGAGGATGCAAATGAGCATCATTTGATGATATCCATGGGGACTTGCACACCTCACTTACTTCGACATTGTTTGCAGGAGCATAGGTGCTGGATGTTTTTCCTTGATACCTTCATCACAATTAGAAGGACATGAGAGGCTCGCTTGAGCACTTAGTTGGGACACAATGTATCCAGGGAGAGAATTCTCAGTGGTGGCATTTAATCAAAGCATGAGCTGATGAATGTAGGCTTAGGGAGGTGATCTTGAGTGAGTTTCATGGTGAACTATTGGCAGGACAAGCCAAGGTGTTTTGTGAGCATGAGGTATAGGGGATTGTATTCCTTTGTATGAAGAGGATGCCTAGGCTCCCGGTAGTATCCAGGTACATCATCAGTAGTTGGGATAGCAGATTTCGGTGTGAGGTCTAGCAAGAGTAAAGAAAATTTTCATACACGAGACATATCCTTGATGTTGGGTTCCCATCCATTGGATACATACAATGGTTATAGAAAAGGCACAAAGGGTTCCTAACAACCAACATCATGTCACAATAGAATGCAGTGAGGATAGGGATTTGTGGACCTCCAATATGGTTATGGGATCCAGGTTTCTAGTTGATCGATGGGACACTCCATTACTTAGCAGCTATGATCAGTATAGTAGGTGATCCAGTTCATTATCATATTGACATATGGGGGATCCCCAATGTCTTTATAATAATGCGAGGCAGGTGGTTGCTCAGGATTTGGGCCAGCCATGGAGTGATAAGTGCAGGCATTGCTGAGTCACCTTGGCAGGTTTGGCATAGCCTTGATTATCACATATATTATGGTTGAGAATTGAAGGAGAGGTGGTTTTTGTACAAGAATATTAGGAGGTCAATCATCACCAGAGCGTTGCAAAGTTGGCAGGATAGTTTCCTTGTGATACTACCATGGGACCTCGGCATCATAGTACTTTACAACTCAACTAAATTTATGCATAACCTGGCTGCTATAGGAGAAGGTCACTCAAATATTCCATTGGGCATTAGTGATTCATTGATGGCATTGGGGACTTCATCAACATGGCAGGTTGGTAATTAGGAGGATATCAAGAGGATCACATCCAAGAGATACATGAATTAGGTTGTATCTTCATAAGGTTACTCTTTGGGTGCATGAGGTGGACTACTCGATAGGGTAGCTTCATGGGGAGTTGGACATAGTACTAAATTATCATGATGCTCCACTTATTGTTAGTATATAAATGCCTTATGGTTCTCATGCTTGGCAGGACAATGAAAGGAGCATGGGGTGCTTCACAGTGACCCTAATGGGTTCAAATCTGAGTATCAAGGGATTCCTTCATAAAAAGATAGTGCAAAGACTTAGGATGAATCAATTGCACATTTTGGACCTTGGTATTATTGGTGGTGATAGTGGTGATCAAAAGTTAGAGGGAGCGCTTGTTCAGGCATTGCTTGAGGACAAGAAATTTTTTGCGGGGAGGAATGTTATGTTGCCAATTTTTTTGAGTGAAAAATTCACTAAGGAGTTTTTCCAATTTTCGGTGATATTAAACAAGAAGGAGAAAATATTATTTTATGGGTGAAATTTGGAAATTATTATTTTAATTTAAAATGGAGGCAAAGTAATGTTTTATTAGTGGAAGGTGTGGACCACCATCTGAAAGGGCTAGCAATTATAAATAGAGCTTGAAGTATATTTGATCACTAGACAATTTAACATTAGTTCTCCTGAGCTTCTTAGCTAAGACAACCATGTTGTTCGGCACAAGGAGTTTCTAAGCTGGAATCCCACTCTCATTTCAAAGAACTTCGAGTGTCTCCCTAGTGAAGCAATTTGGGGAGCTTAACTTAGAGTTTCCATTGGGTATAATTGCAAGTTACTTCAGCTGGTACATGTTCCTTCCAAAGTGTAGCAGTGGCTTGAATTTATTGTGGGGAGATAAATTACAGAGGGGCAAAAAAAAAGAGGATTTACAAACATTTTCCCTTATTTTAGCCAGATATTTTTGGGGTGATTAGTAAGGCTGATTTTGAGGAAATTCTTAGGGTCAAAATTCTTCATTTCTAGAAGTGCACATTGATCTCTATGAAAGCTTTGGTAGGGGTTTTGAGGAATAGAGGTTGAGGAGAGATAAGGGCCATAGATTGGATGTATTGCTCAGGGGAGAATGTAGCCAGAATTGAGAGATATTTCCATTGGTGGAGTTAGGCTTAATTCATCAGTATCGATATTGTGGGGCGTTTTCTAACCAAATTGGACAATTTGCACTTGTTGGGGGTTACCAAGGGTTGGTGGATTCAGCTCAAACCATATTTGGGTTTTTGTGGGTTTATTTACATGAGTCTCTAGCTAAGTTTATAGAATTTTCCAGGCGATATATATGCATGAAATCCTCATTCTTATAGCATGGTGAATTGTTAATTACCTGGAGAATTTGCATCATTTATGGGTTCGATTATGGCTTCGAGATAGGGAAAACATTTCTAGGTATTTTTGGGTTTGAGGAGAGGAGCTCAAAGCTACAATTTCAGAGCATTTTCGGCATTATTTTGAGCAAAATGTCTAATTCCATTTAGCAGTATGTAGGAGATTTTTTGGGTAGACCGTATTATCTGTTTTGAGCCATTTCAGTAGTTAGGTCAACGATATTTCACCTGGGGTTTACACAGCTTTCTTGGCAAGCCAAGGTTATATTGTTCTCTCATTTTGTACTCAAATTTACCCATATTAATAAAATGGCTCATATATTATGTTCACATCTACTAGTGTTCTAATTTGGGTGCTTGATTTTATATTTTGTTTGTTGTTCCTAGTTCATAGTTCTATATTTACTTTTATTTCCAATTAGGAATATTATAGATGTTATCATGTGTTGGAGGCCAAATCCCCTAAGGGTTATGTTTTGGAATATGAATATTCATTGGATTCCAAGAGGCCACTTGGAATATAAAAAACAAAAGTGAAAAAAAAAAGTGTTAATATGTATATATTGTTAATAGAATACATTTAACGATTTATCTTATCTAATGTCAATCATTTGTGGGTATTTAACATGATATTAGAGTGGAAAATCTCTTGCAAGCTAGAGCCACTAGCCTTTTTTTTGGGGGGGGGGGGGTGGCCTCTACGCATGTCATCTATGCCATCTTCTTCCGCTCAATTCTACCACCTGCTCAAATATGTATGTATATGTCTGCCATTCTCGGTTTGGCATGCAAAACACCCCTGCACACTGTGCATTTGGTTTTCGAAAGCCTCTAAATCATACCGCTCCTTGCCATAACTCTTACAAGTATAACCTCCGCACTAGTCTTTCCCGTCACATCATTTCCAAGTTGTTCAGACCTATCAAACCAATGTGTTACTTAAATCTCTATGTGTTATCTGCAATCACTACATTATTCTATGGTCTTGCATTTTATGGACAAAACATAGAATTGCATGGTTTTAGGCAGGTTAGTAAGTCTTTTTTGTTGGATTAAAAAGTATTTCTGCTTAAATTTATTTTCTCTTTACCGTCAATGGGGCCATTTCTACCTTTACTCTCAGATATATTTTATTCGGGGCAACCTTAAGTCTGATAGTGGCATTGAGATTTGCAATAAGAGATGGGGGGTTAAGATCTTATGGAGAATGCAACTAGATTGTTATTTATCATCATGAACATGAAAAGTCGCATTATATGGTCATTTTTATTCTGCCAAAAATCATTTTCTGTCTATCTCTTTACGCTTTTGCTTCCTATATAACATTTGGAACTTTACTTCGGTTGCTCTCAGTAACTCTGTTTCTCGGCACCAATCAGTGCATCAAAGATTCAATTTTTCACAAGTGAATTACAAAACTAAAGTCACTTTCATTATCATTGTCAAGTTGTTCCCGCATTCAGACGTGATTGTATGAGAATTGTGGGTTATGGTGCAGTCACATTGATGGCCATCATTCAAACGATACACACAGTGCACATTGTCTCTTTGTATTCTAGCACACAGTATTTCCTCTTCAAGCACACATAGTCTCTATCTATTCCAAACTAGGGATGAAATTCGACATTAACTCTCCACTTTCTGGATAGGAATGGTTGGAAGTTTTGTCTCACTGATTTCCCCATACACCATTCATTAAGAGTGATCGATGAAGGCAACGTCCAAATTCCTTGGACCTTGGCAGGTTTATTTATATATATATAGTTATATATATTATAACTTCTTTCTAAATGAGGTGGCCCATGTTTAAAAACACAATTGTTATATTCAATTGGAATATTAACTTTATTGACAAACTATACGAAAACTTTGGTACTACCATGCCTTAATGAGAGGGACCCATCCATCATGTCCCAACCACACATAGGTAGATATATGAGAGACCCGATTGACATGTCATGATCTACGTAGTTGGAATTGCGTAGTGTGGTAATTTTTTGGATGATGCACCGTTATTTTTTTGGATGGGTGGACGAAGCTAGAGATGCTCTACAAATATTTGCTGTGTTGTTTAACACAATATGCTGAATCTATATCTGGAAACGATGGAGTGTTGGAGTTTATGAATGAATATACATTCAGGTCCTAGAAATTCTTAGCTTCAGAGATTCTTCTCTATCTATGATTGCAAGAAAGGAATAAGAAATATGCAAAACTAGAGGTACGTGCTGGAATGTTGCAGGTGGACCAATGGCAATTATAATGTTGAAAACTAGACAATAATCCAATCGAGTACTCTCACTTCTAATTCTCTTTATTCTCTTTATTTTACAAGCTACAAACATTATAAGAGCAACCTCAAAAAAATTTGGAGCCTTGGCACAACTTTCCCACATTTTGGTATGGTATATTTTGTTAAAGAAAACTGCATTAGTCCTTGAAGATCACATTTTTTCAGTATTGTTTGTTTTTTTTTTCTCACATAATTATCCATTAAAAGGGAGAGAGTTTGGAGCTATTGGTTGGTAATCCCTTTGGTAAAATTCCTAGTTAGTATTTTTTTTTGAGTTGGGACTTCCATAATTTGAGTACAATGGTTTTTCCTTTGGGTATTCTAGAGTTCGAAGTTCAAGAAAGATTAGAAAAAAAATATATGCCTAAAGTCACATGTATTATTTTGAAAGTAATTTGATGTAACACTATCCTCCCACATATACCCAAGTAACTAGCCAACATGAGTAAACATGTGACAGAGAGTTACTATGATCTTATTCAACTTGTTATGTCACCTTAAGGAAGTCAAACCGACACCACACAACAACACAAACATTCTGCACATGCTACAAGACATCAAGGAGTCATCCCAACCTTCCAGGAAGCTAGCCACTAATCCAACCTGACCTTTTCATGCATCAATTCCCTAGTCTCTCCCTTGACATGGGAAAGAGTGCAACTAGAAGCCTCTAGTCGCATGCATAACATGAGTATGCATGCGAATGGGGACGTTTTCCAATAGTTTTGATCCTGCAACCCCTATTTTTGTGCCATTTTTTCAGGATCAGAACTCAGGTCACTTCCCAAAACTCGATGACACTTCAAAATAAAACATAGCAACAAAATAACAATTTAAATGAAAATACTTGAACAAGGACTTGACTTGAACCCTAGTATCCATGATAGGAATCTCCTCAAACATGTCACAAATATGTAATCTATTGGTTTAACCAATATATCTAAGCATAGGGGTCTCATACTTATCTCATAATCGCTAAGAATCATTTTTTCCACATCATATTAACTAAATTATAATATATTGGGTCACAGATACACTGTTCATTCATTTACAAATAAAAAAATGATGAGATCCATACATAATTACTGACATAGAACACAATCATAAACATCATATAAACAATATAATTGAAAAGCATTGAACAACCATATAAGCCACATCATAGCAAGAATCTTTACCCATCAATACAACAAGAAAAAAGATCTTATTTCTGTAAGAAAAATGCAACCAAGTATGGGACTTCCGCGTTCCACATGACCATAAACATGGCTGAGCCAAATCTCTCTTCATATAGTCACCCCCATGCCATATTTCGACCATGAATGTGGGATCTCATAAAACACATAAATAAAAACCAAACTAGGGCTTCCAGAGGCCAAACTACTTCAACCCTCAACTAATGATTCCACCTCATGGTCGAACATCACAACCATCATTAGATTGGTCTCCATCCAAGTTGTCTAGGGCTTCAAAGTGTTTTTTCCAACCAAATATCCAAGAATAGTAACTTAACCCACAGTTGTTGTCGGGCTCTAGAGCATTTTTCCAATCAAGGCTCTAGGACTAGTAAATCAACCCACCAATGGCTTCTGAGTGTTTATTCAACCAAGGCTCCAAGACTAGTAACTCAACCCAAGTTGTTACAGGGTTCCAGAGAGTTTGTCCAACCAAGGCTCCAAGAACTAATAAATCAACCCACAGCTAAAGGAGCATGATAACTAAGAAGAAAACAAAGAATGAAATGAACCAACAACACCATGGGTATCTAAGAAATGGAAAGGCCATGAAAATCCACCGTCAATTTTGTAAATTCTCCATGCCAATGACATATCATGACCAAGAAACCCCATGCATATGTCATCCATGCTGGAACTAGTGAGGAAAACATACATGTAACCTAGTACCTCAAATAAAAATCCATGGTAGGTGTTGACCCCGATGTCCTCTTTCTCTTTCCTACTCTTCCTTTGTTTTCTTTCTTGAAATCTTCAAGTATTCCACACTCCTCCAAGAGTGATCCAAGAGAATAAAATGGGAGCTCTAAAACTGATGTGACCAAAATCTAAAACTGAGAAAAAGCTTTCCCACTGATCCTCATAATCCATTTTTCTAATGAGGCCTCTAATTTATTCAATTTTCCATTATTTTCTTTCATTTTATTCTTCACATGCAACTTGTGACCTTTCACCTCCCTTTTCTTGTATTTTCCACTATTTTCATTAATAAATGCCAATAAATGCCACTTTTCCTTTCCAAAGCCTTAGCCATTTCATTTTCTAATTTGCATAGCCATAATAAACGATATGAACACCCACACTAGGATGTTTTTTCCAAAAAATCAACTTGGAATACGTGTCCCATGACCTTGGTTATTATTTTTCCTTTATTAACTTTTATAGCATGTATTTTTCACCAGGGCTTTTACAGAACCGCCCCCCTTGGGGGAATACCGTCCTCGTTGTCCAACGACACCTACAACCAACTTGAGTGTTGTAAACGAAACATATTTCCCATTGAGCTTTATAACCTAACTTGTTGAAGTATCTACAATGATCAACCAACTGAGAAGCAAACCAACATGAAACAATGACAACATAACATCATAATGACATGACACCCATACTACTTATTTTTTGCTTTATAACATAGCTCATGGTGGTTTTTACATCCATATACATATGCACATATATGAAAACATCATACCAAAAAGACATATACCAAAGCATATACCAACAAACATGCCAAAACATTCTCTCAACTAGGAAACAAGGAAGGATACATAGTTTTCATTTGATCTACCATCTCCCATGTAGCTACATAAGGCCCAACGTTCTTCCATTGCAGTTTAACCTGCTTGATTGCTCGTTTCTGGAGAATAAGTGTCTTTCTCTACAAAATGAATTAAGGTTCTGGCTGGAATTTGCCATATGGATCCACCTATAATATAGACCAGTCAATGGGGAAAATTTTTGGGGCTATTATTCGCAGGTGGGATAATTTTCCATGCTTTTTCAAAAAAAAATATTTTCCAATTTCCATTTTTTTGAAAATTGATTCACCCAAATTTTATAGTATAATATTATTTTACCCTAAAATGGCCAAAATTTTGTATATACTAATATAAAATAATTTAAACCTAAATATTTTAAAAAAATATCACCAAAATATTTACAATTTACATGTTGGGGACTAGTAAGATTTGCCAAGGTTTCTAAACTTTAAGATAAACTTCTATCCTTAAATTTTTCCTTGCCATTCAATCACATGATAAGTACCTTTAGCATACTTCTTAAGCAATAACACATGGAAAACATCATGGAATTTCACTGTCTGAGGTACTAGCTTGGCACATGATCCAATCCAAAAGGAGCTATTCTTGGGCTTGATGTGCTAGTACACCTATTCCCCAACCTAAAATTCCCTAAACAACTTGTTCTTATATGCATCAATCTTCTTCCTCTCTTGTGTTGCTTTCATATTTTTATTTATTACCTGCATTTCTTGTTCCATTTCCGACAATATATCTGGTCCTATCAATACCCTATTAACTGGATCACTCCAAATAATGGGAGTATTGAAACTCTACCAATACAATCTCTCAAATGGACTCATCCTCAAATATTCTTGATACCCATTATTATAAGAGAACTCTACCAGTGGAAGATACTCTTCCCACTTTCTCCAGTTATGCATCACATACATCCTCAACATTTCCTCTAATATCCTATTAACCCTCTCCCTATCCATCTATTTGTGGATGATAAGTTATAATGAAAGCCAAATTTTTACCTAAACCTCCAAACAACTCCTTCTAAAATATGCAAGTGAAATCCGCATCCCTATTTGACACAATATTCTATGGAACACCATGCAATCTAACCACATCCTTAATGAATACTTGTGCTAAATCATTTGTTGAGTATGTAGAATTCACTAGAATAAATTTTGCTACTTTCGTCAACATTTCCACCATAACCATGATCAAGTCATGTTGTCTAGATTTCCTCAGTAAACCTGTGATTAAATCCATGGAAATGAACTTCCCATTTCCATTCCGGAATTGAAATTGACTATAGTAATCCATCTGGATGCTTACACTCTTCTTTGACTTGTTGAAAATACAAGCACCTAGCCACAAATTGTGCTACATCTCTCTTCAAATACAGGCAATAGTAAAATTTCTTCACTATAGTCAATGTCTTCTGATAGCCTGGGTGACTTGAATATGGTTTCAGATGAAACTCCCTCTAGATCACCTTGTTCATTTCACTAAGCGATACATATATATTGTCTCTAAACTTGGTCAAACCATATGTTTTAAGACTATAGTCCACATCCTGTGCACCTGTACCTATACCTATATATTTATCTGTATATGTACCACTACATGTACCTATACTTGTACATGTACTACTACCTATACCTGTACCTATACATGTACTTGTACCACTATCTATACCTATACTCTGTTGCAATCTGTACTTGAGCTCCATATACCCGACATCATGTTGACCTTCCTGCAAGATCCTATTCTATAGTATGTCCCATATGAACTCATAGATGCTCTATGATTCACCTATATCTGCCTGCTAAGAGAATCTGCAACCCTATTCCATTTACCTTTAATATACTTGATCTCAAATTCGAAATCATTGATCATGGAAAACCATATAGATTTCCTGGCATTCAAATTCGGTTGGTAAAATAGATACTGCAATTCATTGTGACCACTCATCAATACAAATCGTCTGCCCATAAGATAGTGCCTCCACATTTTCAATGCATGAATGATCGTTTCCAATTTAAGATCATGTGTTAGATAGTTTTGATTGTGCTCATTTAGTTTTCTTGATTCATAACATATCACTTGTCCATCATGCATAATGAATCCACCAAGCCCTCTCTTGAAAGTATTTGTATATACCATGAACTCCTTGTTTGGATCAACGATATTTAACACTAGAGCATGTATCAACAACTGCTTTAATCACTCAAAGCTAGTTTCAAATTCTTGTGTCCATTCAAACTTCTTACCTTTCCTTACCAATGATGTGAAAGGATAAGAAATCTGGGAGAAGTTCCTACTGAACCTCCTCTAATAAACTGTTAACCATATGAATGATCTTATCTAATCCATATTCCTAAGAGGTGTCATCTCCATGATAGCCCTTATATTTTCTAAATACAATGTTATGCCTTCCTTGGAAACAACGCGTCCCAAGGAATGTACATTTGTCTGAAAGAAACTGCTCTTGTTGAGAGTGGCATACAACTGATGCTCTCTCACCAATCTCAACCAGGGATAATTTTAGGCGCTAATATTAGCAAGTGGGCTAATTTTCCATACTTTTTTGAAAAAAAGGTTCATTAATTTCCACTTTTTCTAAAAATAATTCGCCCAAGTTTTAAAGTATAAAATTGTTTTACCTTAAAAATCGCCAAAATTTTATATAGAGACTATATAAAATTATTAGAAATTTGAATGCTTTTACAAAAATATTGCCAGGAATTTTACAATTTTCACATTATGTACTAGTGAGATCCGTCAAGGTTTTTGAACTTTAAAATACATTTCCATCCTTAAATTTTTCCCTAATCTCAACACTGTTGCTAAGTGTTAGGCATTCACTTCTTCATTTTTAGAATATAGCAATATATCATCAATTAATACAATAAAGAACTTGTCCAGATAACGACGTAACACACTATTCATCAAGAACATAAAAGTAGTTTGAGAATTATTCAAACCAAATGGAAAGACAACAAACTCATAATTTATGTACCTGGTTCAAAAATTTGTCTTGTGAATGTCATATTCTGTAATGCATACCTAATGATATCCTGATCTCAAATAAATCTTCAAGAACATTGCTGTTCCCTTCAACTAATCAAAAAAATCATCAATCCTCGTCAACAGATACCTATTCTTAATGTTCACCTTGCTCAACTTCCTATAATCGATTCATAACCTAAGAGTACCATCCTTCTTATTCACAAACATTACCGGTGCACCCCAAGGAGATACACTTGGCCTAATGTATCACTTTTCAAGAATTTCCTTTAACTGCAACTTCAACTCTACCAACTCCAGTGTGCTCATCCTGTAAGGTTCATTAGATGTTGGTGTTGCCCGTAGTACCAATTCAATAGAAAAATTATACTTCACTCTAAGGTGGAAAAACTAAAATCTCTACGCGAAATACATCCTAAACCTGTTGTAGAAGTGGGTACCTGCTCAAAACATTCGCATCCTCAAATTCCTTACCTTTCTCACTTGAAATATGCACTGTAAACAACACACCACCTTTCCTATTGACTATGATTGGCCTGCATAGATGTCACCATCCTAAATTATATTTCTTTCTTCTTACCTTGTAAGAACATTTGTTCCCCATTTTCATCCAAGCACTCCATATCCTTGTCATGGAAATCCACCATGGTCATGTGAGGATATAGCCAGTCCATACCCAAAATCATACTATATGATCCCAATGGGAAACAATTCAAGTGTGTTGATGTAGCCATACCATTCAAGTCAAATGCACAAGCTCTTACCCAATGATGAACTCTCTTCTTGGTACCTCTAGGAAACTGCACTAACCATTATTCTACATGCACTTCCTTATTCAAACCACACTTATCCACTAGGTGAATATTAACATAACTATAATTAGATCCATGGTCAATAAAAATAGAAACAACTTGATCACAAATCTTACCATCCATCTCGATAATAGACAGCTGGTTATCTTCCTTCTTGTTATCCAGCACTCGATATATCTAGGAAATAATATTTCCAACATCTCCCACTTTTTGTGTCTCCTAAGCACTATATATATGCAGCCTCCCACCCTGATGTTGTGTATAATCTCTCCTATGATGATCTCCTCCACAAGTCCAACACCACATGGGCTCCCAAAATTTGAGTCTTATTCTCCTCCACAGACCAAAGTCCCTGTACTCTTCCAGATATATTGAACTTCTTAGGTGCTGAAAAATTCTCTTTGCTACCTATATCCTGAGGTATTTATCACTTATTGTCCCATTTCCCTTTATTCTTATCATTACCCTTCCAATCCTGCTTAGTCTCATATTTGTGCTTTGATTCCTTCTAACAATGCTTTAGCTTTCGAATGGCCTCCTCCAATTATCTAGGCTCATAAAACTAAATCATGTCTTTGAATGCTATCAAAAACACAATAATAATCTATGAATCTTGGATTTATCCACCTTGAGGTAAGGCACATATCTCAACAACTCCGAAAATATGCTAGTATACTCCTCAATGGTCATAGATCCCATGTTTAGCTCATATAATTCCTTTTATATGTCATCATAGTATCTCTCTAATATATACTTCTTCTAAAATAGCCTCTCGAACTCATTCCATGTCAGTGCCTCCTCATGAATTCCCCTAACATTATTCACATCTTCCCACCAGATATTTTCTTTACCTTTGAGGTTGAATCTAAGCAGTCTGGCTTTCATGTTTTTCGATTAAGCATACAACTTGAAGAACTTTCTCATACGAAGAAACCATGCTTCTACATCCTGTGATTTATTCATCTCTCCATCAAATTTAGGTGGTTTTACTTTCTTAAACTCATTCAAAAAATATCTCTTGTCACTCCTCATCTAAGGATGATAACGATGACAATCATAGAACATGTCAGAACTAGAACTAGAACAATACCTATGTCTATCACCTCTCATATCCGGAGTGTCCAAGAACCTACCATATTTGATCATGTAATCTCTATATGGCTTGTCACCACCACGAGAACTATTTCCATATTCCCCTTTATTTCCATCCTCCTAACCATAGTTGATCCAGAGTGGCCCCTCTCATTGCAACTATGAAAAAATCAAAAGGATTATGGCATTAACTTCTACTTGTTTTTCATGCGCATGTATGATTCTCTAATTATCTTCTTTACAACTCTTTATTTCTTCCTTCAAACTTCTCAGTGTGTCTCCTAAGTTAGAAGAGTGGCCAACACCATTTTGCTCATCTGATTCATAGGGAGAATATTTTTAGTCTACCATATTTCTAGTCATCTTTAATTTATTCCTGCAAGGCATGTCATGTCATCTAAACCAAATCACAATAAACCAATGTACCTTAGCATAATTCATGGAGGATATCTCATCTTCAAGATCAACCAATCAACGTAGTACATGTAGAGATATAATCATAACAATATATAAAAATATAACACATAGGTATATCAACACATTAACATCATTCTAGCTAGGTTCCAGTCATCAATGCATGACCATATCGACCACATACCATGACCTCATGCATGAAAACAATAACAATACCAATGTACACTTAAAATACGTGATCACTTGACATTTATTAACAACACATAATCTGTCATACACTCATGAAAACACATTTCACAACAACACCATCAGCTCTCACATGGTGACATCCCTGCCACCATGACCAACAAAATGCAGATGAAACAAGTACATATACCACAAGTATGAGAAACATGTATGAAGCCAGCATAAAAGCATGAAAAACATGCCACCCATCCATTCTGATAGGTGAACCATGCTTATATACCACTCTATAACACTATCATCCCACATCTACTCAACTGACTGGCCAACTGTGATAAACATGTGATGAAGAGTTACTATGATTTGATTCAACCTCCTAGGTCAGCTAAAGGAAGTGCAACTAACACCACACAACAACACAGACCTTCTACACATACTACAAGATAGACAAGAGCCATCCCAACCTTCCAAGCTGATAGCCCCTGATCCAAACTAACCTTTTCATGTATCAATCCCTGAGTCGCTCCCTTGACATGGGAAAAAGTGTGACTAGAAACCTCCAGTCACACACAAAACATGAGTATGCATGCGATTCCAGATATTTCCTAGTAGTTTTGATCCTACGACTCCAAATTTTGTGCCACCTTTTTAGGCTTAGACCTCCATGACACTTTCAGAACTAAAAGATAACAGTGTAATAACAATCTAAATGCAAAAAATTAAACAAGGACTTGATTGTACCCCTACTATCCATGACATACATTTTTATAAACATGTCACAAATATGTAATCTACAGGTTTAACCAACATATCTGAGCATAGGGGTATCATAATTTTTTTGAGAATCACTAAGAATCATTGTTGCCTTATCACATGAACTACATTATCATCTATTTGGTCATAGATACATTGTTCATTAATTTAGAGATAAAATCATGATGAGAGGCATACACCATTATTAACATAAAACTCATCCATAAGTAGCATATAAACAACAAAAATGACAAGAATATAAAAACCATATAAGCCACATAATAACATTCACATTTACCCATTAATACAAGAGGAAAAGAGATCTTATTGGCAAAATAAAAATGTAACCAAGCATGAGAATTTCACATTCCACCTGAAAATAGACATAGTTGAGCCAAATCTCTCTTCATCCATTCACCCCAAGGCCATATTCCAAACATTAATGTGGGATCTAATAAAACTCATCAATAAAAACAAAACTAGGGCAAACTACCTCAACCCTGAACTAGTGGTTCCACTTCATAGTCGGAAATCACAACCATCACTAGATTTGTCTGCGCCCAAGCTGTCAAGCGCTCCAAAGTGTTTTTTATAACAAAGACTCTAATACTATTAACTCAAACCATAGTTGTTTCTAGGCTCTAGTACTAGTAACTCAACCCACCAAGTACTCTAGAGTGTTTTTCCAAATAAGGCTCCAAGACTAGTAACTCAACGCAATATGTTACATGGATCGAGAGTGTTTGTCCAACCAAGGCTCTAGAAACTAGTAACTCAACCCACATCTAAAGGAACATGAGAACTAGCCAGAAAAAGCAATGAAATGAACCCACAACACCATGGCTATCTAGGAAATGGAAAGGCTAGTCAAATCCATTGTCAATCCATGAATTCCCCCATTGCAATGATATATCATGACCAAGAACCACATACATATTCCAGGAAAGCCAAAAATAGTGAGGAAATCATACATGCAACTCGGTACCTGAAATAAAAATATGTTTTAGTTCTTTATCCTGATGTCCTCTTGTGCTTTAGTGATCTTCCTCTGACTTCTTTATCCAAATCTCTATGTATGTCACACTCCTCCAAGAGTTCCCCAAGAAAAATATAAGTGTCCAAGATTAAGAGAGAGAGAGAATTGAAAGAGATCTCCAAAAATGAATTGACCAAATTTAAAACTCACAAAAATCTTTCCCACTAATCCTTAGAATCCTTTTTATTAATGAGGCCTCTAACTTCTTCAATTTTCCATTATCTTACTTCATTTTCCTCCTCACATGCAACGTGTGAGCTTTCACCCCCCTTTTCTCCTATTCTCCATTATTTTCATAAATAAATGCCAATAAATGTCACTTTGCCTTTTCAAAGCCTTATCCATTTCCTTTGTCAATTTCCATAGGCATAATAAAGCATATGAACACCAACACTATGATTTTTTTTCGAACATTTAGCTTGGAATACGTGTCTCCTCACCATGGTTCTTATTTTTCCTTTAATAACTTTTATTACATGGAATTTTCACTAGGGTTCTTACAGTTGAACCGCATTTTAAATGGGTGCATTTTTCCTTAAACTCACACCCCTCATTTGTTAACCTTGAGATGCTAAGACACTAGCAAGAGTTGATGATTTGTTACATTTCTTAAGTACTCTAATTATATCTAATACTCTCAACACATTAAAAATTCGTAAGGATACACTCTCTGATATTCAAACATGTTTATAAAGTGCATAAGACAATATTGAGTTTTTTCATATCGAATCACAACTACAAGAAGCTGAGCTAAAAAAACATAGCAATAAATATGAATTATCTTTTTTTTTCAAACGATCCTTTGTTTGAGTTTGAAACAAAATCCCATCATCTTCTAGAAAGTGATCAATTTAGTGAGGTTGAGGTTGATTCATTGCCTAGTGCAAGAGTAATTTTTCATGTAGATGCATAAATTTAGTCTTCACTTTCGAAGAAAATCATCATACCCTCGGAATAGCTTGTCATAAACAAGCACAAAAACAGTCTTGGATATGATAAGGATGTGTTGTTTCATATTCCAGACTACTCAGATCCCATCAAATTCGAAATTTTATATTTCTTCAGGACAACTCATATTCACCTGATCCTCGTCCACAACAGAAAAATTCCAAATTCCAACATTGTGACAAAGTTGTCCATGTGAAATATCATTGTTTTTATCTTCACTCAGGTGAGAATTTTCATAAACATACTCATTATTTAAATAAATTATTCAGAAATAAGCCTATTGAAAAAAACTATATTCCCTTAGATAGATGTCCTTGCTAATGAGCTTGAACAACCAAGAATAAATTTGAGTCATACCACAAAATTTGTTCTCAAGTATTAGCACATCTTGCAGTTCTTATTTCTTTATCTTCTCACCTTATACTTGACATGGGGGAATTTATGGTCATCTTCAAGCTTCAAAGATAAATCAAGCAAGCCTAATCCTAGATCTAGAGACAACCATACCCGTATTCAAAGTTGTAGACAGAGATAGAGAAATGCCTCATGAGAATTCCTTTTATTGGTGGCCTTCCTTAAACCACCATAGGTTGAGACCTCAATGGTATCTCTTTTCAAATAATTAGGGATATATTACTCTAGTATAAGACTTCATCTTCCATTCAGATCTAGGATTATTCCAGGAACAACATCAAGAATTCTAGGTCTCCTTTTTTAGAACATTAGGGAGCACTTATTCTTGCAGAATACTTCATCTTGTAGCCAATTTCGAACTATTTCAGGAATTGCAATAATTTTTCTAGCGTTGGTGGTCATCGCTAAACCACCACTAGTTAAGACCTGAAGTTATCCAACCTTATACCATAATTTTAGAGAGCATAGTCAGCCAATTTCTTACATTTTTTGTATTTCAAATCTCTTCTTGGACACATATATACCCCTCCAGATTAAGGGGGGGCGATTTTAGACATCTTATCCACTAAGGGTTATGGTGTGGAATATGAAGATTCATTGGAATCCAGGCAACCACTTGGAAACTGAAAACCAAGGGTCATAACATATTGTATCAATAAGTAACTCTTTGTGAATAGAATGCATCTAAAGATTTATCTTGTCTAGTGTCTATCATTTTTGGGCATTTAATATCGAATAACTAAATATGAGCCGCCAATGTCCCAATCATTTTTTTACTCATTTTTTATCCCTATCATATCTACCTTCAGAAATGGAACAAGTGAATAAGAGACAACTATAAAAAAAAAACACTTGGTTCACATATTCAATTTTTATGGTTCAATTTCAAGTTTTCCACCAACCCCACAACCAACAATGTACAAACATGAAAGAAATTGTAATAAAAGCTTCATACAAAGGAAATAAAAAGCATTAATAATATTCCTATATTTAGATACTTTATATATGTTTTCTAAAGAAAATTAGAATATGAAATTGAGTCCATATAAATAGAGATATGCAATCAATACTCCAAACTATGTTATCGCATAATGTATATCTGTAAATAGAGTACAAAATTCAATTGAGAAATGCACTTATTCATAGACAAGATGTGAAGACCACCAAAATATTTTATCTCCTCACTATCCACTAAGCTTGAGTTGCACTAGTTTCATTCATTCTAGCCTTTTCATATTCCAATTGTCACAATTGTGTCATAGCCGCATTTTGTTAGATACTTAAACACCAAAATCCTTTACACTACATTATGATGTAGTTTACCAGCTTAAATTTATGTGCATAAATATATGGGTAATGAAGATTTTTCTTTACACAAGTGTGTGCTCACTTCATTAACATACACTTAAGCAAGAAGTGAATTTGCATTGAAATATAGGGGTGGTATCAAGACCATTGGAAATCGAAATGAATTTTCCCTTTTCCTTCCATAGGAGAGTAGGTTGAAGATGAAATATTGAGAATACATAGGTGTACACTATTATAGTTGGGAAAATGAGTGTCTAAAATTTGGGAATCGAAAAAGAAAATCAATGCGGAGATTATCAATACAAAAGAACTTACAAACTTTGCATTACATAAAACAAATTCTTGGAGATAAGGTTTTTTCCTCCAAGAAGGTGCGTCATTTCTCCAAATGAATGTATCTTTATTTTTCCTCACTACCCAAATCATATTAATACTATTATTTTTAACTGTGAGTTCAATGCTAAAAATGTTATTAGTTTCCAAGAGTTTTTTTCTTCTAAACTCATTCAATCCATTTTGTAAATTATCGTTTTTGTTTATAATATTTATGATCATAATTTCAATTGTAACCTCAAGATCGTTCTTGTTAAATCAACAAGATCGCTACTAAAATCATTTTTTCGTTTCTCTGAGTTCATTTTTAGTAATATATTAGTGTATGTTTCTTAAAATGTCATTAGTATTATCGCATTCAAAGCTTTTATTTTAGTTTCCTTTATCATTTCAATATTTCTTGTATCTTTGTATCTTGTTGCTTGAAAAATCGATGCGACCACTTCTTAAATCACTGACATTGTTGCTTATATTATGGTTTGTAATGTTAGGTTCATTGCCAGTAGTATTGTGGAGTATGTTGCTTATGAAATCATTTGTATCTCTAAGATCAAATCTTTTGTTATTTATTTCTTTCATGGTTTCAATGCTTCCTTTGCGGGGCCCACTCACCTAGTGGGTTTTTTCATGTGTTTTTATTTCTCATCTCATTTCTCCACACCTTATCACTCTGCATTTCATAAAAAAGATTCTCGGAGATAAGGTTTTTTTTCCCCTAGAAGAAATTCAACTTTCTATTTAATTAAACAAAACCTTACATCACATATGCCATAGCATTACATAATTCCTTGTCCTCGAGAGAGAAGCAAGAAGAGAAGACCAGTCGTCCTTCACCCATGGGTGAAAAAACAAAACATAGAGACCAGGGTCGCTCAGGAGGCCATTTTAGACCAGAAAAGCTAAAATGGTAAGTGAGAAGAGCAGTATAAATAGGTCATCTATACTGGCCTCTGAACAAGGAGAAACACTAGATAGATAGAGATAATGGAAAAAAAACCATCCATAAACTGGCCTCTCCAGAAAGGAGAAAACAACCAAAAAACCATATTTATAGTGTGTTCAAGTATAAATTAAGTCCAAAAAGAAACAAATAGCTGATATGATTGTTTTAAAGATAGTAAAGAAATATATACAGTAGCTCTAGGAGATACAGCAATGTTAGAGTAAATAGTAAAGAAGAGATTATGTGTGAATGTGAGATGAGGGGGAGCCCTCCATCAATATGGTCTCATATCTGACACACAGACAACCAGACCATATTTTTCTTCTGTCGCCCATAATACCTGAACCTCTCTAAGACCAATCTTAGACAGATCGTCAGCATGTTGGTTCCATTCCCTGTAAATATGGAAAACATAAATCCATGTAAGATGTGTTTTTAATGATAGAATCTCATCAAGAATAGGAAGTAATAAATAATTTTGACATCTCTGAGAGTTGTTAAACCAATTTATGACATTCAAGCAGTTCCCAAAGATTTGAATCAAGGTGATGTCTAGGTGGAGAAGCCAACACAACAAAAAAATTAAATTTTGAAGCTCTGCAAAATCATTTGTCCCTCCACCAAGTCCCATAGAGGCTGCAAATGAAACTTGTGAATTTTTGTGGATGACCATGCCCACCCCACATCGACCATGAGCAGCAGAATCGTAAAAATAATCCTGGGGGACATTGGGAAGAATGACTTTGATCAACACCCTCCTGGGACGAATAAGCGAAGAGGAACTAGAGGAAGCCGAGAAAATAACATCAGTTTCACCACCCACAAAAGCCGGAGAAGATAGAGTGTCCTTAAACACGCATTTGTTTCTGGAAAGCCATATGCCCCAAGAAATTATGAGTGGAATGAACCTATGATATGGATATTTTCATTTCTCCCACCAGGCTTTCTACGCCTCGCTACAGTTATTTCCAACCCAGTAGAAATCCATGTCACAAAGAGTAAGGGTGTATTCCCAAACCTTCACAGTGAAAGGGAAAGAGATGAATAAATGATAAATAGTTTCCTCTGCCTTGTTTCATAGACAACACCACCTGGGATGAGTGAGAAAACATTTTTGGAGGGTGTCTCATGTCGATACTTTCCGATAGATAATGTTCCAGAAATAAACTTGGATTTTGGAGCGCAACCGAGCTCCCAAAGAGGCTTATACCACCATTTTTTAATCCCTCTCTCCTTGGAAGCCATAATATGGGAATAACATTCTATAGGGGAGTATAAACCATATTTGGAGTGAACCCAAACAAGAGTATCAGAAGAATCTTTTAAGCGAACTCTAGTATTTTCGAGCTCATGATTATAGGCCTGCCATTCATCAACCCACTGGTTTTCGAGACCAATCTCTTCTACATTTTTCCACGCGTGAGCCCAAATAGTGGTATGACCAAGAGAATTGATTTGATCAAGAGTAAAAAATCCTTTAATGTTGAGGGAATCCCTTAGGCAAAAAAAAAGAGAGAAGTTTTCATTTCATCCCACCCAAGGGTCCAGACCAATCTTGTATCATTCCCCATTTCCAATATTCCAAGCGAGGCCTTGACCCACCAGATCAAAAATGAGAATGGTTGCTTTCCATATAGTGGAGACTCTTTTTTTTCCTTCTACCGGGGATGTGATCCAGTCATCTAGAGTAGGATCAATATACTTCCTTCTAACCACGAAAGTCCATAAATTATTTTCGGAAAGCACCCTTCAAACAGATTTTTCTACCAGCACTGAGGCGAAAAGGTTAATTTTTTTGATACCCCATCTCCCCCACTCTTTAGTTTTTTAAATCTTATCCCATGCCACACATGGTAAGGTTTTATTTTCCTCCTTGCTCGACCAGAGGAAATTGTTGCAGATACTCCTGATTTTATTGATAATGCTAATAGGAACCCACGACAGACTGATCCAATACACGGATATGGCAAGTAATACAGATTTTATCAGGAATAATCTCCCCAATATATAGAACCACTTATGACTCCAAACATTTATTCTTTTTTCAATTTTTGAGACCAGCCAAAACCAATCCTATTTTAGATACCTGTCTGGTTTTAGAAAAAATCCCAAGTACTTCATACAACTCCCCAAAGGTGCCTGATAGAAATGAAGGAGAGTGAGGGTCCATAAGAGGTCAAATTCCGAGATGCCCTCATGGGCAAGAGAACGTTAAACCTGTCACCTTCATAAAAAGATTCAAAATGTCTTTCAAGGTTTTAACTTCACATTGATTCCCATTGATAAATAACAAAATATCATCCACAAAGAGGAGGTGAGTGATGAAGATATTTGAAGCCACTTCGATGCCCCCAAGGTCCCCATCTCTTTGGGCCTGGTGAATGAGTTTACTAAGTCCTTCAGTAGCCAAGAGGAAAAGTAAAGGGGACAAAGGGCATCCCTATCTCAGCCCTCTCTGGTTTGAAAATAATTCTAAGGCTGCTCCATTAAAAAAAACAAAAAAATTAATATTAGTGATACAACTCATAACCCAATTAATAAAAGAAATATGGAACTAAAAATAAGTCAAAACAAGTATGAGGTAGAGCCAATTAATCCTATTGTATGCCTTGGAGAGATCAATCTTGACAACCATAAATTTTTTGTGGGATAATTTAATACTATGGATAGTCTCCTGAGCCACACCAATGGCTTCATGAATTTTCATGCCACCGAGGAAGCCAAATTGTTCTTTAGAAATGGAGAATGAAAGAATAAGATTTAATCTATTGGCAATGGCTTTAGAAATGACTTTATAGATGCAATTACAAAGGGAAATAGGGTGAAAATCATCGAAAGAGGATGGGGAGTTAGTTTTTTGAATGAGGGACATGAAGGTAGATTTGATGACATCTTGTATATGTCCTTGAGAGAGGGATTCCTCCACCACATTGATAATGTTGTCCCCCATCAGTTCAAAGAAATGTTGAAAGAATTCCATAATCCAGCCATCAGGCGCATGGATTTTGTCAGCTTGCATAGTTTTCGGATTATGTTCAACCTCCTTATTTTCCACAAGTGCCAGGAGAAGGTTATTTATTTCCTCATCAGAATGATGATGAAATAGTTGAGTGGCCTGTCTAACTTCCCTAATATTAATCCCTTCTTGGGATGAATATTAATCCCCTTTTTTCCTTAACCTGCATAGAGTTTTCCATTTCCCAGATGGTATTAATATTTGTCCACCCCTTAGCATAGTTGTGAAAGGATTTTGTGTTTTCATCTCTCGAATCAACCCAGATGACCCAACTTCTTAATCGCTAGAGCTCTTATTTGTCACTAAGAATTTTCTTCCTTCTTGTTTCCAACTCTTTGATCTTATTCCAAGCTTCCTCATCCATGAAACCCCTGTCCCCATCACTATACAAGGAGCCCAAGGACTCATTAATAACATTAATTGATTTGAGGTCTATTTAGGTCTTTTCTTTAGCCTGAAGAATGGTGGATTTTTTTATATTTTTCATATTATCAATGAAAGCCTGGGCATGGGAGTAGCCCTCTTCAATCAGGGGAGGCCTCCAATTATCAACCACCAATTGGTGGTAATCTTCCTCTTTAAGACAAACAATGTTAAACTTCAAAGAAGCAGGCGACTTCTTGTATGGGCCCACTAGCTCCAAAAGATAGGGGTAATGGTTAGAAACCCCCCCAGAACCAACCCATTTTCGGAAGCCAGTGGGAATGTTTGAAAAATAATCACTTAAAAGGAATTGATCCAGTATTTTAGTAATCCGAGCCTCCCCCACCCGATTTTTCCTCTAAGTAGGGATTAATTTTGTGAGGGAGGGGTCGAACAAATTACCTTAGCACAACATATTCAGAAAAATTTTGGCTAAAGGGTCAGCACAGGTAGATGGGCCCCAAGCTTCTGATCGACCCAAAGAGAAATTTAAATATCCCCCCACTATCAAATTTGAGCCATTCATTCGAGAAAGTAACTCTATCCACACAAGGGTCATAAATGTTGAGAAAAAGAATACAAAGCCCAATTCTATGGAGTAAGCATTCACACCAATCAAAGAATCTAATGTCTAGTTGTTGAGCATATTGACCGAATTATTCTCGAGCCCGGTCATTAACCCACCAGAGCGGCCCCCTACATCAGATGAGACAAAAGACAAATTTGGGAGGAACGAAGACAGGAAATGGGAAATATGATCCCCGGTGCCCAAAGTCCCTTGAAGAAAAATAATATCCAGATGATATTATTATACAAGGTTTTTAAAGGCTAGATTTTTAGGTTCAATAACTAAACCCCTATAATTGAAATATAGAAAGATAATTTTGTAACATGGTCTGGGGAACCCACTACTTTAAGCGCTCCTTTGAGGGATAATTTCCCACAATCAACAATATAAATAATGGCCTTAAGGTTGGCTTTGGATAAATCAGACTTCCTACCCCTGAGTTTTTTTTACTTTCTCAATACTGGGAAGTTTTCGCAATCCCCCAAATAGTTCCTTTTCAATTAATTTCTTTTCTCCGGGCCTCAAGTTATAAGGGACAATATCAATGGATATTTTAGGAATGGAAGTGATGATGCTGTCCATAGCCAATTATAAGTTACTATCACATAGAGAGGGGACAAATTCAAGCTTGGAGGGACCAAGCTTAGCCATGCAATTGGAAAAACGATCAAAAGAGTTTAAAAGAGGAGAGGAGCGACAAGGGGAAGTACCTACTAAATCCCATGCAGGATTAGCAGGGGGGGCACCGACTACTCCAACACCATATCCACCTCCTCCTCCGGGGCGACCACAACATGTTCTTTCCTAATTTCATCCATCGACTCTTTGACCACCTAGGCAGAATCAACCTGCGCGACCTTCTAGGCCCTCTCTGTGGCCCGATGCTGCTCCAGATGAAAGATAGGTTCCTCTAGAGCCCTAATATTCACTTTGATTTGCTCCTCCGGATCTGAAACCTCCTTTCTATATCTTGTAGAGTGGAAGATGCCCCTTTTTGTTTGTGGATTTTTTTAAAACCCAATGGACAGTCCCTAGCCAAATGACCCAGTTTTTGACATCTATGATAGCAGAAGGGGAGGTTCTCATAATCAATTGCCTACTCAAAATCGTGTCCTTCTATGTTTAGAATTTTTTTCCAATTAACCCTTCCCTCGGGGCCAACCTTACCAGAATTCACATTGTATTCCTGGATCTTGATTCCAAGAAGGACATATCAGCTTCCAAGAATGTACCCAAACTGTTTTCGATGACCCTGAAGACTTCCACGATCTAGAAATGTGGCGGAAGTGCCGGAAGACGAACCCAAAGTGGGATCTCATCCACTCTATATATTTGCGTCAAATAACAGGGTCCATCTTTTGAAAATAATTGGAGTGATACCGAAGCCCCATTGACGAGAAAGTAGCCATTTAGAAGTTGCTACATTTTTGAAGGTCGCCATGAACCATCCTTTTGTCAAATTCATAACCTCAACATCCTTATCTAGGGCCGCCGACCAAATGACTTGAATCCATTCCATAATATAATCTGGAGAGAATAATTTCCCTCTGGCCCTCTCCACCAAGATCAACTCAGAATCTGCCATCATGTTGTCAAAATGAAGATCAACACCGAAGACCAAATTTGGGCACCCAGAACTTTGCTTTATATTTTTTCCTTTCTTCCTTTTGTTATCGGCCTGCCCATCGAATTTTACAGAGTATTTGGATGATCATACGCTCCCATCGGAGGACCGTCCCATATTTTGGGCGTCATCATTCCCTGTCTGACCCAGAAAAACCCCCAAAACCTCTTGACCCTGACTGTGTTTCGAGCCAGCCTAAGACGAGCCCTCGCTCATCCCTGTCCAGAGACTAGGATTTCCATTCCCAAAAATGTCGGCCTCCTTCTCGTTGAAGATCCCTATAAGACCCTGGAAACCCCCACTCATACCACCTAGAGAGAAAATGCCAAAGCCCCCACAAGTTCCCCAATCTAGCCTAATGAGGTCCACCGACCCAGGGACAACCGAAATACCAATCACCAAAGGAGATCCTGAACCCAGGTTCCGGGAATCGATAGGTGTAATATTATAAGTGACGTCTAGGTTAGCCACAGAAGGATCCAAAGCACTGATACCACTGTTAGAGCAAACGACTGATTTAACTTCCATCCCTGCCCTGATAATGACATCCTCCAGAACACCAAAAAAAATGTGCGCATGGGAGACCCCAGGTCTGAGATGACCACATGAGGCAACCAAGGGTAACCTAGAAGTGACATTGATTTTCTCCAAACCCAAGAGATTTCATTGTAGGACTAAACTAGCCCTATCGAATGACCAAGGCTAAGAAGAAATGGGTTCAACACTTTTAAGGGAAACAAACCCTACCTTAGGGTTCCATTTATATTTCTCCTCCCCAAAATTCACCTCATATGACCGAGGTGGAAGGGAAAATTTCACAAAATTAGGGCTTGTACGGTCCAAACACCATATTGATAGAATTTCTTCAGCTTCCGGCTCCACATCCACAAATTCCTTTTCATTTCCCATAGGGGAAAAAACGTTTTTAACCCTTATCCCCAAGCACCGACAAACAGGGTTCATGGCACAAGCTGATCGGAGGGTCACAACGATAGACCCGGATTTTTGAGAGTATTATGACAGAAAACTGAAAACTGAAAATGGCTCAGGAACTATGGTAATGGACTCCGGCAGACCAACCGCTAAGAAAAATGGCCCGAGAGAAAATGACAGCCCAACAAACAGACCTCGAGAAAACAGCACAACACAAAAGAAACTGGGATAAAATGAGGGTAACTGTAAAATGACACATGATAATACTTACCGCCTTCATTCTAAGTGTCATTCACCCCGAGATAGAAAGCATGTGCGAAAAAACCCCCACACCCCAAACAGAGGGACCTTCACGTCTACCAAAGAAAAACAGAAAAAAACCTAACCGTAGAGAGAGCAGGACTTAAAAGAAACCCACCATCATTGACCTACAAGAACTCCAAAACGCCAAAGTAAATTAACAAGAAATCCATCACGAGTAAAGCGGGAAGATAAAATAAACAATCCTAGTCCACAAGGAGTGCCAAGTAGTGGCCCTCTCCAATGAACAACTGAGCCCTCTTGACAACTCTAGCCCACTTATCAGGCCCACAAGTGGCCATCATGCATGGCACCAAGGGTTTTCTAGTTGAAGAGCCACTGTTTGCACCAATAGTAAAGATCACTGCTAAAATACTAGGGTTCTGCCATTTTCAACCTTCGCTGCAAAGCCACCGCCAACCTCCTCGAATTTTCATAGTGAATATAAGGTTTTTTATTTGAGAAGGTGCATCATTTCTCCCAACAAATGTGTATTTAATTTCCTTGGATGTTGATTTTGGTAGCATCAGAAGTCCTCCAAATCTCCAAATTTGTGTAGAGGCTTAGGCACATGTATTCCAAAGAACCCAGAAATTGTTTCTGAAAATTCCACTCAGAATATGTTTTATTGTAGAAATTGATTATTTTAATAGGACCCTAAGTCTACACTTAGGGAAATTAAATAATTAAAGGGTATTAATAAAACAAAGTGTGAAGGACGTAGAAAAAGTGAAGATTAATTCAAGTTATAATATTAGTCGTCGATTAGAGATATAATATCAGTCGTTAATGTCTCAATGAGAAGACTATAAAGGAAGCCTTGATGGCCATTTGGAAAGGCACGTCGAGTGAATCTAGAGATCAAAATTTCTGAAGTGAGTAGTGCTCAAGATGAGAAATCAATCTAAGTGATTCTAGTGCAGATAGGGGCAGAGATATATTCCGAAGAGAGAGTGATTTTATCAGCCATAGAATCATTAGCAAAGAGGCAGAAAGTGATTTGGAAGCTCTCACGTAGAGGTTAACGCAGAGCCACCTAGAGGCAATGTAGAGGGCTAGAGAGAATCAAATATTTTGTAGAAGAATTAGTTTCAGAAGATGGGAGTGGGGGTGTGAGACCAAGAGGTTGATAAAACTGATTCAGAGTTGCAAATCGATATTCTAGTTTGATGACATAGTTCCTAGAGAGGGTGACACATGGAATGCAGAGGGACTGTGCAGTGGCAGCGCAAAGCATTCCAAGGGCACCTCATCCAGTGACCAGACCATCCAGTATTTTTCTGTGATTGTGTGAGGTAATATCACAAATGTTTCTACCAGTATTTATCTCTCTGTAACTGAAAAACCCTTGAGTTATTTAGAGATGTATTTAGGATGTTCTACTGCTTAATAAAATCAAACCCTCAGATCTCTTGCACTGGTTTTTCCACATTGAGTTTTTCCATAAACCTTCATCCAAAATAAAGGTGTCCTATGTGATTGTTTTTATTTGCTCAGTTTCCTTGTTTCAGAATCATATTTAATTAAATGTAGGTTGCTTCAGTAATTTACTTCAATTTTTCAAGAATTAATATAAAATAATTTTGTAATGTAATTGACGATGTAGGTGAAGTAGATTCAGTTGGTTGCTGTAGGATGAGATTGCTAGATCTAGGAATTTTCACATTGGCTACCCAATTCAAAAAAAAAAAATCTAATCTCATTGTTCAAAATTCTGAATAATTTCTTGTTATGAAAAACCATAGATACTCAAAGTCATAATTACACAAACATTAACAACATCCTTATGCTTACCATGTGTGTGTGTGTGTGTGTGTGTGTGTGTGTGTGTGTGTGTCAATGGGGATGCTCATGGTTTCCACTAGAATCTCCATATCCCAAGCTACCAAGGTTAATAAAAAACTAAAAATTTAAATCTAATCTTGAATCGATGTTACACAGTACTAGTATCCATACCTATGTTCACTATCACATCTAACAATGAGAATTTTATATTGTTAGTCCCTAAAGTTGTTACTTATCAACAATTTAATTGTAAAAAATTATATGCATATATAAATATAAAAAAAAACAGACTCAAAGTGCACACTATATAATCAATAGTAACATAGTAAAATGTAGCTCTAATATAATTCTTTTCACCATGAAATTATCACTAGCCACAATAGACTAATATTCAGCAAAATATTAATTCATTATATTTAAAATATAATACCATTTCTAAAATTAGAATTTATATATTTATATTTATATTTATATTTCTAACATGGTCATGTTTCACATCAACCCATTGGATCGACGTGCCCCATAAGAAAATAAATACAAGCTTTGATCCAAGGGATATCAAATGATTTCATAAGAAATCAACTCTACAATATTACAAGCTTTGATCCGAGGGATATCAAATGATTTCATAAGAAATGAACACTACAATATTACTAGCAGCCAAACTAGCATTACAAGCCATAATATAAGCAACGATCTCACTGATTTAAGAAATAGTCCCATCAATTTGACAAGCAGACTACTAGATACAAAGATACATGAAACATTGAAACCATAAAGGAATGATAATACAACTTTGAATTCAAGGATAATAATGGCATTGTAAGCAAAAGACTACCCTATTACTAACGACAAACTCATAGATACAATCGACAATAACTTTAGCATTTGTCTCGTTGATTTGACTAACAACAATCTAAAGGATACAATTGATATTATAAGCATCAAACTTAGGGACAAAAACAATAATTTAAGCAAGGGATTCAACATTTTTACTAGCACCAAACACAATGATACTACTTACATTATTAGCATTGAAGTTCAAAACAATAGTATTAATATGAATTGGGTAGCCATGGCAAAAAAAGAGACATTTGATGGAAGAAATGATGCACTTTCTCAAATAGCAAACCTTGTCTCAGGAATTTTGTTTAAGTAATGGGGAGTGTTGAGGTGGATTCGTTTGAATTGCTAATCACACACCTCTGCACTCCACATTGTTTACGTCCACACTCGGCTTTGGTTTATTTTAGGAATCCTTAATATCTACTATTCGGATGCAATGTATAAGTTTGGTTCTTGATATATCCTTCTCCATTATTATTCATCAAGTATTTATAACATCGATAGAGGAATTTAGTATAAAAAAGCATTTAATTCTTTTTACACTAGCTAAGCGCTTCCACGTGTGCATGTTGTGGCTTCCTCGAAAGGTAACGTAACATATTGGTTATATAATAACTTTGTTTCATTCATTGAAATTCTTATAACTCTAACATATCCGTGAAGCGAGGAAGGGAACCCGAAGAGAATATAAGGTGGATATGTTCTTTAAAAAAATAATTTTTGGTTTTATAGTGCATTTTCTGCTAACATTTTGAGGTCTAAATTTTGTATAGATATATTTTTTTTTATGGCTTTTTAACTTATTTTAGTGATTTTTATTGTTTCTGTGATTTCTTTTTACTTTTAATTATTTTTAAATTAGAAGAGAAAACACTACAAGTGAACCATTATGTTATAAGTGGTCCCATGTATGTCTAACTTTCAACCACACATTAATGTTAATGATTACGAATATGCATGTTAATTTTTAATATGTTATTGTTCATACTGTCTTCTATCATATATAGAATAATTTTCAAAATGTAAAATGAGGGAAGCCACAGTGCATAGATTTCATATTATTTTATTTTGAGAATTGACATCCGTTAATCTATTTATGACTTGGATTAGAAATGTGTTTATTAGGGAATACATTAGAATGAATGTTAGGATATGATTCACTACAAGTAGGGAATATGCATTTATGTTGGACAAGGCATCGATATGTTTTTATCACCCACAGAGGCAGGGTCATCAATCCTAGTTGCATAAGCAATAGAGACATCAAAGCAAGTTGCAAGCAAGCAACTTGTAATGATGTTAACCTGAATGATTATTGTATAGGTTTTCCTCTCAATGTTAGTGCATTATTGATCTATCTTCATATAACGAGCCCTATTGTGTAAGTAATGAGGCCCTACTAACCTCACCAAGGCATATCTTGTCATCGAAAATGACCAAAATGAAGTTGTGCTAAAAACAAGGGCCATGTTAAGTGTTGAATTGTCACACATAATGAACTACGCATTATTCGGTGAGATGTGTATTATTAAATTCTAGATAAGAGGGGATATAATCCAATGAAATGACCATGAACAATAAAAGTACCAATTTGGAGTCAATGGAAGGTGAGGATGATGAAATTTCTAGTAGTTAAACCTATACACATCGTGATAAGATAGTTTTCAATGTATCAATAAGCGACAATTCTTAATTGGATGTGAGAAAATTATGACCATAACGCAGCTAAAATGAACACAATGGCCACACAAAGTGCTAAATCCTAATACCTAATGAACTATACATGCTTTAGTGAGATACAAATTTCTCAATTCAATATAAGAGTGGATATAGGCCAAAAAAATTACCATGAACAATAATAGTAATACTTGGGAGTTGTTGGTATGCGAGGATTATGAAGTTGTTAGCAGTTGAACCTAGAGATATCACGATGTGGTGGTTTTCAATGTCTATGGGTGGAAGGTTTTAGTTTGATGTAGATAGGTCACTAAAATTAAAGAGAGGCCCTCCCTTGAAAGAAAAATCGATGTAATTAATATATAATCAATCAATATGTGCTTTATAAGGTTGCATCGTGCACAATGATGAATGGCATGACCTCTCATGCCTAAGTTAGGTGACTATGTAATTTAGTGTTAGGAATGAGAGAACTCATAATTCCAATCAAAGAATTTATTTATTTATTTGGTGTTTTATCTATTTTCTTATGCAAAATTTTATATTTAAAATTCAAAATTGATCATTAACTTTTAATCGATAAATTGGTAATTTTTTTAATTTTTTTAATTTACAATGTTATGTTTGTATAATAATTATGGTTTTATTTACAAATTATTAATCATATTAATTAAAATATATTATTAAATTAAATTTTAAAAAATAAATATTGTTTCGTTCTAAGAGGGTATCTTAATTGGTGATAGCAGTGATATGAAATAGTATAAAGCAAGTATAAGTTATGGTTCAATCCCCTAAAAATAGCATGGTCTAAGGAGAGGAGAACATGTTGTAGGGCATAGAGGTATAGTGGTAGCTATTAGAATCTACCCTGTTGACGAGTACAAGAATGACCCAGTTATCTATTCCTCCCATTACAAAAATAAATAAATATTATTTTAATTATCTAAAATTAGTAATAAAAATACTATCTTTTCTATTATAATTATATGAATATCTACATCAAAATTTTAGGTGAATAATGACAATAAAATTATTTTTAAAATTACAAAGAAGTTTCTTTAAATAATTTTCCAAGATATTTAATAATGATTATTCAATCATTATTATTTAAAATTTTTCCATATTATTTAATAATTATTAATAAACCATCATTATCTACTACTCCTACTTCAAAACACACACACACAAACAAGAATTCCCCTAATTTATTAGGGGTTTGATTTTGCATGATAAAAATTTAAGATTCTTAAAATTCTTGTAATATATAAATATGTCATGTGTATTATAAAGTGTGGCATGTCACTTAAACAACTAGGTGAGTGCAACCTAAAGGGATGTGAGAAGAGAAGATGTCATGAATAATGACCTAGAAAATGAGGTGAGCAAAGTCAAGATGGGTGTGAGGAAAAAATCTCAATAGAAAATTCCTAAGAAATGAAGTGAGCTAAGGAGAGAGGGATGTGATAGGATAACACCTCATTGGTCACATAGTCTAGTTGTTCTACATTTTTGTTTTTTTTAGAATATGTTTTCCCAATCAGCTTGACCAAAAATTTGGTCAAAAATCTTGTAAATACAAATTTAAGTTGTTGAAATTGCATAATTAGAGTGTCGTAAGGGTTTTTGAAAATGAAAAATGTATTTATACATAAAATATATGATTTGAATATTTTAAAATTGTGATTTATTAAAAATTATGTTGCCAAATTATAATAATGTGATTTGAAAAAGAAAAAACATGGAAAATTTAAGACTTGTCTTTTATTAACTTTTTGGAATTATTTAAATATTCATGAATCTCATTCCTTCATTTATTCTCATCTTATGATTTGATAGTCCCTTGTCCCAAAAATTGCCACAAAAAAGGGGGTCATACACCAATTTAGTGTTTGGCTTGCCCGTGACGTTAAAATTGGTAATAATAATAATGATAATGTAGATGAATGTCTTTTTAATCACATCATTGAGATTTGATAGAAATTTCACGACGATGAACCACCATAATTGGTTCCAAAATTCAACCAAAATCCTAATGATGTGATTAATCTGAAAGATATTCATCTACAACAGAAATGGCGAATGTCATTCCTTTTGTAAAAATATTTATTTTCTAATTATTATAGTAGCTGTGGGCACAGCTCGTTTGACAGGACGTTCATGCGGATGACATAAGAATGAACACATGGCATGCTTTTATAGGTTGTATTCGACAAACGACCGAAGGCTTCAAAGTAACCTCCCCTTAAAGAACCCCTTCGGCGTAATAACGTGCACTTTTACATTCGATATTTCTGGTTGCATCTCCCTTTGATATTTTATTTTAATTCCTACTCTGAAAATGGATGTGCAATAAATTCATTCTTGATCCTAGTTAATTGTTCATGTCGGGAAATCCATTCAGAGAACAGAGTGGCAAGGAATGGATCGAATTTCCATCAATGTCGACCCCCAACCATTCGAATGGGATCGGATTTATTGGGATGGCAGTTATGTTTGTGGGATGAAGCACTTTGAAGAGATTTCTATAAGTGGTGGTCTGTCCATCTACCGAAACGGTTTGAACATGTTTTGATTCACAATGTCTATGACATATTTTGATCTTTTCTGTTTTTTGTATTTTGATATTTTTGATCTTTTCACTGGTGTTTTGTATTTTTTTCAATGCGACACATATCAATTTCTATTATTTATTTTTTTATTACAGTTAAGAAGGGAATCGAGAAATATGCAACAACAACCAGAACTCTCGATCTTTCTTTCCAACGTGGACTATTTCCTTGGGCACTCGTACATAATTTATATACATTTCTTTCTGCACTGCTACACAATTGAAATGCATTTTTTTTTACAGTTGTAAGTAGAATGGACACATCTATGACAAACAAGAAACTCTGACATGACTTTACTCACAACTATTGTTTGCATCGAACATTGAGCATCCCAAGTTGAGTACTATAAAATATTTTGAAAGTTATACACTCTTGGTATAAAAAAACAGTAGCGCAACAAGAAGAATGCGACAACCAAATGTAGGTGGAGGCATTAACATGAATTTGAGTTAAACTCATACAGACTGCTGAGGTGCAGTGAAAGCTTTCTTCCTATAATGAAACTTTCGTCAGCCCAATGAAATATTGTTTACTGTATAGAAGAATTAATCAACAGAACAATTAATCAACGTTGAAATATTTCATTAATGTATGCAACGAGGGAAAATGAAAATATCATAGTTATATGGTACCGCTTCCAAGCATTGGAGAGCATGTATCCTAAGCTCTATGGCTTTTAGTAGTTTGGAAGTTGGCAGGGAATTTTAGTACTTTGGAGTTTTTCAAGAATTTTACTGCAATAGATTCTTGAATTTTTGGGAGCTTAACTGCAATGAATAACTGTAAAATTAAGTATATTTGAAGCTGCTAGCTTGGGTGCTGCTTAAACTGATAAAAACATGCTAATAGAAAAGTATGTGGCTAGGTCTAGATGTGGATATAGGTCTAGAACTAAGCTAAATAACCTGTTTATAAAAATTCCTTCTATCAATATGAAGATGAAGCTACTGGCCCATCCTCATTGGCAAAATTTAGATAAAAATAAATAAATTATTTTATTTTATTTTTAATATATACTAATTTTTTTTATATAATTCCTACAACATAATAATAATAACATATATATATATCGATTTCCTATCAAAGTTCCAAATCTCCTTTAGACAATCAACATTTTTTTATTCTTTTGAACACCATTAGTGGCTAAAGTAAATAGACATGCAATGCAAACAATTGGTAATCTCAGTTCTTACTTAAAGTTTAGTTGGAGTTGCAAATGCAACAGATGGAATGTAATGGCTTAACAAGGACCTCTCACACAAAGAGGCTGAAGTGTCCAAATAGAAATACAAGGGAAGCAATTGACAATGTTAGTTCGCACTTAGAGTTAATAGTTAGAGTTGCATGCAAAAGGTGGAATGTAATAACATAACACTGACCTCGCACAAAGAAGCAAAAGTCACCAATTTCTATGTATCTTGAGCAGTAATGGGCAAATGCTATAGCGATTAGAAAGTGTGCATACCTTGAGTTTTAGCTTTCTAGGAGTGAGAAAGTGCAAAGGAAGATTTTATTGCGGGAAGTGCATAAGTGCTCCTTGTGAAAACAATTACGAAAACAAAACGTAAATGTGGACCCCGCACAAAGAGGAAGTGGCTGTGCTGCTATGACCCTTGTTTTTTTAAAAGCAGTAGAAGGTTTGTTGTCAGGAGAACTATTTATTTTATGTTATTATTTAAGGCCATGGAAGTTGTATTGTCATCCAAGTTATAAGTTATCTCGATATTATTAGGTAGTCGAACTAATATTTGTCTTTACAGAAATAAAATATACAAACCCGAACTACCTTTTGTTAACCTGGAAAAGATAGATATTTTGGTAATATGGTGATCGAAGCTCCTACATCCCCCGTTACTAAAATTCACAGCAACCCTAATTGTTTATATTCTTACCGGTAGTTCAAATTCGATCTCCTTATCAGAGCAGGTGGTCAGAGAGAAGCGAGAGAATGGTCTTTAAAAGCACTCAGCGCGTCTTCGAAATAGAGTATCACTTCGGCATATTTGCATATCTCTTTGCTGTTTTTGGGAATAGGAGATCTTTGACTTAAGTGAGAGCAGGAGATTAAATGGAAGCACAATGGATCATTGCCATGCTTCTCCTTCTCATCGTATCATCTGTGGGTGATGATGCGAATGATTTGCCAACACCAGTGGACGGGCTTTCCTGGACATTCTACAATGACAGCTGTCCCGCATTGGAATCAATAGTGAAATCTACTCTTCAGTCGTTGTTGAAACAAAATATCACTTAGGCTCCAGGGTTGTTGCGACTCCTTTTCCACGACTTCTTCGTGCAGGTATGGTCGACATGTTCATACGTCTATATGATATTGCTTTAACATTTTTGACAAGAGGATTCGGTTTCTCAACTTGTAAAAATACTTCATCGCTCGTTCTCTTTCGTGTAACATCATATTCGTCTTAACATTATTGAACATTCTGTCAGGGATGTGACGCATCGATCTTGCTAAACAGAACGTCTAGTGACCCCAGCGAGCAGCAAGCCACTCCAAACCTAACTGTCAGACCTGCGGCTCTCAAGATCGTCAAAAAAATCAAAGAAGCAGTTGAAGCCGAATGCAGCGGAGTAGTTTCTTGCGCTGATATCTTGGCTTTAGCAGCGTCCTACGCAATGTATATGGTCCGTATTTGAACTCATAACTTGACTCTCTGTAAAACTTCTTAGATATTGTTAAAGAATAATCTCTTCTAATGAGAGAGTAAGATAGATTTGTCAGTAGGATTAATTTTTAAAAAGATATTGTTAAACATGGTTAGTTAAGATATTTTAGAAAATTTTGCAAGTTTTAAATAAAAAGGATTAATAATAGAGAGGTTTTAAAGAGAAAGGACTAAATTTATAGAGGTTTATATTATTCTTGACTTATGTAAAATCTATTTAATATGAGAAAGACATGCAATGTCCCAAAATTGTATGAAACATTTTCCCTCATTCCTTCTGGGTGGCTCTCTAAATCCTTTCATATACGTGTACCAATTTGTGAAGGAAGTTTTTATTATGGTAAATATTAAGTAAAGTGTATTAGGGCAATAGTAGGATCAATGTTTTTCATTTTGTCTACTTAATATTATTTTTTTATTCTCATATAATCTACAAGATGAAAATGCAATCAATGCACTAATGGATTATGTATTAATTCGATGATAGGATTAATGTTTTTTTATTTTGTCCATTAAATATCATTTTATTCTCAAAAAGATGGAAAAACATAGAGCCAATCACTAACTTAATGCATGATGTTAATTAAGTACTTTTGTAGCTCACAGTACCCTAAAAGGTTTTATATAGCAAAAATAATTTTGCTTATGTAAAACAGTAATTTGCATAAATCTAACTTAATCCCATTTTTATTAGGATCTTTTTATTTCAATGAATCTATGCTACTCTAGTCAGCTAGTGTAAGTGGTGTGATGGGTAGGGTTGTGGTGTGATAGTCTATTATCTTCCCCTCCGCCTCATTTGAATCTGTGCTATGTTGTATTCCTCTCCACCTGATTTGAATCTGTGCTATAACATGTTTTTTCTTTTTTTGTTTGTCTGTAAGGCTATTATTACTCTGATTCCTCCGAAATCTATGCTACTGTAATAAGTAAACCCTTGTATCTATGAATGCGATTACTTTTCTCTATCCTACCATCCATGGCTTTCACTATTAAAACAGTAATTAGATGTGATCTAACCATGGTTGTTTTTCTGTTGCCACAAATAGGCGGGAGGACCGGAGTTTCTAGTACCCCTGGGCTGCAGAGACAGCCTAACCTTCGCTAATCAAACCGTTACTTTGGCCAGTCTACCAAGTCCGGCTTCAAATGTCACTGTATTGATGACCATCTTCACTGAAAACGGTTTCGATAATTTCACGGAACTTGTAGCACTGTCAGGTCAGTTTTCAATGCCAGGCCACATAATCTATAATAAATTATAAGTATTACGAATTTATTTATATTCTATTCTGGCGATCATGATTTATGAATTTATAAATATTCAGGTGCGCACACCTTCGGTATCGGTCATTGTTCGGCCTTCGTGGACAGGCTTTATCGAAGCAGGATCCCACCCTCAACACTACATTCGCAACAGAACTTGAGGATACATGTCCCACAAACTCTACCGTCAACGCCACAAACCTAGACATACTCACTCCAAATGTATTCGACGAAAAGTATTACGTTGATCTGCAGAACTGAGAAGGTCTCTTCACATCTGATGAAGATCTCTACAACGACAACCGCACACAACAGATTGTTAACGGTTTTGCGGTGAACCAGAGCTACTTCTTTGAACAATTTGCACTCGGTATGCTAAATATGGTTCTACTGGATGTCCTCACAGGAGAGGAGGGGAAATTCGAAGAAACTGCGTAGTTCCGAATACTAATACCTCCACCTCGTATTCCATCGTAGATCCAGCAATCACGCTTTCGTCATCAACCTCCTTGTGATGTTTTGTTGTATTGTGTGGCAAGTAATAATTTATAAATAAAGGTTTAATACAGGCTGTCATTTTGACCAATTTGACGGTGTTAGATGATTGGTCAGTGTCTCGCAGATGTCTCATTTTTTTCGGTCAAATCAAAAGGCGAAAATTTGGGACAGTCCGCTAACTGTTTGAAACTCTAGCTTTCAATCACACTAAACACACCAAGGAGTTAAGATCTTTCGTGTTGCTTTCCAACTGCAACTCATCGACCTAATTAAAAATTTTAAAAGATCCTCCTCCAAGGGCTTATAAATTTCATCATCTTACAAATTTACATATGGTCCGACTAAAAATCTTAACATCCTCTAATGACATTGGACAATGCTTTCCCACAAAGTTTTACGCTTTTCTCGATATCTAACTTCGTTCTTGTTTATCAAAATTCCAGCAGATATATTTAAACATTTGCAATTGAAAATAGACAATAACACAAATTTCAAGTTTTCACTATAAGAATTATGATAATATTAAGATAATTTTTAATCTGCATTCACATATTAATTAATTACACTCAGGAAATTAATAATGAGGATCGACATTAATAAATAAAAAAACTCAGGTTTCAACAATATGAATTATGGAAATTATTGTGTGCCAACAAAATTACCGGTGCATTCACATGTTGATTAATTTGAATTTTAATCAATTTGAGCGTGATGAATAAAGGAACACAAAGAAAAAAATCTCCATGTCAAAACAATTTTGGAACAAAGTTTTAGAAGCCAATTCTTTCAAACGTTTGAATTTATTTCTGAATATTGATTGAAACATTCCATTTTGTTTCATTTCCTCGTATTTTGCTCCTTGAGTCTGGCTTGTGAGATGTTTACTTAGAGTTATAAAACTAACACCAAGACATTTATCAATATGTCCATAGGAATCACATATACAACCACATTAATAAATGTGATTGATATAAATCGATAAACATTTATCAATATTATTATATGTATAGTGTTAATGTGATTATTAAAATTGACTATATATATATATATAAAATAAAATTAACTTATTATAATAATAGTATATTGTTATTATTAATAATATTTATTTATAAATCTAAGGAAATAATAGTATACCCTAGAATGAATATTAAGTTAAACTATCAAACCCAAGGGATTAATATTGTAATCCTACACTTAATAAAGCAAAGAATTAATATTATAAAATTTTGAGATTATTAACAAAAGAGATCTATAAACCCAAGTGATTAGTGAACCCAAATAATTATTAGTATTACAAACCAAAGGGATTAGTATTAAAAACCTCACGGATTAATATTGAAAACTCAAGATATTAATATTCTAAACCAAGAAATTAACAAACCCAAGGAATTTTTATTATAAACTCAATGGATTATAAATCCAAGAGCCTTAAATTAAACAGTATGATTAATACTGTAAATATTATGAATAATATTGTACCCTAGAAATGTGAAACCTTAGATTAATAAACCCAAGATATTGATTTCATAAAAACAATGAACTCATAAATGTAAGGGACTATAGACCAATGGGAATAATATTAAACACAAGAAATTAATATTATAAACACAAGGGATATAAATCCTAAGGTAAATATTATAAACCCTAAAATAAACATTAAACCCTAAGATTAATATTATAAGCTTAAGTATTAACATTATAAACCTATACGATTAATATTAAAATCCCAATGAATGTTAACCACAACATAATAAAATTAAACCTTAGGATTAATATTAAAACTCGGAGACATAAATCCTAAGATAAATAAATTGAAAAGATTAATATTATAAACCCAAGGGATTATAAACTAAAATCATTAATTTATTAAACCTTAATATTAATATTATAAGTCATAGGCTTAATATTAAACCCCCAAAATATAAACCCCTGATGATTAATATTAGAAACCATAGGATCAATATTATAAAACTAGCAGTTGTCCCAAGAGGTGCAAGGAGAGGCCGATAGGAGTATCATTTGTTAATTATTATTTTAGTAGAAATTCTTTCGGTAATAATCACATGCAAAAGAACGAGGTCGACGCGTTTCGAACCAACCAGTGTGGTTCATCATCAGGACTATGTGAGAGATCAGATCCAGACAATAAGTATAAATAGATGTAGAAATGACTCCACTAGCCCTTAGGATAACAACGAGGTTCTAAGTCAACCTCGTTGTTATCCTAAGGGCTAGTGGAGCCATTTCTACATCTATTTATACTTATTGTCTGGATCTGATCTCTCACATAGTCCTGATGATGAACCACACTGGTTGGTTCGAAACGCGTCGACCTCGTTCTTTTGCATGTGATTATTACCGAAAGAATTTCTACTAATTTGTATTATGGATCACAGAAGCTTAGATTCCAAAAATTATTATTTTGTTAATGTAACATTGAAGTCAGTTCCTGTTTTGTTATCTTATCTGCCAGATAAGGTGGAGCATTCCCACCTCAGAATCTGCACCTTATCTAAAGACAAAGTCAGAAAACAGAATTTACTAAAAATAAAACAAACAGCACTGTCCATTTCATTTTAGTGCCTTGTCTCATTAACTAAAGATAAACAGAACTTTATCCCATCATAAGATCCATCATAAGACTGTTTGTTGATGCATGATGACATATGTGGAGATATGTTAGGAAATATACAAGATTCGGGACCACTAAATCTAAATCTTGATAGGAGAATAGATTTATCTTGATCATGGGTGTGGGAAAGACCTGTTGATCAAAGAATAGGCAAGAAAAAATATGATCAGGTATATGACTGGGGAAATTGTTGTTTTTTTTGAAAGAATCCTTTATTCCAATGCTTATCTGGAAAATTAGCACCTATTTGACTGACTGATGCTGATAGAAGCAATATTTTGTCTGTGGGCATTTCCCAAGAGTAGAGACGAAAAACAAATACTGATCAGCAAGCTAATATTCCAAGACAAATTGGCATCTCCTTTGAGAAACTCGAGCAAATTTCGAAGGATGTTAGCTTGAAGTTTCTTCAGCATGGTAATGCTTCAAATAATGAAACCCAAGCCCGGTGGGCTGCTCTGTCACTGTCAATTGAGTAATGTGACCATTTCATGATGGTTTCGTTTACAGTTTCAACATGAAGTTGTGGTTTTTTTATCTCTAAAACCCCGCTTCAAGCCACCTTGGGGATAAGGCTTATTAGCCACCATCAATTTTACATCAGCAGCAAGTATTTATTCGCAATGAAAACTGAGCAGGTTAGCAATCAACCTAGGGTTTTCCTCCTGGTCATTAGGCCGTTTTGTCACTCAGGTACATGCTACAACATTATGATGCTTAAAGGACTGACATTTGATTATAGGAGCAAAGGACTGACATTTAGATGAAGCAGATGACTTGTTCCTGCATCAACAAAACATGTGTAAGTTCAAGGACAAGTCAATTTGCTTCTGCGTTGATGAGGATAGGGACATTATAACTGGTTGGAGTTAAAACATAAAATTCATTTTCATTGTTGCATATCCTGAAGTCGAAAGAACATGTTTTATTGCTCTAGATTCTGTAAATAACAATATCTTTAAGTTGAAATTTGAAGTTTTAACAGAGTAATAATATCAAATTCAAATGGCCATCTGTTTAAGTTCAGACCACATGGGCCCATAAATCAAGGTCCATGTCTGAAAACAAAGTCTTGGTCTTCCTTTAATTCAAACTTTCAAAGTGGAATGCATTAAAACCCTTCACTGACATGCAGGGCTGGACCATATCTTTTAGAGGCAACATCCTTTGCATTTGTTTCCAGCTACTTACTGCTTTGGTTTTAGCCATGCTACTGGAAATTTTCTGATTAGCACTTGCTCTATGTGCATTAATACCTTCTTTCTGGGTATATATGTTGGAATATCTAGAGAAAGATTATACTCCATCCTTCTCATGAATTATACCTATCCTCTTAGAATTGTTTTATTGAGTATTTTGATGGGATGAGTTCAATCAACATATAAAGCCCCTGAAATTACAGCAGGGTAGCATGTTTTCTTATGTCTATATGACTCAGTTATGACAAGATGAAGGTAGTAGTTTTGGGCCTATTTTCACCGTCAGAATTCTGAAGTTAGATACCATATTGCCAGTGGTTCTTGGATCCAAATTTGTTCCTGCATCAACAAACCGTGTGTAAGTTGAAGGAGAAGTCAAATTGCTCTGGACATTTCCTGGCAGTAAGGGAGCACACTATTCAATAATTATGCTCTGCATTGATGAGGATAGGGGCATCATAACTGGTTAGAGTCAATACAAATAATTCATTTTCATTGTTCCAAACCTCTCCAAGAAAAAGTTGCAAACGGAATGGGATAAATAATGATCTCCCAGAATAGATGCACATGGAAACAAGAAAAGATAGTGAGCATAAGTTTGGAGAGATGAAAAGTGGGAAGCATCCTAAATTCAAAAGAACATGTTTTCTTCTCTAGATTCTATAAATAATAATATTACTAAATTCCAATTTGAATAGAGTAATCATATCAAATTCAAACAAGTGATGTGATGAATTTTGGAAGATTTCTATGATAAATTCCTTAAAATGGATGGTAATGAAGATGTTTCAACATCAGATTCTGTGGTAGACTGGTAGCTGACCATGCTAGTACCCACATCTTGCAAATGTTGTCATTCAAACATGAACTTCTTGAGTTATGGGAAGGAGCTCAATAATTTCTGGCAAGCTGGAAGAGAGAGCTTAAAAGAAGTACACTTTGAACTTGAAGATAAACTGTTAGAAAACATCCTTGGATGTAGTTTCAGTTAATATTCCAAAAATCATCTAAATAGAATCAGAAATATTAGTCCATCTTTTACCATGGGTAGAATATAAAAAATGCAATTTTCCAACAACTACCATACATATCCCTTAGAAATGTGTATAAAAAAAACAAATACATTTCCAACTAGCTTATTGAATTTTGAAATTAGTTATAGACAACCTACCATAAACAATCCAGAACTCAAACTGGACAATCTCTTATATCTAAACAATGTGGGGACTTGAGGCTGTTGTGCAAATTACTGCATACACATTTTATGACAACCTGTACTACAAGCTTTCAAATACAATCTGAGCTTATATATCCCTCTCAAGGAATTATAAGTTTTTCTCCAGCATAGATGATGTCATCAGTGTACTTATTTGCAGTTTTTATTTGATCAAATGAAAGCTGAACTCAACCAAGGAAACAGAAATACTTAGACAACTCCTATACAACGGGTCAAAGGGAACAACATAGACTGAAAGCCAATAGAAGGAAGGAAAAATAGAATACAATATATATTCACTTAGATATACAAATCTAAAGGTGAATAGATATATACATTTGTATAGCAGAAGTTTGTTGAAAGAAAATATCTAATCATAAATACATGATGATGCACGGCATCGGCAGCACCAGTTCGTGTATATAGTGACTCCACGTTTAGAAAGGAGTTCTTGCCATTCGGCTCGCATTCTCCGTTGTCTATCTCTTTCATTTATGTGGATTGTTTTCCTTAGAATTCTTCGAATCTTTTGTAATAGTTCAATAGTTCCACGCAAGCGGTACAGAGGAAGTGAACGGGGTGAAAGGAATCTGAGCTGTATATCATGTAGATTTTGTTCATGCTGGTGAATCTCATGGTAGCATTCATAGAGCATGTTTAAATCCCTTGCATCCATATCTGTTTAGCATGAAAGAAGGTAAAAAGTTATTGTTAGTGTTAATAGATGGTAAAAGTAAACTAATTATAGAGTTAAAAAATAACTAAAGCAATCATAAAATTCTTTGAAACATTAGGAACATAATGAGTAGTAGAATAAATGTAAAAATAAGTAATTCTATATTCAATTTGGATAAGGTGAGGGTTTGTTTACCTCTTGGTGAAGATGCAATGAAGAGTGTATTGTTGGATACATTGTATTAGTCTATATAGGTTTTGATGTGAGCAACGATTCTTCTTGCTTCCTGCGTTGTAGATATGGATTTTCTTTTATGCATGAAATGCGTGAGAATGGGAATGCTGGATGGATTCGAAGGTCTGTTAGAGATCTAACTCTTGAAATGGCAGTGAATGTTAAACCTTGGCGTTCTTTGGGGCCAATGTCAACTATTGCTTGATCTAACGTCATTCCTTGTGACTTGTGTATTGTTAAATCCCATGCCATTCGAAGTGGTATCTGTCGACATGTACCCCTTCTGATAGGAGAAATGGGCACATGTGTGGGGTGTGCAATGTCCCATGTTGTTCCTCTGTATTGTTTGAAATCAACGACCACAAAATATGGCAATTTTGGAGGCTTTGAGTCAGGTGCATAGCATATTGAAATGACGGTGCCAAGTGCGCCATTTACAAGCCCTGCATGTACCCATAAATTGCAGGTTAGCATAACTTTTTGTCCAGTGCATAATAGAAGCATTATGTCCAGTTGTTCTTCTTCAGATGTAGTGAATGTGTGGTCCACATGTTTTTCTGCTGAGCACACAGCCACTGGCTTGTGTAATTTGTTCAACATTGATTTGTTATGCAAGGCAACTGAATTGTTTGTTGCATATAAATGCATGGAGTCCTCAAATATTTTTTTATCTTCATGCGTAATAGAGGAATCTGTTCTTGACATTAGTAGCTTCCAATCGTCTATTGTAGATTTCCCATCCCTGAGATTTGTGAGAACCTTGCGGAAGGCAATCTGGGAAGGATCAGCACCTTGTTGGCGAAAAATAGTTGTGAGCGTAATGAATGTATCAAAGATGCGCCAAAGTGCAGTACCACGTGATGTGCCAGCATACAGAGGAATGTCTTTTACAGGTGGTAGCTGGCCTAAATCCCCAACAAGGATAATGGATCGATTACTAAATGGTGTATTTCAATGGAGGGGAAAGGCCTCTCGTAAGCGATCATCAATACGGGAAAGCATTTTTGGCCCGATAAAACTCATTTCATCAATGAGTATGTACTGAATATGGCGGAGTTGTTCTTGGAGGTGGAGGAGTGGTTGTCCTTCAAGAGGATGCATTGTTTGGATAGGGATGTGAAGGGCAGAATGAATTGTAAGTGCATCTATGTTGAAAGCTGCAACACCAGTAGGTGCAAGTACCAACAATGGGCTTATATTTGGTGAGGAGAGTTCGATGAATGCACGTTGTAGAGATTTTATTAGAGCAGATTTTCCCGTTCTGGCTGTCCCTTGTATAATGGTTCTAGTTGGGGGCTTTGGAAGAGGATTTTTGAAATGAGAAGTAATATGTGTGAAAGCTTTTTGTTGGGTAGGAGAAAATATTTGATTTACGGGTAGGTTTGAAGAGGTAATGTGTTGATTTTGAATAGATGAGCGATTATATTCAATGAAATTGATGGCAGTTTCTTGTAAGTGGAGAGGTAGGGAAGTATGAGAGCAAAGATGGTTAAGGTCAAAGTCACGATTGCCAATGATTTCAAGTGCATCAATTTCGATGTTATCACTTGGGTGAAGTTGAGAGATGATTTCCCATTCATTCATTTGAACAGGGTTAAGGGGGATGTCAGGAGGGAAAGATACAGGAGTAGATTCATCTTCTGATTGTGGAGATTGTGGGTTTTCATTTTCACGGTGAACATGCCATGCTGTATATGTTCCTTTCTTTTGTTCCCAATGTGAAATGATGTCATCATTGCTACAGCCAATGTCATTGGGGAGTGTACGGAAGGGGAAATACAACATTAATTCATCCCAGCAGAAGTTGGTGTAGTTTGGATCATTAGGGGAAGGGATTGTGGTGTATCGTGGCAAGATATGGAGAACTATTGGAGGAGAAATCTATTTCCATTGGTTTTGTTGACGACGAGGAGAAAATGACCAAGAGCGTGCAGCTTCTATGAGGGGCAATTGATCTAATGAAGAAGGCCTATTCATGTATGCAATAATAAATGGTGGTGTTGAGGGTGGATTTTCAGAACCATCTAGAACACGTCTGAATACAGTTCTATTAACATTTAGAGATACAAATGTACGACTACAGAGTGTTAGAGGTAATTTTTGCAACATATGGCATATTTCCTGCGCTCCAATATCCCTTTCTGCTATGCTTTCTGTAAGGAGTTTCCGAACAACAGTGGTAGTAGGCGCTTCTGGAGCGACGTTGTTCAAGAGGCGGAATAACATTTGGCTATAGATTTCTGACTTTCTTTCTGCTTTGGCTGCATATTTAGATATATAAGCTAACACGGCATGGCGTGAAAGCACTGGTTGACAATCAACATTTTCTCTCCATATGGAAAGTAGATCAACATTATGAATGTTCAATCTCTCATGATTACATGCAGGCTTATAGATTTTATGACCTTTGTTGTCCAGTAGTAGTGAAGATGTGGGATTTAACTCACATGGTACTCCGTAGCGACATGTGAGAACTTTGTTTTTTTTGCGAAGACAAGAAGATACATGGCACTTTGTATGGCGCTGGACACAATTGACAGGCTCTTCATAGTCATTTGTTTGTGGTGATGCAAATATTGATCGTGTGTTGAGAAGACATGGGTCCTGCTCTGCTGATTGGTGGAGTGAAGCTGCGCAATGTTGGAGTTGTCGTGGGTTCCAAGCAGTTACATAATGGTCAAAATATTTTTTAGCATTGAGAACTTCTATCTCATTGTTCCAATCGAGGGAATCCATATTTGGTGCATCTTTCAACCAAAGGAATCCATGTATGTGTGCAGATCCTCGATGTTTCCATTCGTATCTGTATGCAATTGCGAAAATATTATTCTCTAATTCCAATGAAGTGTAATATTTTGTTTTAAAAGTAATGGTAATGAAAAGCATCTGCACCAATAGTCGATTGCATGGAGACCTTTTTGTAAGACTTCCTCAAGGAAAATTGTAAATCTGTAATGCATGTATTGGGATGTTAAATGGGGATTGGTAATTATATTTTGAATTCTCCACCTGTAATGAGAATCTGTATTGGAGGGCACCTCGGCAGGCATAATATTGTGCAGGTCAGGCCATTTCGTATCAGCAGCACTTAGAGTGAAGAAAAACGTTGGGCTCCCAAGCTATGTGATCATGTCAGTTAGCTCATTATGACGCTTGTTCCAAAAAGAGCGTGTACCTTGTAGGGATGAACCATAGTGCATGACCATTTCTGGAATTTTTGAATTTGGAAAGTTGTGAAGACATTGCTGCAAATCTGATACAGTTGTTGGCAAATTGTTTTCAATGTTTTTTTTTATAAAAACATTGGCATTTGATTGGCTACGGTGGCGCATCAGCATGTTATATATGTAGTAACGGAATCTTGGATGTTGGCCGAAGCGATTATCGTGGTAGCGTCACAGGTGACAGGAATATTCGTGCAGCTCAACTTTTGTAATTATTGGTTGTGCAATCATGGCAATGCATGTTGGGAAAAGTGTGGGAAATGCCATAGAGAAGAGGCCCTCAGTAGTGTATTCATTGATAGGCGATACAGATATTGTAGGCCAATCAATTGAATTTGTTGATTTAGAATTTGTGGAGTGCAAGTAAGCATGAATGTGGTCAAGTTCATTACAGGAGTTTGGAAGAATTGGAACAAATGAAGAAGGTTGGATATCTAATGAAGGTAGAATGGCATGAAGATTATCAGTAGAATCGACTATGTTTTCCTGGGGTATATATGAAGACGTGGTTACGTTATGAAGAAGATTAGAAATATCAGTAGGTTGATCCGGTAGAGAGGAAATTGCAGATGAGTTGAGTTCAACATCTTTGTAGTGGGATCATGAGCGAGTTTTTATTCTAGTGCAGCTAGAACACGTGATTTGGAAACGATGAATTCATAAGATAATTGAGAAGGGTTTTGTCTTCTAACAATGAGGACGTCTAATTTAGAAACAAGGCGAGGTAGATATTTCGCAATGGTAGTAATGTCTTGTGGGAAGCTGATTGTATGGCGGCTATATTTGTATTGACCACCACGAGCATGTGTTACTTGTAGAATCGGATTTACACGTGCGATTAGCATTTCTTCAATTTGTGTTAAATTTTGAAGGACATATGGTTGTTCACCAGGATCCATGTTGTTGGCATGAGAGAAACGATTTGAATATTTTGATGTTGCACATCGGGAGCAAGAGAGGGTACCATGCGAACATTTTGTCTTCATGCCTGGATATGATTCTTTACATAGTGTGCAAACATGCAATGGAGAGAGGTTATCTATTTTTTGCCTAAATCGACGGTGTTCTTCATTGAGGGGGGGGTTATATAGGTTTTGGGCAGAGGGAGTCTCTTTTATTTTTTTATAAAGAAGTCGTCGTCGTGCATTGATTGTTTCTTTGTTTTGAGCATAAAGAAGTTGATGGCGTGCATTTTTTTCTTCATCTTCATTGTTTGATGACATATCTAGCAAAGTAAAAATAATTCTATGTTAGGGATGAGGTGCGAGATTTACAAATTACAAATTGAGGTATGAATGCATATGAAATGTATGGCATTGTGTTGAAAGTTGAAATTTCTAGATAACTATTAATAACTGATAGTAAGAGTTTTAAATCACTTTCAAATAGATGTTGGTATGAACCTTTTTTTGTAGTGCCAAGTAGAAGTATTTATATTGTTGAAATGTGAAATGGTAAATATACATACTTGTAGTCATTAAAAAAATGTTACTATAAAAGTAACTGTGCATTACAATGGGAGGGAGAAAGGAACTATACATGGAATTTATATTATTGAAATGTGAAATGGTAAATATACATACTTGTAGTCATTTAGAAAATGTTACTGTAAAAGTAACTTGTGCATTACAACAACATGGTTGTATGTTACAATGGTAGGGAGAAAGGAACTATACAGGGATGTTATTTTCTATTTACAGAAATAAAAGAGGTCTACATATAAGAACTGAGGTCAAAGGTGACGAGAAACAGAGTGCTGTGAGATGCTAAGTGCAGCAATGTATTTTAGAATTTTCGTGCATGCATCATCATATTGAATTTCTTCTGAACTTAGCAAAATAGGTTGGAGATGCTCAACACCATTGTAGTACTCTTTTTTAATGGAAAGTGATAGAGAGTAGTGATTCCCTGATATACGACTACATATTTTTTGAAGATCAGCTAGTTCAATGGAAAGGAGAAACAAGTCTTTAGCTGTGATGCCCATAAGCTCATTTCCCGCATCATTGAAAACAGTGACATTTTGAAGCTGGCCAGTGTGGTCATGCAATTCAATTTTCAGTCTGTAACGGTAGTCGCATTCTGGAAATTCACCGTTGCACTTTGTACAATGCTAGAGATTGTTAGAATGGTGGCTTACTTTTTTCATGCATTGTTTCCCATTGTAATCCAATGGACAAGCAAGAAAATAGAAATCGTCCATGCGTAGACGAGTTATTGTGGCACGAACCGAAACCCATACTGCTTTCTCCAAGATTGCCATGCTAGATATTTCCTGAATGGTCTTTTGTGGTAAAGCTTGCTTGGAAGACAGAGTATAATTTCTGCTCAATGAAGGAGACGAAGAGCTGTAGCCTGTATCATGGAACCAAGTTTGGAGTTGTTTAGTTTCTTCAATGTCTGGATTTATAAGAAGAGTGGTAGTGGAAATTGTCCCAATAGTGATTCCATTAAATTCAGTTATCCGGCCGCCTTTCACACAGAGGATTGGTGGGTTGTCAGAAGAGTCGAGTCCAGCAAGGTCCTTTCCTATAGAGAGACATTGATCTCCCCATACTGTTAAATCAATGCTGAAACCTGACTTGTCCTTCAATGTTATTGTTTTTTTTAATATTTCAGTTCCATCTCTTCTTCTTATTGTAGAAGCAGGGGAGGTGGAGGTAACAACACCAAGGACATCGACAAGTGTTTTTGGGTTTGTGGATTTCACTTCAGCAATAGTCTTGAAATGAAAGCTTTGGTAAGGAAATCTTGGGTCATCTTCTAAACATGGTGTCACAGTTGATGTAGCAAGCAAGTAAATCTCCCATTTGTTGTTTAAATGGTTGTAGTTTGGGTTTGTTTGCTTTATTGTTCCATTGGAGACAATATATAGTTGCCCAAATTCAATCAGATTGTATAGAGATTCAGCAAGATCAGCAAATGCAGAAATATGGATTTCATCTTTGTCACAACCAATGAGGTCAAAGCCGAAAACTTTTCCTGACCCACGTGCAGTGTTGTATTTCTTCAAGGGTGTTTTTGATAATACTCTACCTTGAATCGAACAATACTTTCGGTACGGATGGAGTGATGTAAATGGTACAAGTGATGTTGTAGGTGTGCTTGTTGGAGTCGAAGTATTTGGAAGAATATTGTGTGCTGATGAAGAACTTGAATGAGATTCGCTTGCCTGTGCATGCAATAGTGATGACAATTCCTTAACCAAAGGGCTGCTACGGTAGAGAACCTCAAGTTCTAGGATTCGAATGGATCTGAAATGGATGAAGAAATAATTTAAAATTAAAATGAATGTTCAACTCATTTTTATTTAGTAATAATCAAAAAAACTAAAGGGGAAAGTGTAAAACAAAGCCTAGTCTTACGTAGAGTTTTGGGACACTGTGCAAGTTGATTTTGTAAGTGAAATGATTGAACCGATTTGAATCTCTTCAGATGCAACTTGTGCGCCATAAGCAAATGGGAGCAAAGTCCTGTGTTGATATGTGCCATCAGAGAGAGTGATGTGGTAGTGGGGAGCGCTGGTTTTTGACGAATAGACAGATCCGATATTCACTACTTGCAGTAGGGGTTGCATCTCAGTCGAACCATTTAGCATTTTGGGGATGGCATTCTCAGTCAAAATCGGCTCCATCATGGTAGTAAAGTGAAATTTTTTTATTTGCAATGGTAATACCTGCAATTTATTTAAATGCATTGGAAGAGATATTAATGCATTAAATAAATTGTATGCAAAGCATAAGTTAGCATTTTTGTAATCGTTATCTAATAGATTTGTTCATAATGAACACTTAGATTTCTAATTAAATGCAATAATAATAATAATAAAAACAAAGTATATTAATGAATCAAGGAGGCTAATAAAGGAGACTACAATAAGGAGTTTACAATCCCATAGAACCCAATACAGAATGGGGTTGCTGAACACACCAACATATCTATCATTGAGACAGCAAAGGCCATGATTCACGAAAATGGACATGAACTTGTCTAATGTATTTGGGTAGAAACATGTAATAATGTTGTCTACATATTGAGTTGATGTCCACAGAGGATCCTCAAGGACAAAACATTAGAGGATGCTTTACTGGTGAGAAGCTATAGGTATCCCACTTCTGTGTATACAGTGAGAAGCTATAGGTATCCCATTTTTGTGTATACAGTAGTTCAGTTTATATTCATGTTCTTGATGAGAAGCATTCTAAATTTGAGCCCTCAAGTGTCAATGGGATCTTTGTTGGATATACTGAAACTTGCAAAGTGTGGTAGATCTACATTCCAGCTCAGTGGAAGACACTGGTGAGCAGGGATGTGAAGTTTGACAAGAGTGGGTAGTCCTCAAGATTACAAGAGCCTCCCATAAACAGAGATTACAGGAGCCATGATTCACGAAAATGGACATGAACTTGTCTTGAGTTGATGTCCAAAGAGGATCCTCAAGGACAAAACATTAGAGGATGCTTTAATGGTGAGAAGCTATAGGTATCCCATTTCTGTGTATACAATGAGAAGCTATAGGTATCCCATTTCTGTGTATACAGTAGTTCAATTTATATTCATGTTCTTGATGAGAAACATTCTAAATTTGAGCCCTCAAGTGTCAATCGGATCTTTGTTGGATATATTGAAACTTGCAAAGTGTGGTAGATCTACATTCCAGCTCAGTGGAAGACAGTGGTGAGCAGGGATGTGAAGTTTGACAAGAGTGGGCAGTCCTAAAGGTTACAAGAGCCTCTCATAAATAGAGATTACAGGATATAGATGAAAAGGCTAGAGGACTTAAATCTACATTTTGGATGAGTCATGCATCTAAGAAGTTTTCTATTTGTGTTGCATTAAAGACCTATGTTCCAGTGACACAGATTTTGAACTTTTCAGTTTTGTTTTGCAGATTGAGTATTTCTCAGATCCACACTCCATTGCTTGCCAGATTGATTTGATATTTATATTGGGCATTATACAGACCTTGCCTTGACTGATTAGCCCCATTCCGTGTCTCCCTGCATCCATAGAATGAGCATCAACTATATTTTAAATTATGCCCTATATTCGCAGGAGGAGTTGACCCGGAGGTGATTGGAAGGTTTACTACCAGTGGACTTCTGATTCCAAATCTCCCATATTTAAATCCAACTTAAAATTTCTTTAACCTAGAAGGGAGGATTCTTTTGGTTCTGATCAACTTGTCTCTTCAAAAAGGAATGACTTAATAAGCCTTTTGAATTTGAGTACTCCTATCAGTGGCTCTAGTATTGACCACCAATATGGGGAGGTAACGCAGAACTAGCTCAAGGAAAGTAGGTTTCTCTGGCTTGTAGATTCAACCACTGAGTTTCTCGAGAGTCTATTTCTTTTTCCCGATTTATCAAAAAAATAATTCCCATTGATTACTACAGTAGATTATATTATCTAACTACTGAGTTGCCCATGAATCTATTTTCTTCCCAGTATTCCCAAAAATTGCCTCCAATGATTAAGCCTACTTCATCAGTAACTTACTCTAAAGTAAAAATGTAGACACACCGTTGAGAGTTATCTTGGTTATGATGAAGGTATGAATTTATTACCTTCTCATCCAAATTACCTATCAGTTGGTACCAAAAGATTCATGGATACCTCAAAAAAATTAATGTTTTGCAGTTTGGACAAAATCCATGTATCTACATCAACATTATTGATGAGATTTTCTTTTATGGAAGTTTGGACATGAATCCATGTATCTACATCAACAATATTGATGAGATTTATTTTTTTAAATTTTAGCACTCTATGCAGATGAAGCTATTTTTTTTTCGTTTCAAATCTAGTTAATGCTACTGAATTTTTCAGAGTTTCGTTATGCAAATTAGTCAAAGTTTGAAATTGAAAATAATTAGAGGAAACAACAAAAACATTAATCATGTTAACAAATAATATAACGGCTAAAAAATTGTCATTAAGTTGAAACTTGTCTACACTGAACAAGTTTAACATAAAAATGACAATTGTCTGTTTTTGATATGATTGGTTTTGGACAGATCCACTTTTTCCTTGGGATTCAAGTGGTCAATTTCAACTCCACAGAAACTTGTAGTGAAGTTGTGTAATAACAAAGGTTAGAGAACAGAGCCTGAAATGAAAGTTGTGAAGAAAGTGCCATATCTGAATTAATAACGAGCTTGATATATGCCATGGTGAGCATTACACCAAACTCTGGAGCATATAGATCTAGCTGTTTCAGCAAGGGAAATGGACTTATTGAAGGTTAGAATCATAAAAATTCCAGTTGACTTATTCGGGAGCTATTTATATTTGAAATCTGGAGGGATGAAGTGTAAAATCCTTTTTAAGATTACGAGACAGACATTTGCTCTCGATGTCTTTGCAGTGCTTATATTGTCTACTTTGGTATTATGGTTTGGGATGAATCTATTTTCATCCACCAAACAACATTTGTCCTGTTTTGTGAAGTTGTTGCTACATTTCCGTTTAGTCTGGGTGAACTCTAAAGACTTTGGTAGTTTTATTTGACTGAACTATGAGTTTGATAAAACTCAATATGTCAATATGCAGCTTGAAGTGTGGCTTTATATATTATTGTATAGCTTTCAATGTTTCTAGTGCAGATATGCTAGCATGAATTAGAAAATTTAACAATTCAAAGTGCTAAAGTTATGATCTCCCTCCCTAATCCTAGACATCAGTCCTTTTACATGGGCAACAAAGAAGCTCTGAGTGAAAATAAATTCACAGAGACAACTTCAGCTATTGGAAATTTCACCAACATAACATTTCTTTCAGTTTAGCTACAAAGACGAGGGTTTACACAGATTACAGGATGCAGATGAAAAGGCTAGAGGACTTAAATCTACATTTTGGGTGAGTCATGCATCTAAGAAGTTTTCTATTTGTGTTGCATTAAAGACCTTTGTTCCAGTGACATAGATTTTGAACTTTCCGGTTTTGTTTTACAGATTGAGTATTTCTCAGATCCACACTCCATTGCTTGCCAGATTGATCTGAAATTAAAATTCTCATCCAAATTACCTATCAGTTGGTACCAAAAGATTCATGGATTCCTAAAAAAAATTAAGGTTTTGCAGTTTGGACAAAATCCGTGTATGTACATCAACATTGTTGATGACATTTTCTTTTATGGCAGTTTGGACATGAATCCGTGTATCTACATCAACAATATTGATGATATTTATTTTTTAAAATTTTAGCACTCTATGCAGATGAAGCTATTTTTTTTTCGTTTCAAATCTAGTTAATGCTACTGAATTTTTCAGAGTTTCGTTATGCAAATTAGTCAAAGTTTGAAATTGACAATAATTAGAGGAAACAGAAAAAACATTAATCATGTTAACAAATAATATAACGGCTAAAAAACTGTCATTAAGTTGAAACTTGTCTACACTGAACAAGTTTAACATAAAAATGACAATTGTGTGTTTTTGATATGACTGGTTTTGGACAGATCCACTTTTTCCTTGGGATTCAAGTGGTCATTTTCAACTCCACAGAAACTTGTAGTGAAGTTGTGTAATAACAAAGGTTAGAGAACAGAACCTGAAATGAAAGTTGTGAAGAAAGTGCCATATCTGAATTAATAAGGAGCTTGATATATGCCATGGTCAGCATTACACCAAACTCTGGAGCATATAGATCTAGCTGTTTCAGCAAGGGAAATGGACTTATTGAAGGTCAGAATCATCAAAATTCCAGTTGACTAATTCGGGAGCTATTTATATTTGGAATCTGGAGGGATGAAGTGTAAAATCTTTTTTAAGATTACGAGACAGACATTTGCTCTCGATGTCTTTGCAGTGCTTATATTGTCTACTTTGGTATTATGGTTTGGGATGAATCTATTTTCATCCACCAAACGACATCTATCCTGTTTTGTGAACTTGTTGCTACATTTCCGTTTAGGCTGGGTGAACTCTAAAGACTTTGGTAGTTTTATTTGACTGAACTATGAGTTTGATAAAACTCAATATGTCAATATGCAGCTTGAAGTGTGGCTTTATATATTATTGTATAGCTTTCAATGTTTCTAGTGCAGATATGCTAGCATGAATTAGAAAATTTAACAATTCAAAGTGCTAAAGTTATGATCTCCCTCCCTGATCCTAGACATCAGTCCTTTTACATGGGCAACAAAGAAGCTCTGAGTGCAAATAACTTCACAGAGACAACTTCAGCTATTGGAAATTTCACCAACATAACATTTCTTTCAGTTTAGCTACAAAGACGAGGGTTTACATAGATTACAGGATGCAGATGAAAAGGCTAGAGGACTTAAATCTACATTTTGGGTGAGTCATGAATCTAAGAAGTTTTCTATTTGTGTTGCATTAAAGACCTTTGTTCCAGTGACATAGATTTTGAACTTTCCGGTTTTGTTTTACAGATTGAGTATTTCTTAGATCCACACTCCATTGCTTGCCAGATTGATCTGAAATTCAAATTCTCATCCAAATTACCTATCAGTTGGTACAAAAAGATTCATGGATACCTCAAAAAAATTAAGGTTTTGCAGTTTGGACAAAATCCGTGTAGGTACATCAACATTGTTGATGACATTTTCTTTTATGGCAGTTTGGACATGAATCCGTGTATCTACATCAACAATATTGATGATATTTATTTTTTAAAATTTTAGCACTCTATGCAGATGAAGCTATTTTTTTTTCATTTCAAATCTAGTTAATGCTACTGAATTTTTCAGAGTTTCGTTATGCAAATTAGTCAAAGTTTGAAATTGACAATAATTAGAGGAAACAGCAAAAACATTAATCATGTTAACAAATAATATAACGGATAAAAAACTGTCATTAAGTTGAAACTTGTCTACAATGAACAAGTTTAACATAAAAATGACAATTGTGTGTTTTTGATATGACTGGTTTTGGACAGATCAACTTTTTCCTTGGGATTCAAGTGGTCGATTTCAACTCCACAGAAACTTGTAGTGAAGTTGTGTAATAACAAAGGTTAGAGAACAGAGCCTGAAATGAAAGTTGTGAAGAATGTGCCATATCTGAATTAATAAGGAGCTTGATATATGCCATGGTCAACATTACACCAAACTCTGGAGCATATAGATCTAGTTGTTTCAGCAAGGGAAATGGACTTATTGAAGGTCAGAATCATAAAAATTCCAGTTGAATAATTCGGGAGCTATTTATATTTGAAATCTGGAGGGAAGAATCCTTTTTAAGATTACGAGACAGAAATTTGCTCTCGATGTCTTTGCAGTGCTTATACTATCTACTTTGGTATTATGGTTTGGGATGAATCTATTTTCATCCACCAAACGTCATCTGTCCTGTTTTGTGAACTTGTTGCTACATTGCCGTTTAGGCTAGGTGAACTCTAAAGACTTTGGTAGTTTTATTTGACTGAACTATGAGTTTGATTAAACTCAATATGTCAATATGCAGCTTGAAGTGTGGCTTTATATATTATTGTATAGCTTTCAATGTTTCTAGTGCAGATATGCTAGCATGAATTAGAAAATTTAACAGTTCAAAGTGCTAAAGTTATGATCTCCCTCCCTAATACTAGACATCAGTCCTTTTACATGGGCAACAAAGAAGCTCTAAGTGCAAATAACTTCACAAAGACAACTTCAGGTATTGGAAATTTCACCAACATAACATTATCAGGCCTTTTTTTTTTTAGTTTCACACCACATGATATTTTCTTTTGACTGCCTTAAAGCTTTGTGCCAAGGGCTTTGGATGAGTTTGTCTTTGCAGGCCTTTTGAACTTCAAGTGAGGGCTCTCGGTTTTTAGTGATTTAAGGCTTCATGTTGATGGCTTCAAATGAACTTCATACTCAGTAATTTGGTTCAGCTGAGTTCTGCATTTGAGGGCCTTTTGGGCTTCATAATAAATTTTTCTCTGATTCATTTTGAGCTAAATATTAAGGGTTTTAGACACGCTTCATACAGAAGAAGATGGCCATTGCTTGCCAGATCGATCTGAAATTCAAATTCTCATCCAAATTACCTATCAGTTGGTACCAAAAGATTCATGGATACCTCAAAAAAATTAAGGTTTTGCAGTTTGGACAAAATCCGCGTATGTACATCAACATTGTTGATGACATTTTCTTTTATGTCAGTTTGGACATGAATCCGTGTATCTACATCAACAATATTGATGAGATTTATTTTTTTAAATTTTAGCACTCTATGCAGATGAAGCTATTTTTTTTTTCGTTTCAAATCTAGTTAATGCTACTGAATTTTTCAGAGTTTTGTTATGCAAATTAGTCAAAGTTTGAAATTGACAATAATTAGAGGAAACAGCAAAAACATTAATCATGTTAACAAATAATATAACGGCTAAAAAACTGTCATTAAGTTGAAACTTGTCTACACTGAACAAGTTTCACATAAAAATGACAATTGTGTGTTTTTGATATGACTGGTTTTGGACAGATCCACTTTTTCCTTGGGATTCAAGTGGTCGATTTCAACTCCACAGAAACTTGTAGTGAAGTTGTGTAATAACAAAGGTTAGAGAACAGAGCCTGAAATGAAAGTTGTGAAGAAAGTGCCATATCTGAATTAATAAGGAGCTTGATATATGCCATGTTGAGCATTACACCGAACTCTCGAGCATATAGATCTAGCTGTTTCAGCAAGGGAAATGGACTTATTGAAGGTCAGAATCATAAAAATTCCAGTTGACTAATTTGGGAGTTATTTATATTTGAAATCTGGAGGGATGAAGTGTAAAATCCTTTTTAAGATTACGAGACAGACATTTTCTCTCGATGTCTTTGCAGTGCTTATACTGTCTACTTTGGTATTATGGTTTGGGATGAATCTATTTTCATCCACAAAACGACATCTGTCCTGTTTTGTGAACTTGTTGCTACATTGTCGTTTAGGCTGGGTGAACTCTAAAGACTTTGGTGGTTTTTTTTGACTGAACTATGAGTTTGATAAAACTCAATATGTCAATATGCAGCTTGAAGTGTGGCTTTATATATTATTGTATAGCTTACAATGTTTCTAGTGTAGATATGCTAGCATGAATTAGAAAATTTAACAGTTCAAAGTGCTAAAGTTATGATCTCCCTCCCTGATCCTAGACATCAGTCCTTTTACATGGGCAACAAAGAAGCTCTGAGTGCAAATAACTTCACAGAGACAACTTCAGGTATTGGAAATTTCACCAACATAACATTATCAGGCCTTTTTTTTTTTTAGTTTCACACCACATGATATTTGCTTTTGACTGCCTTAAAGCTTTGTGCCAAGGGCATTGGATGAGTTTGTCTTTGCAGGCCTTTTGAACTTCAAGTGAGGGCTCTCGGTTTTTAGTGATTTAAGGCTTCATGTGGATGGCTTCAAATGAACTTCATACTCAGTAATTTGGTTCAGCTGAGTTCTGCATTTGAAGGCCTTTTGGGCTTCATAATAAATTTTGCTCTGATTCATTTTGAGCTAAATATTAAGGGTTTTAGACACGCTTCATACAGAAGAAGATGGCCATTGCTTTCCAAATTGATCTGAAATTCAAATTCTCATCCAAATTACCTATCAGTTGGTACCAAAAGATTCATGGATACCTCAAAAAAATTAAGGTTTTGCAGTTTGGACAAAATCCGTGTATGTACATCAACATTGTTGATGACATTTTCTTTTATGGCAGTTTGGACATGAATCCATGTATCTACATCAACAATATTGATGAGATTTATTTTTTTAAATTTTAGCACTCTATGCAGATGAAGCTATTTTTTTTTCGTTTCAAATCTAGTTAATGCTACTAAATTTTTCAGAGTTTCGTTATGCAAATTAGTCAAAGTTTGAAATTGACAATAATTAGAGGAAACAACAAAAACATTAATCATGTTAACAAATAATATAACGGCTAAAAAATTGTCATTAAGTTGAAACTTGTCTACACTGAACAAGTTTAACATAAAAATGAAAATTGTGTGTTTTTGATATGACTGGTTTTGGACAAATCCACTTTTTCCTTGGGATTCAAGTGGTCTATTTCAACTCCACAGAAACTTGTAGTGAAGTTGTGTAATAACAAAGGTTAGAGAACAGAGCCTGAAATAAAAGTTGTGAAGAAAGTGACATATCTGAATTAATAAGGAGCTTGATATATGCCATGGTCAGCATTACACCAAACTCTGGAGCATATAGATCTAGCTGTTTCAGCAAGGGAAATGGACTTATTGAAGGTCAGAATCATAAAAATTCCAGTTGACTAATTCGGGAGCTATTTATATTTGAAATCTGGAGGGATGAATCCTTTTTAGGATTACGAGACAGAAATTTGCTCTCAATGTCTTTGCAGTGCTTATACTGTCTACTTTGGTATTATGGTTTGGGATGAATCTATTTTCATCCACCAAACGGCATCTGTCCTGTTTTGTGAACTTGTTGCTACATTGCCGTTTAGGCTGGGTGAACTCTAAAGACTTTGGTAGTTTTATTTGACTGAACTATGAGTTTGATAAAACTCAATATGTCAATATGAAGCTTGAAGTGTGGCTTTATATATTATTGTATAGCTTTCAATGTTTCTAGTGCAGATATGCTAGCATGAATTAGAAAATTTAACAGTTCAAAGTGCTAAAGTTATGATCTCCCTCCCTGATCCTAGACATCAGTCCTTTTACATGGGCAACAAAGAAGCTTTGAGTGCAAATAACTTCATAGAGACAACTTTAGGTATTGGAAATTTCACCAACATAACATTATCAGGCCTTTTTTTTTTTTTAGTTTCAGACCACATGATATTTTCTTTTGACTCCCTTAAAGCTTTGTGCCAAGGGCTTTGGATGAGTTTATCTTTGCAGGCCTTTTGAACTTCAAGTGAGGGCTCTCGGTTTTTAGTGATTTAAGGCTTCATGTTGATGGCTTCAAATGAACTTCATACTCAGTAATTTGGTTCAGCTGAGTTCTGCATTTGAGGGCCTTTTGGGCTTCATAATAAATTTTGCTCTGATTCATTTTGAGCTAAATATTAAGGGTTTTAGACACGCTTCATACAGAAGAAGATGGTATGGTTCATAGAAATTTTTTATCTTATAACAGAAAAACTAAAATTAGCTGGTGGAAAAAAAAGAGTATAATCTATTTCCTTCCATTCAAATTGCAAACATAAAACTTTGAGTCTGATGCAAAAACTCCTAAACTGCCCATGTACCAATACCAGAAACTTGTAGGAACTCGGAAACACCTTGGAAACTTCACAGAAACCCCCAAGTGTCCTTGACAGGGCACAGGACCGATAAGAAGTCTAAAGAATTTTAAGCTATGGAAAATGAAGACAATTATCTTAAACTTCTTTCTTAGATGCTGGAATGAGAATAAATCTATGATGTCTCTCACCTACTCTGTAAAATCACATACAACATAAACATTTTCACAGTAAGAAGAGGAACTTGTGCAAAAAATAAACATTTAATTACCTGAACAAGAAGGAGAGGATAGGAAAAAATGTCTTTGGAAGAAAATCGAGCTCGGGAAGAAGCTGAGTGAGGTGTTGAGAGGCTGCAAAATCTCCAAAATTGTTAATGGTGGAATCTGTTGAAGAGGCCATTATTTGTATTTGTGAATACGTTTGTAGTGGAGTTAGTGGTGCAGGAAAGACAATTAATTAACATTCATCCTCTCTGAACTGCCATTCCGTTCATTCCAGTCGCAAGGATTGGAGAACAAGTGTCAGTCAAACCAGAAATTTCCTCTACAGTCTGAGTTCGCTCCGATTTCTAAGCAAGAAATGAAATATACGACGCGTTAGGGTTATTGACAGTTTATTTTTGCCTCTCCAAAATTTTAATGCGCGACTAAAATTTGGGGAAATAGGTGTAGGCAACAGGTGTCAACGACAGGTTAAAACTCTCAAGGAACAAGTGTCCGCTGCACATTGAATATGTTGACGATGAAAAACGTGAACTCTTTCAAAAGAGAAGGCCTATCGGCCTAATTAAGATATTAAGTAAATGATTACAATGTTAGTAGAGGGAATATAAACCCAAAGGAATAATATTGGAGCCTAGGATAAATATTAAATCCTAGCAATATAAACCATAAGATTAATATGAAAAACCTTAATATTAATATTATAAACTCAAGTTATTAATTTACTATCAATTCAAAGAACTTATAAACCTAAGGGATCAATATTATAAACTTAATGGTTTATAAATTGAGGGGAATAATTTTGAACCCAAGAGATTAATATTATAAATCTAAGTGAATAATTGTAAACCCAAAGAATTAATATTATAAACTTTAAGAAATAATTTTAAACCATAAGGAATAATATTAAACCATATGAATATAAACCCTATCATTAATGTTATAAACCCTAAAAATTTCTATTATAAATCCAATATATTATAAACTCAAGATATTTAAATTAAACCTTACGATTAATACATAAACCTATAAATCTTATCATAATATTATAGGCTACGAAATGAACCCTTGGATAAATAAATCTAAAGGATTGATATTATAAACCCAAGGAACTAATTGAAATAAGGGATTAATACCAAAAACCGAAAAACTAAAAAGATTAATATTGTAAACCCAAGGTATATAAAACTTAACATAAATATTATCAACCCTAAACCAAATATGATTTATTTTCATATTGAGACAATATTTGTCACAATGCAATGAATGTTGGACCATGGTTGAACATGATTGATCTTCATATTGAAAGAATATTTGTCAGAATGTGATGTTGGACCATGGTTGACCATGATTGACTATGGTTAATTTTAACATTGACAATCTTTGCCACTATGCGACAATGGACCATGGTTATCATAACATTTTTTATTTTTATTTTTATTTTAATTTTATTTTTAATAGGAAACCGGTAACTAGAACCATACAATCACATCTGCCACACATGATCACATCGCGCTCCTGCCAATGAAAACTCTCCTAGATGGCATCATCCCCCGCTGACAATACACAACAAGTTTCACAGTTTTACGCTTGACGGGCACCCACGAGGTTTGAACCGGTGACCTTTACAAACGAGTGCCGTAACAGAACACTCAATCACCAACAAGCCGCCACCCCGTGGGTTATGGTTAACATAACATTAAACATAAATTCTAATTTATTAAGTCCATGGAACATAAACCCTAATATTAATAAGTTAAATCGATTAATACTGTAAACTCAAAAAACTATAAAAATCAAGATATTGATATCATAAAAAGAAAGAACTCATAAATCTAAAAAATTATAAACCCAAGAGATAAAAACCTTATCTTATGTCAAATTTTTAAAATAAAGTTTTTAGAGACCATTTCTTTGAAACGTTTGAATTTATTTCTGTACATTGATCAAAACATTCCATTTTGTTTCATTTCCTCCTGTTTTGCTCCTGAGTCTCGCTTGTCAGACGTTTACTTAGGGTTATAAATAAGTAGATATTTTTTATGGATTTGATAAAATTAGTCAAATCATTAAGCCTGCAAGGTTTAATGGGGCTGACTTCACTTTTCCACACCTCCTCCGTCAGTGGCCTCTGCTACCAACCATGCCTACTCCTTGGAACCAATCTCCGCCGTATCTTTCTCACTTCAGCCACACTTCTAGTTAACTACATTTCCTCGGATACGTTCTTCTGAGTAGGAACGCCTTAAAAGGTTACCAAGTAACTCTCAGTTTTGTTAAAAACATGCCCAGTTTGAAAATATCCAAAATGCTTGCGATCATTATCGTTGACAATACAAGAAACCTATGACCGCTGGCTGCCTATTCTATTTAATAACCCAATCCCAACGAAGATATTCCAAAAAAAATAGACCGTCGGCCTTTTTTTTATAATATCGTCCTATTTATCGATATGACCGTTCACCTGTTAACTCATAACGATTTCACATGGATTATAAGCAACGCAGATTTTGTATTAATACGACTATAATCTTTTCTTTGATCTGATGAAATAATTATTCTTAAATTCATTTTAAAATATTAAAATTATCAGTTCTCCTTCCCCTTTTGACATAGCTTTGTTTATATTTTATTTAAATGGTAACATAATCTTTTTAAATTATATAATTATTTTTAAAATATTTTCTATTTTATTTAAAATTATTTTATCTTTAATATTTTAATTATTTTTTTTTTCCAATTTTTTGAGTGTTAAGTTTTCACATATTTTTACTCTTTATTATTGGATTTTTTTTATTAATATTTATTTATTTTAAATTAAATCACAATTTTGGAATTATTATATATATAATTTCTATTCATAAATATCTTTGTATGGTAAATAATTAATTTTAGAATATTTAATCATTTTGTTAATTTAATAACATTGTATTGACAAAACATGTATTTAATTATGAAATTTTTTGTTTAATTGAAATGTATTATATTGATCAAAAGACATTATAATTGGCTTGAAGTTAAATAAATTTATTTTTATAATATTTAAAATATTAATTTGTTTTATTTTACAAAATGAGAGTTTTTGAATTGTTTTTTCTTTATATTTAATTATTGTCAAGTTTAGTGTTTATAAGAAAGTGGTATGGACTATATTACGAAAATAAGTTTTATTTGATATTATGTCTTTTGTCCTTTACTCTCATATTGACATATTTTTTTTTGATATGTGACCCATCTCATGTTCATATTTATATATTTTACTTAATATGGCATATTTTATTTTATATCTATCTTCACACCTACTCTCATCTTGAGATGTTTTACCTAGTTTTCCCAATATCTCCATAACCATGTCTTGTCTAATATTTTCCACCGCTCTTAGCCTCATGTAATGTATGGTGGGAGTAGGAGAAATGTTAGGTAAAATACATTATGCTTTACATTTAACATATGAGTTTGGTGTGCGTAGAGATATTAGGTTAAATATTTATTATTTTACTTTATATCACCACTCAAGCATAACCTCATATATGGGTGGAGTATTTTAAAAAATATATAGAAAAAAAAGATGAAAGAAGAAACCATTTTATAGTTTATAATCATAAAATAAAAGGAAATACACCATATCCAATCCTTACTTTAAATGCCACATTCCCACCCATTATGAACAAGAATATGATTAGATACCTAAAATGCAATTATAACATAAATAACATAAATAATGGAGCATGTATCAGAGATAACATTGGTCTAAGTGTTTATTTTATGCTCTACTATGGATATGAACGTAAATTTTACCAAAAAACCCAAACCATACTAGGTGGAATACATTCAAGAGATGATTGACTCAAGAATGATTTGAATGCCACAATCAATGGCCTACATCAAGCCATAAGGTGTCTCCTAGGAAATTAGGGTATGATAGTGACTATATATTTGAGGCATCTTGGAGAGGTGATAATTTTTTCATTGTTAAAATATATTAGTGTTATCTCATATTCAATAATGATATGCAAGAGGAAATGGAAAATTATTTTTTCATTGACATCCTAGTTGTCAAAAAAACACTTACTATGTTGAATTGTATCACTAGAATTGACTTTATCCTTCCTTATTATCATAAGCCAAATATTTAATCTAAGATAAAGACTATTTTGTTTCATATCATAACGGGTTTACTTGCTAGGTGTTTGTCAAAAATATTATATGTAAATTCTTTCACAATATTCATTCATGCCAATTTTTGTATGGTTAGAAGATATTGTCAAATTATGTGCATTTTTAGTGTTGGATGAAAAACATTTCCATCTTATTTTTGTAGATAATTCACCAAGAAATTATTAAATCTATGATAATGTCACTCTAAAGGAAATACTTATTCATTTGAGTAGATATAAATAACTATGTGGTAGATTTAAAGAAGAAATTGCAACCTATCTTTTGGATTAGTGATTCCTAACAATGCTTTGTTCATGAAGGTAAACAATTAGATAATCTCTCTGAACTAATTAATTATCATATTTTCTATGTATCATCTATTTTCTTAAAACTACAATTGTGTTGAGGAATTGTGGTTATCAAGAAGTATTTTAGATATACATTAAAAAATTAATCTACCTACCTAGTTGATTGGTTGTGTTTAGGATATAGTAGAAGAGAAATCTACCTCCCCATTGCCTATACAGTGGTTGAATTTTAGACAATGTCGATTATGGAGCTTTTTAGTGCAACCAAGTTTAAATATTGACAATGATAAGAATCAGGTAAATGAACTACTAAATTGTGACATTACTTAGAATTATGCTTCTAACATTTATTAGAATGAGGTAAGTCAATAATGAGATGTGTCAATTTTGATATCCACACTTTATTGGGTATAAAGTAGAAGTAACATATACAAATATTTTCTCTTTGATGGATCATTTGTAAGTGGAAGTCCCTTTTGTTGGAATGAAAATACATCATTAATGGACACTTCTTATAAATTAAGGACCTAGCTCATACTACAAATTCAAATATATTTCCTGTTGAATCACAACTATTTACTATGACACTTTCCTCACTAAGGTGGCAAGACCCTAAAATAAGAAGGGAAAAAATGGAATTTTTGACTAATTTCTTTTATTCAAAAAAAATAAAAATGTAATGTGTTTGTTTCTATAATTTTAATCTTATAAGTGTGATTTATGCTTGTATTTGTAGTGGGACTTGTAAAATTTTAAGTGTAAAGTGAAGCCATACTTGCTTTTCTTTGCCACAGGCCTTAAGTGCCTATAGGATGTGATTTTAATTATATAATGGAAAAATATTTGCATATTTTAGTCAAAATGAAAAGAAAAATTTTACTAATTTCTTTGAAATCCAATACAAGTCACTTTATGTCTAAGAGAGTGAGTGTCACATATATGTTTATTTTAAGAACTATCTTGGCCTCTTCCTAAAATAATTTCTGATGTTAAAGGGAAACATCGTCGAAAAAGGGAGATTGATTATCCTTTAGGGTGGAATTAGGATGATGAAAATCGAGAGGTAATATTAATGCTAAGGTATCTTTATGTAATGGTAAAATTAATGACCACAAGTATCACAAAACATGCAAGGACGAATGGTATGTAATGTATAGTGCACTTTGTAGACAATATAAGGAGGAAACGATCCACAATAGGAGAAGATGATTTGGTTTGAAAATCACCATAATTAAATAGGGCATGTAATTTTCACTGAAATGGATGGTAATTGGTTACATGGCTAGTGAGATGCATCAATCACAAGGAGGTATCGTTATATTCTTGGTGGTTAGTGTTTCCATATCTTTTCTAGAGACTACAGTGGCCCCGACCATTTTCATTCGTGTGCCACCACTGCATGCATTCTAAACTTGGTGAAAATTGGTTTCATTTTTTGTATTTTTAAATGACACAAGGGTAAAATTAATGGGATACAGGTGTTAAACCAAATCAGGGATGCTGATGAAAGAATATGATGGTTTCCTGTATTACCACATAGGTAGATCCAAAGTGATATTGGGAAGATTTAATATGCCATCATGGGAGCATATACTTCTCCTAGGGGATAGGTGAGAAGGTGGCTTGAGAAAAGTCACAAATATATATGATACTTTCATGACAGATTGGTGCTTCAGTAATAATAATTGTGGGCTCAATAGGAAATTGTAGGGATGATTCATCATATGAGGAAGGTTTAAAGGCTAGAATTTGTTGGAACATTATTAGTATACAAAAATTAGATGGGTCTATGTATTTCGTTATTGTTGAGGGACCATAATAAGTGTAAGAAATGTTGTATCCTCAACTATTTTAGGAAATTTTAGTGAAAGTGGAGATAACCTAGTTCTTATACATGGAAGGAAATGCAAGGCTATAAATGTTGACATGGTATTTTAGTTCACAACAAGTTGGTAGATAGCAGTAAGCTTCCCTCCATAGGTGAAGCTCATGGTATGGAAGAAACAAGAATGAAATGTGTAGTGCCTCGTTCTAGTTTACTGACCTTCATATGACATTAGCATTGATTTAGCCTTAAGGCTCACACATTATTATTTCAGGGCTTCAATTTGAGGATCTGCACACTTGACTCTACTATTAGCAGATGTGATGGTTATGCTATTATCTAGCTGATGTTCTGATGAAAATAGTTGTGATGGGTGTGTTTGTTTCCTAGCCGATGTTATGATGATGATAGTTGTGATGGATGTATTTATTTCCTAGTTGATGTTGTGATGATGATAATTGTGATTGATGTGTTTATTTCCCAGTTGATGTTATGATGATGATATCTTTGATGGATATGTATATTTTCTACTGATATTATGATGATGATAGTTGTGATGGATGTGATCATTATGTTAGCTACTTAAATTGGTTGTGGTTCATGGTGAACAACGATGTGGATGATTAGGCCATGTTGATGATTTAACATATGCTATTATGTCAATGAATAACACTGTGAAACATTATTATTGATTATTATGGAGTATGGAAGGAGACAACCAGATGCACTCGCAAGTGATGAGTCAATGATATCTTGTTTGATGAAATTGAATATTTTGTATTTGAAATTTTAAGTTTCACTCTAATTTTTTACTATAAATTATAATTACATATTAGTGGTTGTAGGCACAATTTACTTTCTTGGCTGAATGATGCACATATGGGTGATGAGGCTGTAGAGATAATTGAAACTTCATGGTTGATGTGGGATAGCATCCATGATTTCACCCACTATCACTCCCACTGTGACTTGAATGGAATGGTTGGGATACCTTCACCTTGAATATCACGATGTCTTGGGGGCATGCCCTATATTGGGTCACTCATGAAAATTTTACTAGGGGATGTTCATCGAGGCAGATTCCTTGATCCCCAACACCATTAGTCTCATTATAGAGGGAAACACGAGAGATGATAACAGTATATGTCTTTTATCCTAAGTGTTCCCCTCGTATTCACTCGATTCTTGAAGGGAAAGCGACGTGGAACCCTTGGAACTCAAGTGAAGTTCTTGAAGGGATTGACCGACTTAGCACCCTTGGCATCAAGAAGAAACTGTTAGGTGTGGCACCCTTTGAACTTCAAAGGGTAGTTATTGAAGGGAACAACTAACTTAGCACCCTTGGCATAAAACAAAACTACTAAATATAAACAAGATATGAAAATCCTACTAAATCACATAAGGAATTAAATGAGGTTTCATAACAAAGGAAATGAAATCAAGAACAAAACTTGGGGTGAAGGGAGGATAGACAAAAACAAAATTATTGTACCACTTGAGAACTCTAGCCTTCCAAAGTTAGAAAATATTAGGTAGATAATGTGCATAAGTATTTTAATCGGTAAAAGCAGGGGGAAGATGGGCGTATAGTTAATTAGAAATATTAATCCTAAAATAGTTAAACTTCATTAAGAAAATCGGGTGGTAAAAAAAAAAAAGATTACTCAATTAAATTAGAGAAAATTAGAGAACCTCCATGTGGCAAGAGCCAACGTAATATATTCATCTAAGAGGAAAAGTGAGTGTAATTTCGAGGTAGGTAGGGGACTAAATTTGATACTTATCATTTGACATCAGTAATGAACAAAAAATGAATGTTAGAAAAGGGGGATCAAGAGAAAACTAGGATAAAAAATAGGGTGCCTTTTTGGAGTGAGGGAAAATATTATTTTTAAATTAAAATTTCAGCTAATTATTTTGGGGAACTTTGGTGAGAGGGTGACACATGGATGGCTGAATATTAAATTTTTTGAATTAATAACAAAATATTTAACTATGCATGAAGTGCTAAGTGTCACCTATGAAGCCTCCTATAAAGTAAGGGGAAATCCATGGGAAAACGATATTTTTTCTTACCCTATAGTTGCACATATGAGACTAGGTTATTCTGAGTGACTATGAGCTTAGTGATTTTGGTGAGGTAGAGATATTTAGAGATGGAAATATTGAGCCAAGGAGTGATCACCTCTATCAACTAGCAAATGTCCTATATTATACAACCCTATTGTAGCTCCAGGTTCCACGGTGAAGAAGAGTACCCAAAGAGCTTTGATGTTAGTTGGTGGACCACTAATCTATTGGAATACATCAATATTCACACTTTGAGACTCACGATAGGAAGGGGGCACAAGTAGTAGCAAGGCCAAGTTCAAATCTCCTCTTTAGGGTGAACGATACATGTTGTATTCATGGTGTTCTATTACATGATTTTGGTGTATCTATGGCTAATAGAAAGTAAAGAAAAAATATAATATTTAGAATGAATTGTAATTCATGGATGTTTGATGTAAATGCCTTAATATGTTTGCATTTCCAATGTTGGTGGGCGTTTAAGGTGTTTCATGATCTTGGTATGGATGTTGCTATCTAATAATTAGTTAAATTGAAAATATGTATTTCCTCACGGTTGTAATCTAAGCTTAAATGTATTATTTATAGACAAAAAAATTGTCTTAGGGAAGGTCCCTACAAAATGGATACACTACATATGTTTAAATACATCATAACCAAATATGTACAACATAAACCCCATCTAAAACTTCCTTTTCCATTTCTTTAAATCATTGGAATTTCTTTATGGACTTTGATTGAAACTTTCCATTATGTTTTATTCCCTCCCATTTTTCTATATAAATGATTTGATATTTTTTATGGATTTTATAAAATTAATTAAAATAATTAAATTAACTAATTGATCAATGTAATTATGTTGAAGACATTAATACAACCCCCAAAAAAAAAAAACTCTCATAACTCTCATAACAATTTTGGTCAATTTCCAACCTAAAGATAGATATCTATATGCCTAAAGTACCATCATAAAGATTTTCTAAATCCTTATAGTAGAATGTGTTGATGTCATGATGAAGATTTTTTACCTTTTATCAAAATAGGTATATAAATATTGTATAACATAAATATAATGGCAGGCTTTTTTTATGACCAATTTGCAAGAAAAAGTAAATTATGTAAATTATGAGTGTTTGTATAAAGAATATGAACTAGCACACCCACATTAATAAATGTGATTGATATAAGTAGTAGGGATTAACTTATTTGAATGTATAATAACATAGTATGGATTAAATTCAAATTTTATTTAAACTTTTGTTTTTAAGAGAGATTAACAGAAAAGAATCATACACGCTTACTCAATATGTTGATTTTAACATATTAACCTAATATATTAACGTCTTTTTTCTAAACCTAGAATAATAAAATATAATATTTTTAAAATAGTGAAATAAGCCTAACCTAAAACTACCTAAAATAAAATAAAAAGTAATTAACCTCAATTAATAAATCCAAAATATCAACTAATAAAACCTAAAATAATTAATCTAAATATTTTAAATTTAAATTATTAAAAAACAAAATTTAAACGAGAATAATAAACCTACGTTTTCAAAAATCAACATATTTATAAAAACATATCATGAAAGAAATAAACATAGAAGTAAACACACACAAAATATATAAATAAATATATATATATATATAAGCTAAACAAATAAACAAAACAAATAAAACATAAGCTAAACCTAATAGGAACCTAAACCTAATAGGGTATATGTGATTATCAAATGGGTGTGAACGAACCGATGGCGGGTGTGAATGTGGCCATGCCAAAGAGACGGGTGTAAACACATTGTGAAATTAAACCTTTTGTTAAGTATTCATTATTCAAGTATATACTTGTTGTTGAAGCACTCGAGTTGACTAGTAACCAAACCAAATTATTTGATTCTATGACTAACATGTATAGAGCAATAAATGACATTTAAAGTAAATGTGTTATCGAAACTGAGAATTATTTAAAATATTGTTAATTTATCTATTAAAAAAAAAAACTTCCTCAACCCTAATTCCAATATAAATCACTACTATCGTGTAACAATAAACTGAGACAAATAAAACATAATCTAAACCTATTGACATATATGCAGCTATCACACTGGCGTGAACTAACTGGTGACGGGAGTGAATGCGGCGATCCGAGAGTGACGAAATTTTTCTGAATTGAAATTTTTTGAATTAAACTAGTTCCGTAATATGATGATATTAGAATCCAAATTCAAATGTGAACTTCATAACTATGATTGGTTGGGAAAATCGATTAGGTGAGTGTTAGGCTGGCCAGATATTCACTGTCGTAGTTACACTGTCTCTAATTGAGCAACAGAGAGGCAGCACCCTGCGAGGTAGAGTGTGCCACGCTTCACTTGCCTCCACCTTCTCCATCAGTGGCCTCTGCTACTAGCTATGCCTACTCCATCGATCCAAGACCCGCCATATATTTCTCACTTCTGCACACTTCTGGTTTGAACATTTCCTAGGGTACATTCCCCTGGGTTGGAACGCCCTCAGTTTAGTTTTAAAAATAAAAAAAATTCCCAGTCTTAAAAGTTTCAAATATCCAAACTCCAGGCAACCAGAAAAACCTTTGCTCGCTGGCTGCCACTTTCAATTAAATATCTAATACCAATGAACAAGTGTCACAACAATTTGTTTATAAGAATTTGTTAAAACATTGTTCTCCTACTTATGCTTACGACGGTTAAGCTCTTAGTTATTGATTTTATGCTTACGACGGTTAAGCTGTCAGTTAATAATTATAATTTAATAGTTATTTCACATGGAATATGACAGGAAAATTTTGTACTTTATATAACTCGGTTTCTTTTCCTATCTGATGCAATAATTATCTCTTCAAATAATTTCTTAATTTTATTAAAAATATTACTAATTTTTTTTTTTTTTTTTTATTAAAAATATTAATTTTTTTTTCTTAATTTTATTAAAATTATTATTAATTTTCATTATTTTTAACATGAATATAGTTTTTTTTATCGAAAATAATTATTTAATATTTAGTCCCTGATCGGGGTGCCAGCAAAGGGAGGATGGCAACAGGACAACGCCACGTGGTGGGGCTTGTCAGTAGACCATCACGCATTAGAATAATACCGCACGGTGGTAATTGATCCCGCACGCGCCTCACTAAATGATCAAGATGCAAGCCGCCCCAATTCATCAATGCATGGCGGAGAATGGAAAGGTACGCCGGCTGCGGGGTAGGAGAATGAATAAGGTAAGTTCTCGCTATTGTAAAATAATATTTCAAACAGTAGATGTAATCCAGACAAGAGCATCAACAGAGGACTTACAGGAACAGGAAGCTCAGCATTGCAGGTGGAGGATTACTTGGGATGTACTGGTCCTCATCACTCTAATTTTAAAATTAGGTTTTCCTGTTAACATTCTGACAATGAAAGAAGGAGGTTTTACAGGAATTACAAATAATTTTCTGTTCACTGTTATCTTTTTTATTTTCTATGGTTTGCATGTAATGGTAGAGGGGGTTCGTTTGGAGATAGAACCCTGCTTTCATAGCCCTCCTAGTCCTAATTTCCAGTACCTCAGTTATGTCAATTTGCATGGGTTAAGTCTGTGCTTTTCTAATGAATATGAATGTATGTTCCTCCGTAGTTCTCTTGGCCCTAATTACCAACACCTCAGATATGTCAATTTGCATGGGTTAGATCTGCGTTTTTCTAAAGCATTTGAATGTATCTTCTGGAATTCCTTTATCTTGGTCTTGAATGGTCTGGTAAAGGTTCTTATTTTTATTCAAAAGTACTTGAAAGAGAAGGCCACTGGGTATCAGAAGCTTAAGGGTAGGGTTCGCTTTCAGCACTTCTGTGTCCCTTGCCATACCAGGCTTTCATTAATTACCTAAGTGTCTGAGTCTGCAATAGGAAGTTTTGTTGTCTCAAATAATATTCATGCATATGGAATGGGAGGTCTATACAAATATGGGTTTACTCTTCTCTTATGTCGCAATTTCATTGGGTGAGTCCTATTTTCCAAGGTACTACACATATTTTGTTTTCTCTGGGAAAAACCTTTCTCTTGTTAATTCAATGGTGGAGGAAAGTTGGAAATGAGAGGGCACAATTTGTTAATTTTCAAAATATTGAACCGCGCAATCAATATTTCAATGCTCAGATAAAGGAGAATCATCTGGAGTTTAATATTGAATCTAAGTTTCACATAATTGTCCCCTTTCGATATACATGGTCTCTATCATTCACAAAATCAGACAGTCTCTGTCAGGGCAGAATGAAAAAAGGAAAAAATGGTAATCGTAAAGACACAGGTAAAAGGAAGAAGCTACAACCAACTCAGGTAGTTGGTCCAAGTAAAAGAGGTAGAAAGAGTAATAAGTAGAATCTTGAAAAAGACCAATTTTGGTTGGCTTATAACTCTCCGAGGTGGCCAACATACCTGGTTTCCTTCGGGCAGATTGAGGCTACCATCTTCTTTAAAATATGTATAGCAGATTTCTTTTAAAAAAATATAAAATAGAAAGGTAGTAAGAAATTTACAAAAAAAATAAAAATTATTTAATATTTAATCATTTTATTTCAAAACAATAATTTTTTTGTCAGTTCAATCATAGATTATATCAGGTTGACTTGTGAGTTTAGAAACTAAGACTTAAAGCAATATAAGCCATAAAAATCACATATGGATTGCTCATCCATACCCTCAACTAGATTTTTTCCCTTGAATCGATGACCTTTACATCATATCGGTAATGACTTAATAGTACACCCCATCACCTATAATTCTACTCCATGTGGGATTCAAAGCAATAACGTTTACACATTATTTTCACTCATAAAAATATTTTTAAATACATAAATTGATGAAAACATATTATGATTTCCATAAAGCTAATAGTTTATAACATGTTAAATATATTTTAATATATAATATTTAAAAGCTAATAAGTTTTTATTTTGAGAAAGCGAGAAATTATATAGATAGATATATATTAATGATTTCACCAATATTTCATATTTGAAATTACATATTACTTCAAACCCTATCTTCATATTGACCTACTCTGTCTACTATCTAAGCTTTCTTCCATGTAACCTCATATTAGCTTCCTTTGTCTCATATCTAAAGTCATCTCATTTTCATATTGATATGGTTTACTTGATATTTCATTTTTTATTTTTTCCTACACCCATTATCATGTTGAAAAATATCGTACTAAACATGTTTTAGCTAATATTCTCAACCACTCACATCTTCATGTATGGTGGGATGAGGGGAGATGTTAGCTTAAAAAAAATGTGTTTCACATTTAATATATGAAGATGAGGTTTACCGTGACTAGAGATATTTCTTAAAGTATGCATAGTTTTATATTATATCTACAATCACCAACAATCTCTTATATGGGTAGAGTAATTTTATACAAATATATACAAACTTGGAGATATTTCGTAAATTATGCATTGTTTTACTTTATCTAAAAATTTGAAGATATTCAGTAAAGTATATCACCTACAACCTCATATATAGGTAAAGCATTTTTACCGAAATATATAAAAATTTCATCTATTCATAATATTAAGAGAAATGTACCCTATCTCATTCTTCTCTTAAATGTTACATGGCAACCATTAAGAAGGGTGTGATTAGATAAGTAACTTGTAAGTATAAGATAATTATCATAGAGAATGGAGTATGTATGTAACATACTATTTTTCACTATTTCTGAAGGTGTTTATTTCATGTTCTACAATGGATTCAAATATAGATTTTACCGTCAAATATCATCTACAATAGGTGGAATATATTCAAGTTATGATGGTTTGAAAATGATTTGAATGCCTCAAGAAATGATGTACATCAACCTAGAAGGGGTCTCCTAGGAAACTAGAGCAATAGGTGGAATATATTCAAGTTATGATAGTTTGAAAATGATTTAAATGCTTCAAACAACGACCTACATCAACATAGAAGGGGTCTTCTAGGAAACTAGAGAACAATAGTGATTGTATATGGAGGAATTTTTTGGAGATGATAATTATTTCCCTCTTATGATATATGAGTGTGATCTCACCTTAAAAAATGAAATTTAATTCATGATGAGAAAATAGGCTTTTATTGGCATCTTCATTGTCACCAATGTACTAATCTTAAGGAATCGCTAGAATCAACTTTAACCCTCCCTATTGTCATGATTCAAATCTTGAACATAACAGTGAGACTCTTAGGATCTATATCCTAATGGATTCACTTTCCAAATGTTTTTCAAATATATTATATGAGAAGTTTTTCGAAAATTGAAACGTGCCAATTTTTTTATGCTTAGCAAGATATTAAAAAAAATTGTGCATATGTTAGAAGAAAAACATTTTAGAGAAATTGTCTTTGTAGATCCTCATACTAAGAAAGGATTTGATATTATGATCATGTCTCTCTCAAAGATATACTTATCCATATAATTGAATTTGAATAGTTATGCGGCGGATTTAAAGAAAAATGGAACATAGTTAGATTCCTACTTCCCAACAAGGCCTTCTTCATGAGGGTAAATAATTAGATGATCTCCCTAAGTCGATTAATTATTGTGCATAAAAAGAACCAACTCTTGTATTAACAATAGAATTGTGTGGGGAATGGTGGGTATTAGGATTCGTCTTAGTGATACAATAAAATATCAATCTACCTCGATTGGTTACCAGATGTCTTTTAGCGATATAATAAAATAAAAAATCTACCTCCCCATTGTTGATAGAGTGGTTCGTTCTTAGACGGTGTCAATTATGAAACATTTTTGTAAAACAAACTTAAAATATTAACATGGATCATAATGATGCTTCTATTAAAATAACTTATGTCAAGCACTCAATGTGTGAATTGTGATATCAACACTTTACTAAGGGATAAATTTGAAAAATGGATACAAGGTCTTTCTCTTTGAGGGAGGTTCTGGTGGTTGAAGATCCTGGTATAAAGAAAATACATCATAAAATGGATGCCACTAATTGAAGATACTCCTCCTATAAAGAAAAGATATCATGAAATGGATACCTCTAATTCAAATAAGGATCTAGGACCTAGTTCCTAAAAAGAATTTCGATCTCCTAATATTATATCACAACTACTTGTAAGAGTTTTTTTTTTTTTAAAAGAGTTTGAATAATGGTTTTTAATAAAAAAAATTATAATGGATAAAATGAAAAAAAATATTAAAAAAAAGTTTGAATAAATTTTTTAATAAAAACAAATATAATGCATGTTATTTTTGGAGTTTAAAATCTCATTATATAGCTTAGTATGCTGAGATGTGTAAGCATTTGCCATTAGAGTTGATATGTGCCATTTAAAATAAAAATAAATTATGCTCTAAATAGAAAAATAATGTTGGCTATAATAATAATAAAAAAAGGAATATGTTGTAAAGTAATTAGAAGTAAAAAAATTGTGTGAGTGAGATGTTTAAACCTTGTACTTTTCAGAAATATTTTAACAAGAAATTTAAATAAACTATATGAAGATCTATGTTACCTAATTTATGTTGATATCAACTTCATATATATCTATATATAGAAAAAAAATTGTTAAAATAAAATATTTTAATATTTTATATATAAAAAAATTCAATATAGGTTATCAATAAAATATTTTAATACTCACATATCCTTATTTGGATTCATCAAATTTTTTGATGTACATGTCATGTAAAATATGTTAATGAAAATTTTATACATATACTATATAATTAAAAATATATATATGTTTATACTATAGAAAAATAATTTTTATGGTTAAAAAGTTTATTTACTACTATATAATATATAAAGCATTTAAAAATACAATTTAAATAATAAAAACTATATATAATATTTTACATTTTAAAAAATTTTGCATGTCAAAAAATTTAATTTTCTAAATTCATATTAAATCTCTACTCAAAATCTATTTGACGCCATTGTAAATATTGAAGTTCCCTTATAATTACTTTACTTTACTTGGTCTCTACTTTGTCTCATGCCTTTCACACATACTTATAAGAAGAGATTTTATTTCAATAATAGCATTAAACTTGCATTTTTTTAAAGACAAAACGAAAATAAAAACTTTCAAGAGCTTGGAAGACGAGGAGGAGGTGCCCAACTCATACTGCAAACTTTGCAACTCTTAGACGGTATGTATCTGTCATTTTTCTCATTTTTATGATGTATATACGTTATATTAGGACCTGGCTTGAGCATTGTTAGTATGCTGGGGGGTTACTCTCGTTTCTCTGTTTGCTTATCCCTCCGCCAAACCCTGTCCACCCCTGCTTTCGGGACCCTTGTGTACCAGTCTTATTTTGCCTCTACACTGCTATAACCACTACTCAGCTAAATGTAAGGGAAGTTTGGTATGAGATTCGCCCTACTACTCTAATGAATTTGCAGCGATGGCATACTAGTAGGGCTAGAATCCATATGCATACTGGATGCAGTAAGAAGCCGACTTGCTGGCCTCTCTTCAGCCAGGGGTTACGGGGATATATTACTTCCATAGGTCATTGTTGCCGCACTCAAATCCTAGCTCATGTTCTGAATTCGATGGTCCCCTGTCACTCCGGCACCCTTGTGGTTTCACCTCAGTGTTTCCGCATCAGTCTTCAAAGGGTCCAAAACCCTCAACCTTTGTTTACCTCGCTTTCTGCTTGGGGTTTTCAAATGCTTATAACCAAGTTTTCATGGTGGAATTTGACCAATGATAGCACTAATAAGTCTGCGACTCTCTGTCACCCAGATGGAAATTATAAACCTCTGCATAGGTTACTGCTTCTGGAAATTAGGAGTTGCTCCCAGTCGGCTTCTATAACTAGAAATTCTGAAGGAAAGCAAATCAATGTATCCATCTGCAATACAGTGATAAATTCGCTGTCTGTTCGCCTACATAGGAAAAATTTCATCATGGGGAAACGACGCTTACGCTCTGAAAAGGCAAAGGCCAAGCAACAGGTTCTGCAGGAATAGGAACCAAAGAAACGAGGAAGAAAATCTAACCAGGAGCGCTTAGAGAACTTGGTAGTCAACTATGTTCTGGGAAATTCCTCTCCTGCTCGTCAGCAAATTCGTGGTTGGGAAAGAGATCTTCAGACAGATCCTGAAGACAATGATACAGAGGCTGAAATTCTTGATTTCATCCAGGACCCTCGCAACACTCGAGGACGTCTTACCTTATTTAACCAAACCATTCATACATATTGGTTAGTGAAATGTCTTCTTGCTAAAGCTATACAAAGCTTGCACCCTGCCCAGATCAAAGTAGAACAATCAAAGACTGAACTGCAGCTCAAGGATCGACTGGAGGATATGGACAACCAACTGCAGCATATTAAAATTACTCAATATCAAGCAACTGACCGAATTCAAAAAATGGATGACAGGTTAGGCCGCATGGAGAAACTGCTCCAGCAGCTGCAGCGAGTAGAAATGCCTGGGTCTCATGCAAAAGACCTAGCCCCTATTTCCTCTTCAGATGAATAGACTTTATAGTATTTTGTTTTATGGTTTTTTTGCAAATATGTGAACTTCTTATATATTATATGCTTGATAATACTTCACTATTAGGACAGCTAGCTAATGCGACATATAAAAGGAAAAGACAATTCAATTTTGGAATGCTTTCAATGCACTCAGATGGCCAACAAACCTGGTTTCCTACGAGTAAGTTGAGGCCATAGTAGAAATTTTATATTGTAGCCTGTCCTTCAATGATAAATAGAAAATAGAAAGGCCCCACCCAACTTACAAAAAAAAAAACCTTTCAACAATTTCTTTCAAATCCAATATTTGTGAGAGAGTATCTTAAATATTTCTGATTTTAGCAGCTAACATTCCCTAAGTTAAATGGAAACATCATCAAAAAAGTGATGTTGTTGTCAGCATCTCCTTGATGCGCTGCCGAGCTGTGGTGATTAGCAATCGAATCCTTCTTCGACGTCAAGTTCTTATAAGTAAAGTCATGTAGTCAGTTCTGACCAATTTGACGGTGGTCGATGATTGGTCAGTGTGTCGCAGATGTCTCCATTTATTTCGGTCGAATTAACAGGCAAAAAATTGTGACAGCAGTGTTGTGGGAAAAAGGGCCCCGAATTATTTGAAAATCTAGATTTCGATCACATCAAACACATCAAGGGAATTAAGATCTTTCTGGCTGTTTTTAACCTGCAACTCCTCTTAAGGTCTTTCTGGTTGTTTTTCACCTGCAACTCATCACCTTAATTAGCAATGTTAAAGAGCCTCCTCCAAAGGCTTATAAATTTTATGATTTCACAAATTTACATATGCGCCAACTAAAAATCTTAGCATCCCGTAAAGACCTTTGATAATCCTTTTCCACTTCAAGCACTAAACTGTCGATGATAACAAAGCTTATCTGATAGATATGAGCAAAGTTAGCCATTTAGCTTTGTTCATGTTTATCAAAGTTCCAGAATATATATTTAAAACTCTGCAATTCAATTATCCTTAACGGTATTAATGAAAAGAAAGATGGACGATAACTCAAATTTCAAGTTTCCAGTATATGAGTTACGATAAAATTTCGGTAATATTAATAATAGTGCATTCACATATTGATTAATTACGCTCCAGGGAATTGATGAGAAGGAAGATCAGAGTATAATAAAATAAAACGATATGAAATATGAGAAGGAAGATCAACGATATGAAATATGATAGTACTGTGTACAACAGAATTACCGGTGCATTCTCATGTTGATTAATCTGAATTTAAATCAAATTGCTCGTCACGAATAAAGCAACACAAAGGACAGACCAGAAACCGAAAAAAAAGAACAAAATCACCATGAAAAAACAAATTTTGAAACAAAGTTTCAGGAAGACCATTGCTTTCAACCGTTAGAATTTCTCTGTGGTCTTTGACCGAAACCTTCTATTCTGTTTCATTTCTCTGATCTTTTGCTCATGTTTATTAGTTGCCAGACATTTAATCATGGTTATAAATGAGTTAATATTTTTGATTGATTTCATACAAATTTAATGGGCCTCACTTCGCTTGCCCACACCTCCTCTATCACTGCCGTCTGCTACCAGCTATGCCTACTCCTTTGAACCAACCACCAAAATATCTTTCTCACTTCCGCGCACTTCTAATTTCGTACATTTCCTCGGATTCAATTCTCTGCCCCAAACAAGGTTAACGGGTAACTGTCAGATTTGTTGAGGAAATATGCTCACGTTGAAAAGTTTGAAATATCCGAACTACTTGCAGCCATTATTCTTGACTCCACAATAAGCCTAGGACTATTGGCTGCCTATTCCATTTAATAACCCAATCCCAAAGAGACGTCCCCAAAAAAATTGACTATAAGCATTTTTTAAAACACAGTTCCTCTCTATAGATATGACCGTTAGGCTGTGAGTTATTAATAAATTTTTATGATTATAAGACGCATATTTTCTATTAATATAACTATAATATTTTCTTTGATTTGATGGAATAATTATCCTTTTTAAAAGTACTTTTCTTAATTCCATTTTAAGATAATACTAAATTTCTCGTTTCTTTTTCTTTTTGATATAATTTTTTCGAAGGAAAAGTCTTAATTTTCATAATATAAAATATTGAAAATTATACAATATTTGAAAACAAAAAAAATATCTCAAAACTGTTGGCATTGCCACAACTTGTGTAAGTGTTTCATGATTGTAACTGTTATGATGTACATAATATATATACAAATACATATGATGTAACGTAATATATATACAAATATATAAGTCTATAAACCGACACAAAATGACAAAAATTGAATTTCCATCTATGAACTTTGAAGAGTCAGTGGCTGCGGTCCCTATGCATGATGATCTAAGAAAGACTTGTGGAAAAACTGATAGAGGTCATGACCATACTACTCCTGAATCATCCAATAAGAAATAGGCGGATGCACTGCCTCCTTGGAAATGTTATCACAAAGGTGGTTCCTCAACATGTAGACATCACTCGGCATGATATATAGTCAAACTTTGCTTTTAAAGAAATAATTTCATCCAACAAATTTTTGAATGTGTGTATGTCAAATTTTTAAAATCTTCAAAGATTTGAAGTTTGCGTCATCCTTTCTCAAGGGAAAAGATAAAGATAAGAATATTTTTGAAGTTGTTTAGTTCTGAAAAGTTATTTATGCCTCCCCGTAATCCCATTCTCATCTTATAATAATTATCTTCACTAAGATATAAAACTTCTCCACCACCTCAACCTACTTCTTGTGCCAATCCATCGAAATAAGACCAAGGAACAATTTTGTCGATGATTTATGCATGTGTTGCTGTCTAGTTTCTTCATCCAGAATCATACTATAGAAGAAGTAATGTGAGAACATGAGCGCTGAGAGTTCGGAATCTTCTCTTGGAAGATCATATTGTTCCTACCTATCGAGATACACCAACAAAGCAACAAAGATAGGTTACGATGTTTTGGAGGGTGGGCTTGATTCCACAAAGATTCTGAAAGTATCTCCTAGCCACCTGATATTGAAATTTTTGGTATAGTTTTGTTTATATATAGTAATATTTATTTTTTATTTTTTTTTATTTTCATAATATTTTATTTCAACTTTTTTTATTTTTTATTTAACATGGGCCCTTAATTTTTCGCAATTCTTTAATTATTTGATTTTATAATTAATAATTTTTTTAACTTAAAATATATATATATATATATATATATATAAAATCAACTATTTTTTTAATAGGTTTAATCAATTTATTACCATATAATTCATCTGTATACAATGTCTTCTCTAATAACCATATTAGGGAAATGTGTGTTTAATTTTGAAATTTTAATATATAATAGTGATGAAAATACATTATAATTAAAATAAAGTTCAATGCTTATTATATACTCATTGGATTTATTTTTATAACATTTAAAAGTTTAATATTTTTTTATCTTAAGAAAATGAGACTTTTTTAATTGTTATCTTTATTTTTATTTTTTTTATGATTATAAAGTTTACGGTTTATAAGAGAGTAGTAAGGATATATGTTAGATAAATATTTTATATTTGACATTATATTTACCTCAACTCTGACTTAATATTGACATGTTTTATGTATTATATGACTCTATTTCCATCCTCATATTCATATATTTTACCTAATATTCCATATTTTACATTATATTTATGTCTACACTCACTCTCATGTTGACATGTTCTATCTAGTTAAACAAATATTTTCCCCAAACATGTTTTATCTAATATTTTCCACTATTTTGATTCTCATGGATGGAAGAACTAGAATAGATGTTAGGTAAAACAATTTATGTTTTACATTTACCATATGAGGCTGGGGTGGGTGGATATAGTAGCTTAAATATGCAATTTTTACCTTACATCACCACTTAGGAACAACCTCATATACAGGTAAAGTAATTTTAAACAATTATTGAAAAAAAGGCCAAAGAAGAACCCATTTTCTAGTTTGTAATTATAAAATTAAGAAGCCACTATGAACAAGACTATGATGAGAAACCTAACATCTATGTATAACATAACTATCATTGTAACCGCCCCTCCCACATTTACCCACTTTCACTGGCCTTCCAGGGTAAACATGAGATGAGGGCTACTATGACATGACGAGACCTCCTAGCTTCATTAAGGAAGTGGATTCAACAAAATGAAACTTTACCTAACCTCCCTTAGGAGATACAAGACCCCATGAACTAAAAAACCACTCCAGGTGCCTAAATCCTAAGGTAGCTTTCCTTTCTAGTGATCTGGGCTCCTAGTCCTTTACATTCCAAGGAAAGTCAGTGAGTGTGACTTGCTACTCGCATGGATAACCCTACCTCCTAGTGACCACAGTCCATATTTCCCAGTTCTAAGGATGCAACCTCTAAAGCTGAGCTAATTTTTCAGGGCTAGTATCTACACGAATTCCCATAACTTGATAATACTTTATAGAAAAATGAATGACACCAGGACAAAGACATTAATATAAAACTTGTTCAAGGACTTGACCTAACTAGGCCTAACCATGATAGTAATTTCGTTAAACATATAATGAACATGAAAACTATAGGCCATGAATTCATATCTTAACATAGAGATCTGATACTTCTATGAGGACCATAAATAATGTTTAATTCTCTCTCACAATAGTTGTAATAATATTCATTAGGTTATATATTCAATAACCATTCATTTACCAATCAAAACATGATAAGAGCCATAACTACAATCTCACATAAAACCATGATTATAACTACCATTTAACCATAATAATAACAATGATAGAACAACCATAAAAACCACACTATAGTAATTACATTTACTCACAAAATACAAGAGGAAAAGCACTCTTATTAACATATGGAAAAGCGAACCAAGTCAGGGACTCCCACGTACCACTCGACCACAGATTGGGTTGAACCAAATCTTTCTTTCATCCAATCATCATTGTGCCACATTTAAAGCATGAATCTGAGATCTCATGGGGCAACCTTACCTTTTGTTCTCATAATGACATATGTAATCATCATTTTATGAATTGAATGAAAAGAGAGAGAAAAAACTATTGCTGTTATTCATGAGGCATGGGTTTCATTTTGAAGGGAAAATTATTTTTAGGTCAAGGAATGATTGAGTGCTTTTAGGTTTGTCATAGAGTCAATTGATTAATTTTCATGTGCAAATGACCCATTTGGGCATGTTAAATAATGTAAAGAAATTTTATTTGAGTCAAAACTGAGTCAAAAGACCCTCGAAGACCTTATCATGGTGCTAACATAAAGCCGACCTACATGCAGGGTCAAGTTGGCCTAAAGATAGCAATTTTTACCCCTCGCATGCCTATAAATAAGAAGAAAATCGACCTCATTTGGACTTGACTAAAGCAAGTTTGATCTTCTCAAGATAGAAGCTAGTAAAGGATGAAAAAGGAGAAGAACTAGATTGAAATTTTTGGGTGTCTTTCTCTCACTCTCACTCTCTCTCTCGTGTTAGGGTTTCTATATTTACTGGGCAAAAGAATTTTCTCAGAAGAATAATTTGTTAGGAAGAATAATTTTCTGGGAAGAATAATTATTTGGACAAAATTATTTGTTGGGCAGTTCGAAGTTGCAGAAGAGTTTTCTAGGAAGGTCGAAATTGCAAAAGAATTTGCTAGGAAAGTTGAATTTCTAGAATAATCTTCTAGGTAAGTTGAAATTATAAGAAGTTTTTGGAAGCAAGGTTTGACTTGCCCTTTTAGGGTCTTGATTGAGGGTCATAGATCTTGGAATTTTTTAATTGAAGTTTTATACGAAGAGAATAATTCTTGTGGGGTTTTCTCTGTGTTGGAGAGGTTTTAGCCCTCACTAATTGTCTACACCTTGTGTCCTATTGTCTTATTGATTTTATTGTTTGGAAGTTGTTTGATGATAAATAAGGCTAATAAAAATCAAGTGTAAGAAAAATCCAATCAAGTTAAGTAAAAATACATCACACACAACTATCAAAGTAAGAGAAATCAACCAATATAATTGGTCCTAGATTTCTCAACAAATCAAGCTCGACAAAATTGTATCTAAATATCTATAATGTTTCGATGGATATAATTTCAACTCGAATATCTATGGTTGCTCCACCTTCTTTTTTGTAAGATTAGTAGGTGCTCTCTATTTTCTATTTATAGTAAAATGTAGGTTTGAAAATACAAAATTAAGCGTCAACTTGCCCATAGGAAAACATGTATTTCTGAGTGCATTGTACGCCATCCAAAACAAATACATTTTGAGTCTACGTTCATCAAATACATCTTCAGTCTACATCATTTGTCATCAAATAACTAATATCGATGTCTGTACTTGCTATCATATATATAACATAAACATATTTCCTTCTCGATTCTGTCGAGGCACACATATTGGTGGTCCATGGGGTTCATTTCATGAATGCTTTTGTTTATCTCAGCGAAAGTTGTAGCTACTCTGGGTTCTCCCCCAAATTTTTGTACTGACATAATTGCCTTAACAAGAAGGCATTTTATCAACCAGTATGTTCTAATAGAATGATGAAACAAAGAAATTCTCCCCCAAGTTTGACCCGGGCTTGTAATAATTTGATTAATTTCATTCTTCGTAGTGTCTTCCTCTTTCTCTATATTTGTTCTGGCATCAGCTTCCCATCTATTCAAGATTTAATGAAGTAGGGTGTCTCCTCTGAATATTACTGAAATAAGGTTTCCATTAGTTCTCTGCTAGACCTCCTACCCAGCTGGGCTTAAGGATTCAAGACGTTGGCCTTGCCTTTGTCTTTGGTGTCCTTCTTTCCCTTCTTCTCTTTCCCCATAAGTTCTATAAGATGTCCTTCTAATAGAAATGTGTAGCAAAGGTGAATGGCTACAAGACCTATAGCATAGACATGATTACAACATCCAAGTAAGTTAAAAAACAAGATATTATACCTGCTCAGATTGCTATCCTCAACAGTAGGATAATTCTACTTTACGCGGCCACCTATTAGTTCATGCATGATACCCACCCAAGACTATTGTGAAAGAACGAAATAAACCTTAAATTACTATGAATTGTTCTATAAATTGTGTCGCTTGGATTGGGATTTATTTCGTTATTGTTGTATTATCAAACACAGATCCCATTCAGAACACACCGCGTGAAATCTCCACGGGAACTAAGCCATAGATCTTCACAGTCCCCGCAAGCAATACGATAAAGCGAGCGAGGTTTGGTTGTTCCTGAACCTCAAAGCATCTGAGGGGGTTTGGTTGTTCCTGAACCTTAAAGCAACTGCGATTGAATTTTTGAATCTCGTAGGCAGAAAAAGCTCATGGTAGTATACGTGGTGTCATCAATCAAAATCTGAACACAATATTTTTCTACCTGTTCAAAAATAGTTGGAGATAGGAAGACGAAAACTATCCTCTTTGATTGGCAGGATCTGCGCGGAAAAACTCATCATAAGAACACTTTGGTGTAATTATACTAATATTTTGTGCTAATTGGTGCATTCATATATAGATTAATTTGAATTCATTTGGTGCATTCATATATAGATTAATTTGAATTTCAAACAAATTAGGCATGATGAATAAAGGAAACCAAAGCAGGAATGTCAAAACGATTTTTGGAAAAAAGTTTTAAGGAGATCATTTCTTTGAACTGTTGGAATTTCTTTGACTTTGATAGAAACATTCCATTCTATTTCATTTTTGTTTTAATAAAAAAATTTCATAATGTTTCATTTCCTATTTTATTATATAAATGAGTTAATATTTTTTTTATGGATATCATAAAATTAATTATATTATATAAATTAATTAATTGATGATTGTAATTGTGTTGAAGACTATGATAACAATTGTTGGCTAGCCAATTCCCAATGTAAAGATAGATATCTATATGATCAATAATCATGTCCTTCCCTCTTTGAACTTTTATCAAAATAGGTGCATAAATATTGTATAAATTTTTTCAGTTAATTTTCAAAAAAATAATTAAGTAAATTATGAGTGTTTGTATGAGAATTCTGAACTAGCACAACTATATTAATAAATGTATTCGTTATATTTAGTGATTTTCACTTAGGAGATATTAACATAAAAAGTCGTATACGCTGACTCAATATATTTAATATGAGTTGTCTTTAGTGCGATTTTTTTGAAGGTATTTCTCATGGATTTTTTCGGTCCAATTTCTCCAAAATCAACTGGTAATTCATAGAAAATGTGTTTAAATACCGTAAATCAACCTTAAAATCTTTCACCGAATTTCAACCCCAGAATTTCCAAATTAATACGTTTATTTTCACATATTAACTTAACATATTTAATAAATGAATTTTTTTATAAACCGAAAAAAATATAATATTTTTAAAATCCTAAAATAAACATAACGTAAAATTACTTGAAAAAAAATAAAAGATAACAAAGCTAAATTAATAAATCCAAAATATCAACTAATACAACGTAAAATATTTAATCTAAAGATTTTCAACTTGAAATAATAAAATTAGGTTTAAAAAGATCAACCTAATTATTAAAACCTAAAATGTAAAACACAGGCATAGACTAAAATTAACAAAACTTAAAGATAAACCAATAAAAATTAAATAAAGAAATAAAACATAAAGAAAATAAGACCTAAACACATAAACAAACCAGCTAAACAATGAACCTAAATAAATAAACAAAATAAATAAAACATAACCTAAACCTACTGGGGTATATGCGACTATCACATGGGTGTGAACGAACCAATGACGGGTCTGGATGTGGCGATCCCAGAGTGACGGGTGGAAACACACGGTGTGAAATTAAACAGATGGGAAGAGTATTCATTATTTACGTAAATACGTGATGTTGAAGCGCTTAAATCGACAGTATAGATTGCAGTGATACATTAGTAACCAAACGAAACTATTTGATTTCAATGTGTTTATTAATATGTGTGATGAAAATAAATAATATTTGAATTAAATTTTTTATTATTTGATTTGAAATTGATTTCAATGTGTTTATTAATATGTGTGATGAAAATAAATGATATTTGAATTAAATTTTGTATTATTTGATTTGAAATTGAAAACTATTCAATGAAATTTTGGTGAAATAAATGATATTTGAATTACATTTTTTATTATTTGATTTGAAAATTGAAAACTATTCAATTGAATTTTGTGGAAATAAATGATATTTGAATTAAGTTTGTTATTAGAAATTGAAAACTATTCAATTATATTTTGTTTTTTTATTTTAAAAATAGAAAATTCTCCAATCTAATTTCAATATAAACTCTAATTTCAATATAAACCAAGCTTATAGTGTAACAATAAACCTAAATAAATAAATGTGAGTAACAAAACATAAACTAAACCTACTAGCGTATATGCACCTATCAAACTAACAATAAACCTAAATAAATAAATGTGAGTAACAAACAATAAACTAAACCTACTAGCATATATGCAGCTATCAAACTTGTGAACCGACTGGTGAAGGATGTGAATGTGGCGATCCTAGAGTGAGGTAAACCCACCGTGTGAAATTAAATAGATGGGAACATGTTACGTAACTCAACAGTGTGATAAGTATTCATTATTTATGTAAACATGTGGTATTGAATAAGGTGACATATTAGTGATTAAACTAAACTGTTTGATTGCAGTGTGATTAATATTGGGTGAAATAAAAGATATTTAAATTAAATTTGTGATTCTTTGATTTGAAGTTGAAAACTTATTCAAATAATTTTTATATGATTAATTTCATATGATTTATTGGATAATATATTAGATGAAGAATATGTTCTTAAAATTAAATCTTGTTCACTAATTTATTTAAAACATAAAATTCTTAAAACTCAGTTTCAATGTAAATTAAATTTACAACATATTATATTAATAAAAGTCTTTGTGATTTCATAAATTAAGAAAAAAAATATTATTTATCTATGATAATATAATAGAAATTTTCTATATAACATTAAAATAATTACGTCCATATATTGAAGAGGAATAAAGAGGAATAAAGTGCAGTTCTCGTTCTTTAATTTTAATGTGTAAAAATAAAATAATAAAATTATAAATTTGCTGGCAAAATGTGCCTCTTTGCTCACTATATTACAATGTAAATAATAAACAAAAAGCTTTACATCATAGTTGTGGCAATTGTAATATATACTAGTACACAATATTAAAAAAAATAATTATTTTACCTTACCTTAAGGTAATTATAACATATACTTCTTCATGATTTTTCTATCTTGGATAAGATTTCAAATGTAAATAATTACATTAATAATTACATTTTGCAACTAATCAAAACAATTAATCATAAAACCACTTATTAAAACAAATATATATAAATTATCCAATTCATAAAATATTCTTGCTATGAATTTATAGCACCTCCGTAACTCTTGCAAACTCGCGGTAACACTTGTCCACTTGATTTTAATGAGGTTACACTTGGAATGTACTGGTGCATTTATGTTTGATTCCAAGCTCGGATTTTCCAGCGACAGCTGTAAGGTTTACACAATTGATGAATATCTCATTGTACTACTAATTGGATGTACGCTGTTGATCTAGCTTTTTGGGAAATCGATGGCCGAGGCTTACGTGGGAGCCTTGCCTAGGCAACCCCGCCAAGCCCTACATCTACTCTACCCCATTACTCTTCATGCTATTTTCTTTTTCCTCTGTGCGCTATGCTGGTTCTCGGAAGTTTTCTCCCCCCGGAGTTCTAAACTCTCTGATCCAGTGAATACCATGGCTATCCATGAGGATGCCAAGCTAGCTCAGAAGGTAATCTTGTGGTTAAAACTAGCTTTTCTACCAAGTTTCCTCTCATTACTTGGGTCAAACCTTCGTTCTATCATTTCGGAGGATTACTATTCTTCTTCACAATTTTTCTTCTTCACTTAGGCCTTCGGCCTACCAACGTATTTGAATAATTGTATTTAGATTATGAAGTAGAGTATTAACCACCACTTCTCTGTCGAGCAGAAATATGGTGAAGGAGGCACCCATTTCACAATTGATGACCTTCTCAGGTAAATACAAGTTTTGGGTTTTAAGTTTTTATCTTTATCTTAAGTCATAATTTCATTTTTCCACATTACTCATTTTTGCATGTTTGTGTTGTTTGATAGGTATGCCCTCGAAGTCTCGTGGAAATCCTCATCTGCAGAAACCCTCAATTTTCTAGGCAATTTCCTTCCTAATCTGCTCAGAAATTCTCCAGGTATGCTCGAGATATTGGCCTCGCGGCTTAGGCGTTGATTTATATAAACAAGTCTCGACCTCTAGTCTAGAATTCCCTTACGAGGTTTGCCATTCCACAGAGAGCATTATAGTAGCATGATTTAAGGTTTTAACCGTGTATTGCTTATTTGGAAATCCTATAAAGTTTTATTTAAAAGAATTTGGTTTAAAGATTCAAACTTGAAATATTTATGATAGTTTATCTTTTATAACATTTTTCTAGGTTTAACCCTTTTGATTATAATCGGCATATTTTATGTAGCACAATACTGGTTCCTTCGAACTATATTTTTATTTATAGTTTCGTTTTCTAATGTATATATAAACAGAACTTTGGATTTCCGCATTATGATTTCTTACTATGTAGATTTTGGCTATGGGTTCAGTGCAATGTTTGTTTTGATATGGTAGCAAGGAAAAAATGGCAATTTCGATAGTTTTCTGGGTTTATCATTCTGTGTTTTATTGCTGAGGAAGAAATATTCCAGCCAACTGTTTGTTGTTGTATAGGTTTTTTAAGTGTTTTCTCTGGCAATATTGTTCTTGTATTCTTGACTTGCGCTATGACTAATAATATGAATTGACTCTTCTGAATACTTTCCAGTATTGAATTACTGTGTAAAATTTCTACCTCTAAATCTACTAGTGACTGGACCACCATTTTTCCCACCGTCCGAGTGTGTAGAATTTGTACTCGAAAGACGACTAGGTTTGGGTCTGGGTTTTTACCCTAACCCTCACCTGACAGTCTACTGGGTGTTATTATTTGTTTTTATAGTTATAAAGATCTTAATGATATTCTTGCATCTTTGAGATGATTAAAATCAATACTCTTTATTTTCCCAGTCAATAGAATACTCTATCAACATTGTGTAAAATAACTATGAAGTTATAAAAGGGTTTGTATATATTAATAGTTTTCTGTGTTATGCAATACCCATTCCCTTAAGATTAATTTGATTCTACTGTTTTGTCGTATTTCTTTGAAAAGTAAATACAGTCTAATCTTTGCACAAATTCATTTTTCTGTTTTTAGTTTATGTTTCCATGAAATACTGCTAGATGTTTTTCTAGAATCCATCATTCTTCCATAATAATATTTTAGGAAATATTTACAGCATTTAGCTCTGGATGTAAATTCGTTTCTAACAGTGATATGTAAAATTCTTAACATAAATAAATTAAAGCAGAAAACATATTGTACCACTATACATTCCATTCTTATAATAGTATTTTAAAAATATAAATAAAATAAACTAGCAGTTAAAGAACTGCATGTATACTTATCTGAAATTTAAATGATTTAGCTGTGGTCCTCCCAACCATCAAGTGAGGCAATTATGTCATCGCCCCTGTGCTCCAAACTGAACGATATGAGTTAACTATGGAATTTCTTTCTGCTGTGACCTCAGGACATCTAGTCCAGTCAGTACCAGAAACTTCAGGAAATTTCTGAGTGCAATTCCACTAGTTACAACCAGCTCAAGAATCTCTCACTCTTTCCTTATTCCAAAGAAAGAACCCCTACTCCCCCCTAGGATCAGTCCTTTATCCTCAAAGGAGTAGGTAACTATTTTCAACCTGTCCCCAACCTCTTTTCAGTTCTTGGAAACATTTTACCACCTGCTTTTTACTTTTCTTATCCAATTATTTATCATAACAGTTTTTTTTATTAAACAATATTAATTGTCTCAGTTTTTCCATTAACCAAAACAATAAAATTACTTTACTAGTTAATCAACTAGTTGGCAATAATGTAGCTGTCAAAACTCCCCCCCTGGAAGTAACACTGTCCTCAGTGTTTCACTCTAGCTCTGAAAAGAGTTATGGGTAAGCCTTTCGTACGAACCCTTCATGCTCCTAATTAGCTTCATCCGGGCTGAAGTGCTTCCATTGCACTTTAAGCTAGGTGATAACTCTTGGAGCATGATTTCCCTTCGGTCAAGTATGCGTTGTGGCTCGACCAGGAACTCTCCATCTGATTCTACCTGCAAGAATAAACAATTTTCTTGTAAATTTCTCACAAAATAATTCACCTTATAAGTTAGGATTGTAGTGCTATCCTACCTTTATGTGCTGCTAATGAATTACATGATTTGAATCATGCACGTAATGCTTCAGCAGGGACACATGAAATACATTGTGTACTTAGATATGGGTGGGTAAGGCTAGCCGATAGGCTACAGGTCCTACCCTCTCCAAAATTTCAAAGGGTTCACAAAATCTAGAGCCAATTTGGCACAAGAGGCCCACCGCAAGGTACTCCTTTTTGGATTGATCCTTACGTACACATGATCTCCTACTGCGAACTCTCGATAGGAACTTTTCTTATCTGCATAGATTTTCTGTCGATTTTGTGCAGCCTTCAGATTTTGTCTTATTTTTCTTACTCATTATTTAAATAAATTATTCAGAAACAAGCCTATTGAAAAAAAATATATTCCCTTAGATAGATGTCCTTGCTAATGAGCTTGAACAACCAAGAATAAATTTGAGTCATACCACAAAATTTGTTCTCAAGTATTAGCACATCTTGCAGTTCTTATTTCTTTATCTTCTCACCTTATACCTGACATGGGGGAATTTACGGTCATCTTCAAGCTTCAAAGATAAATTAAGCAAGCCTAATCCTAGATCTAGAGACAACCATATCCGTATTCAAAGTTGTAGACAGAGATAGAGAAATGCCTCATGAGAATTCCTTTTATTGGTGGCCTTCCTTAAACCACCAAAGGTTGAGACCTCAATGGTATCTCTTTTCAAATAATTAGGGATATATTACTCTAGTAGAAGACTTCATCTTCCATTCAGATTTGGGATTATTCCAGGAAAAACATCAAGAATTCTAGGTCTCCTTTTTTAGAACATTAGGGAGCACTTATTCTTGCAGAATACTTCATCTTGTAGCCAATTTCGAACTATTTCAGGAATTGCAATAATTTTTCTAGCATTGGTGGTCATCGCTAAACCACCACTAGTTAAGACCTGAAGTTATCCAACCTTATACCATAATTTCAGAGAGCATAGTCAGCCAATTTCTTACATTTTTTGTATTTCGAATCTCTTCTTGGACACATATATACCCCTCCAGATTAAGGGGGGGCGATTTTAGACATCTTATCCACTAAGGGTTATGGTGTGGAATATGAAGATTCATTGGAATCCAAGCAACCACTTGGAAAATGAAAACCAAGGGTCATAACATATTGTATCAATAAGTAACTCTTTGTGAATAGAATGCATCTAAAGATTTATCTTGTCTAGTGTCTATCATTTTTGGGCATTTAATATCGAATAACTAAAGATGACCCGCCAATGTCCCAATCAGTTTTTTACTCAATTTTTATCCCTATCATATCTACCTTCAGAAATGGAACAAGTGAATAAGAGACAACTATAAAAACGAAAAACACTTGGTTCACATATTCAATTTTTATGGTTCAATTTCAAGTTTTCCACCAACCCCACAACCAACAATGTACAAACATGAAAGAAATTGTAATAAAAGCTTCATACAAAGGAAATAAAAAGCATTAATAATATTCCTATATTTAGATACTTTATATATGTTTTCTAAAGAAAATTAGAATATGAAATTGAGTCCATATAAATAGAGATATGCAATCAATACTCCAAACTATGTTATCGCATAATGTATATCTGTAAATAGAGTACAAAATTCAATTGAGAAATGCACTTATTCATAGACAAGATGTGAAGACCACCAAAATATTTTATCTCCTCACTATCCACTAAGCTTGAGTTGCACTAGTTTCATTCATTCTAGCCTTTTCATATTCCAATTGTCACAATTGTGTCATAGCCGCATTTTGTTAGATACTTAAACACCAAAATCCTTTACACTACATTATGATGTAGTTTACCAGCTTAAATTTATGTGCATAAATATATGGGTAATGAAGATTTTTCTTTACACAAGTGTGTGCTCACTTCATTAACATACACTTAAGCAAGAAGTGAATTTGCATTGAAATATAGGGGTGGTATCAAGACCATTGGAAATCGAAATGAATTTTCCCTTTTCCTTCCATAGGAGAGTAGGTTGAAGATGAAATATTGAGAATACATAGGTGTACACTATTATAGTTGGGAAAATGAGTGTCTAAAATTTGGGAATCGAAAAAGAAAATCAATGCGGAGATTATCAATACAAAAGAACTTACAAACTTTGCATTACATAAAACAAATTCTTGGAGATAAGGTTTTTTCCTCCAAGAAGGTGCGTCATTTCTCCAAATGAATGTATCTTTATTTTTCCTCACTACCCAAATCATATTAATACTATTATTTTTAACTGTGAGTTCAATGCTAAAAATGTTATTAGTTTCCAAGAGTTTTTTTCTTCTAAACTCATTCAATCCATTTTGTAAATTATCGTTTTTGTTTATAATATTTATGATCATAATTTCAATTGTAACCTCAAGATCGTTCTTGTTAAATCAACAAGATCGCTACTAAAATCATTTTTTCGTTTCTCTGAGTTCATTTTTAGTAATATATTAGTGTATGTTTCTTAAAATGTCATTAGTATTATCGCATTCAAAGCTTTTATTTTAGTTTCCTTTATCATTTCAATATTTCTTGTATCTTTGTATCTTGTTGCTTGAAAAATCGATGCGACCACTTCTTAAATCACTGACATTGTTGCTTATATTATGGTTTGTAATGTTAGGTTCATTGCCAGTAGTATTGTGGAGTATGTTGCTTATGAAATCATTTGTATCTCTAAGATCAAATCTTTTGTTATTTATTTCTTTCATGGTTTCAATGCTTCCTTTGCGGGGCCCACTCACCTAGTGGGTTTTTTCATGTGTTTTTATTTCTCATCTCATTTCTCCACACCTTATCACTCTGCATTTCATAAAAAAGATTCTCGGAGATAAGGTTTTTCTTCCCCCAGAAGAAATTGAACTTTCTATTTAATTAAACAAAACCTTACATCACATATTCCATAGCATTCCATAATTCCTTGTCCTCGAGGGAGAAGCAAGAAGAGAAGACCAGTCGTCCTTCACCCATGGGTGAAAAAACAAAACATAGAGACTAGGGTTACTGAGGAGGCCATTTTAGACCAGAAAAGCTAAAATGGTAAGTGAGAAGAGCACTATAAATAGGTCATCTATACTGGCCTCTGAACAAGGAGAAACACTAGATAGATAGAGATAATGGAAAAAAAACCATCCATAAACTGGCCTCTCCAGAAAGGAGAAAACAACCAAAAAACCATATTTATAGTGTGTTCAAGTATAAATTAAGTCCAAAAAGAAACAAATAGCTGATATGATTGTTTTAAAGATAGTAAAGAAATATATACAGTAGCTCTAGGAGATACAGCAATGTTAGAGTAAATAGTAAAGAAGAGATTATGTGTGAATGTGAGATGAGGGGGAGCCCTCCATCAATATGGTCTCATATCTGACACACAGACAACCAGACCATATTTTTCTTCTGTCGCCCATAATACCTGAACCTCTCTAAGACCAATCTTAGACAGATCGTCAGCATGTTGGTTCCATTCCCTGTAAATATGGAAAACATAAATCCATGTAAGATGTGTTTTTAATGATAGAATCTCATCAAGAATAGGAAGTAATAAATAATTTTGACATCTCTGAGAGTTGTTAAACCAATTTATGACATTCAAGCAGTTCCCAAAGATTTGAATCAAGGTGATGTCTAGGTGGAGAAGCCAACACAACAAAAAAATTAAATTTTGAAGCTCTGCAAAATCATTTGTCCCTCCACCAAGTCCCATAGAGGCTGCAAATGAAACTTGTGAATTTTTGTGGATGACCATGCCCACCCCACATCGACCATGAGCAGCAGAATCGTAAAAATAATCCTGGGGGACATTGGGAAGAATGACTTTGATCAACACCCTCCTGGGACGAATAAGCGAAGAGGAACTAGAGGAAGCCGAGAAAATAACATCAGTTTCACCACCCACAAAAGCCGGAGAAGATAGAGTGTCCTTAAACACGCATTTGTTTCTGGAAAGCCATATGCCCCAAGAAATTATGAGTGGAATGAACCTATGATATGGATATTTTCATTTCTCCCACCAGGCTTTCTACGCCTCGCTACAGTTATTTCCAACCCAGTAGAAATCCATGTCACAAAGAGTAAGGGTGTATTCCCAAACCTTCACAGTGAAAGGGAAAGAGATGAATAAATGATAAATAGTTTCCTCTGCCTTGTTTCATAGACAACACCACCTGGGATGAGTGAGAAAACATTTTTGGAGGGTGTCTCATGTCGATACTTTCCGATAGATAATGTTCCAGAAATAAACTTGGATTTTGGAGCGCAACCGAGCTCCCAAAGAGGCTTATACCACCATTTTTTAATCCCTCTCTCCTTGGAAGCCATAATATGGGAATAACATTCTATAGGGGAGTATAAACCATATTTGGAGTGAACCCAAACAAGAGTATCAGAAGAATCTTTTAAGCGAACTCTAGTATTTTCCAGCTCATGATTATAGGCCTGCCATTCATCAACCCACTGGTTTTCCAGACCAATCTCTTCTACATTTTTCCACGCGTGAGCCCAAATAGTGGTATGAACAAGAGAATTTATTTGATCAAGAGTAAAAAATCCTTTAAGGTTGAGGGAATCCCTTAGGCCAAAAAAAAGAGAGAAGTTTTCATTTCATCCCACCCAAGGGTCCAGACCAATCTTGTATCATTCCCCATTTCCAATATTCCAAGCGAGGCCTTGACCCACCAGATCAAAAATGAGAATGGTTGCTTTCCATATAGTGGAGACTCTTTTTTTTCCTTCTACCGGGGATGTGATCCAGTCATCTAGAGTAGGATCAATATACTTCCTTCTAACCACGAAAGTCCATAAATTATTTTCGGAAAGCACCCTTCAAACAGATTTTTCTACCAGCACTGAGGCGAAAAGGTTAATTTTTTTGATACCCCATCTCCCCCACTCTTTAGTTTTTTAAATCTTATCCCATGCCACACATGGTAAGGTTTTATTTTCCTCCTTGCTCGACCAGAGGAAATTGTTGCAGATACTCCTGATTTTATTGATAATGCTAATAGGAACCCACGACAGACTGATCCAATACACGGATATGGCAAGTAATACAGATTTTATCAGGAATAATCTCCCCAATATATAGAACCACTTATGACTCCAAACATTTATTCTTTTTTCAATTTTTGAGACCAGCCAAAACCAATCCTATTTTAGATACCTGTCTGGTTTTAGAAAAAATCCCAAGTACTTCATACAACTCCCCAAAGGTGCCTGATAGAAATGAAGGAGAGTGAGGGTCCATAAGAGGTCAAATTCCGAGATGCCCTCATGGGCAAGAGAACGTTAAACCTGTCACCTTCATAAAAAGATTCAAAATGTCTTTCAAGGTTTTAACTTCACATTGACTCCCATTGATAAATAACAAAATATCATCCACAAAGAGGAGGTGAGTGATGAAGATATTTGAAGCCACTTCGATGCCCCCAAGGTCCCCATCTCGTCGGGCCCGGTGAATGACTTTACTAAGTCCTTCAGTAGCCAAGAGGAAAATTAAAGGGGACAAAGGGCATCCCTATCTCAGCCCTCTCTGGTTCGAAAATAATTCTGAGGCTGCTCCATTAAAAAAAACAAAAAAATTAATATTAGTGATACAACTCATAACCCAATTAATAAAAGAAATATGGAACTAAAAATAAGTCAAAACAAGTATGAGGTAGAGCCAATTAATCCTATTGTATGCCTTGGAGAGATCAATCTTGACAACCATAAATTTTTTGTGGGATAATTTAATACTATGGATAGTCTCCTGAGCCACACCAATGGCTTCATGAATTTTCATGCCACCGAGGAAGCCAAATTGTTCTTTAGAAATGGAGAATGAAAGAATAAGATTTAATCTATTGGCAATGGCTTTAGAAATGACTTTATAGATGCAATTACAAAGGGAAATAGGGTGAAAATCATCGAAAGAGGATGGGGAGTTAGTTTTTTGAATGAGGGACATGAAGGTAGATTTGATGACATCTTGTATATGTCCTTGAGAGAGGGATTCCTCCACCACATTGATAATGTTGTCCCCCATCAGTTCAAAGAAATGTTGAAAGAATTCCATAATCCAGCCATCAGGCGCATGGATTTTGTCAGCTTGCATAGTTTTCGGATTATGTTCAACCTCCTTATTTTCCACAAGTGCCAGGAGAAGGTTATTTATTTCCTCATCAGAATGATGATGAAATAGTTGAGTGGCCTGTCTAACTTCCCTAATATTAATCCCTTCTTGGGATGAATATTAATCCCCTTTTTTCCTTAACCTGCATAGAGTTTTCCATTTCCCAGATGGTATTAATATTTGTCCACCCCTTAGCATAGTTGTGAAAGGATTTTGTGTTTTCATCTCTCGAATCAACCCAGATGACCCAACTTCTTAATCGCTAGAGCTCTTATTTGTCACTAAGAATTTTCTTCCTTCTTGTTTCCAACTCTTTGATCTTATTCCAAGCTTCCTCATCCATGAAACCCCTGTCCCCATCACTATACAAGGAGCCCAAGGACTCATTAATAACATTAATTGATTTGAGGTCTATTTAGGTCTTTTCTTTAGCCTGAAGAATGGTGGATTTTTTTATATTTTTCATATTATCAATGAAAGCCTGGGCATGGGAGTAGCCCTCTTCAATCAGGGGAGGCCTCCAATTATCAACCACCAATTGGTGGTAATCTTCCTCTTTAAGACAAACAATGTTAAACTTCAAAGAAGCAGGCGACTTCTTGTATGGGCCCACTAGCTCCAAAAGATAGGGGTAATGGTTAGAAACCCCCCCAGAACCAACCCATTTTCGGAAGCCAGTGGGAATGTTTGAAAAATAATCACTTAAAAGGAATTGATCCAGTATTTTAGTAATCCGAGCCTCCCCCACCCGATTTTTCCTCTAAGTAGGGATTAATTTTGTGAGGGAGGGGTCGAACAAATTACCTTAGCACAACATATTCAGAAAAATTTTGGCTAAAGGGTCAGCACAGGTAGATGGGCCCCAAGCTTCTGATCGACCCAAAGAGAAATTTAAATATCCCCCCACTATCAAATTTGAGCCATTCATTCGAGAAAGTAACTCTATCCACACAAGGGTCATAAATGTTGAGAAAAAGAATACAAAGCCCAATTCTATGGAGTAAGCATTCACACCAATCAAAGAATCTAATGTCTAGTTGTTGAGCATATTGACCGAATTATTCTCGAGCCCGGTCATTAACCCACCAGAGCGGCCCCCTACATCAGATGAGACAAAAGACAAATTTGGGAGGAACGAAGACAGGAAATGGGAAATATGATCCCCGGTGCCCAAAGTCCCTTAAAGAAAAATAATATCCAGATGATATTATTATACAAGGTTTTTAAAGGCTAGTTTTTTAGGTTCAATAGCTAAACCCCTATAATTGAAATATAGAAAGATAATTTTGTAACATGGTCTGGGGAACCCACTACTTTAAGCGCTCCTTTGAGGGATAATTTCCCACAATCAACAATATAAATAATGGCCTTAAGGTTGGCTTTGGATAAATCAGACTTCCTACCCCTGAGTTTTTTTTACTTTCTCAATACTGGGAAGTTTTCGCAATCCCCCAAATAGTTCCTTTTCAATTAATTTCTTTTCTCCGGGCCTCAAGTTATAAGGGACAATATCAATGGATATTTTAGGAATGGAAGTGATGATGCTGTCCATAGCCAATTATAAGTTACTATCACATAGAGAGGGGACAAATTCAAGCTTGGAGGGACCAAGCTTAGCCATGCAATTGGAAAAACGATCAAAAGAGTTTAAAAGAGGAGAGGAGCGACAAGGGGAAGTACCTACTAAATCCCATGCAGGATTAGCAGGGGGGGCACCGACTGCTCCAACACCATATCCACCTCTTCCTCCGGGGCGACCACAACATGTTCTTTCCTAATTTCATCCATCGACTCTTTGACCACCTAGGCAGAATCAACCTGCGCGACCTTCTAGGCCCTCTCTGTGGCCCGATGCTGCTCCAGATGAAAGATAGGTTCCTCTAGAGCCCTAATATTCACTTTGATTTGCTCCTCCGGATCTGAAACCTCCTTTCTATATCTTGTAGAGTGGAAGATGCCCCTTTTTGTTTGTGGATTTTTTTAAAACCCAATGGACAGTCCCTAGCCAAATGACCCAGTTTTTGACATCTATGATAGCAGAAGGGGAGGTTCTCATAATCAATTGCCTACTCAAAATCGTGTCCTTCTATGTTTAGAATTTTTTTCCAATTAACCCTTCCCTCGGGGCCAACCTTACCAGAATTCACATTGTATTCCTGGATCTTGATTCCAAGAAGGACATATCAGCTTCCAAGAATGTACCCAAACTGTTTTCGATGACCCTGAAGACTTCCACGATCTAGAAATGTGGCGGAAGTGCCGGAAGACGAACCCAAAGTGGGATCTCATCCACTCTATATATTTGCGTCAAATAACAGGGTCCATCTTTTGAAAATAATTGGAGTGATACCGAAGCCCCATTGACGAGAAAGTAGCCATTTAGAAGTTGCTACATTTTTGAAGGTCGCCATGAACCATCCTTTTGTCAAATTCATAACCTCAACATCCTTATCTAGGGCCGCCGACCAAATGACTTGAATCCATTCCATAATATAATCTGGAGAGAATAATTTCCCTCTGGCCCTCTCCACCAAGATCAACTCAGAATCTGCCATCATGTTGTCAAAATGAAGATCAACACCGAAGACCAAATTTGGGCACCCAGAACTTTGCTTTATATTTTTTCCTTTCTTCCTTTTGTTATTAGCCTGCCCATCGAATTTTACAGAGTATTTGGATGATCATACGCTCCCATCGGAGGACCGTCCCATATTTTGGGCATCATCATTCCCTGTCTAACCCAGAAAAACCCCCAAAACCTCTTGACCCTGACTGTGTTTCGAGTCAGCCTAAGACGAGCCCTCGCTCATCCCCGTCCAGAGACTAGGATTTCCATTCCCAAAAATGTCGGCCTCCTTCTCGTTGAAGATCCCTAGAAGACCCTGAAAACCCCCACTCATACCACCTAGAGAGAAAATTCCAAAGCCCCTACAAGTGCCCCAATCTAGCCTAATGAGGTCCACCGACCCAGGGACAACCGAAATACCAATCACCAAAGGAGATCCTGAACCCAGGTTCCGGGAATCGATAGGTGTAATATTATAAGTGACGTCTAGGTTAGCCACAGAAGGATCCAAAGCACTGATACCACTGTTAGAGCAAACGACTGATTTAACTTCCATCCCTGCCCTGATAATGACATCCTCCAGAACACCAAAAAAAATGTGCGCATGGGAGACCCCAGGTCTGAGATGACCACATGAGGCAACCAAGGGTAACCTAGAAGTGACATTGATTTTCTCCAAACCCAAGAGATTTCATTGTAGGACTAAACTAGCCCTATCGAATGACCAAGGCTAAGAAGAAATGGGTTCAACACTTTTAAGGGAAACAAACCCTACCTTAGGGTTCCATTTATATTTCTCCTCCCCAAAATTCACCTCATATGACCGAGGTGGAAGGGAAAATTTCACAAAATTAGGGCTTGTACGGTCCAAACACCATATTGATAGAATTTCTTCAGCTTCCGGCTCCACATCCACAAATTCCTTTTCATTTCCCATAGGGGAAAAAACGTTTTTAACCCTTATCCCCAAGCACCGACAAACAGGGTTCATGGCACAAGCTGATCGGAGGGTCACCACGATAGACCCGGATTTTTGAGAGTATTACGATAGAAAACAGAAAACTGAAAATGGCTCAGGAACTATGGTAATGGACTCCAACAGACCAACCGCCAAGAAAAATGGCCCAAGAGAAAATGACAGCCCAACAGCCAGACCTCGAGAAAACAGCACAACACAAAAGAAACTGGGATAAAATGAGGGCAAATGTAAAACGACACATGATAATACTTACCGCCTTCATTCTAAGTGTCATTCACCCCGAGATAGAAAGCATGTGCGAAAAAACCCCCACACCCCAAACAGAGGGACCTTCACGTCTACCAAAGAAAAACAGAAAAAAACCTAACCGTAGAGAGAGCAGGACTTAAAAGAAACCCACCATCATTGACCTACAAGACCTCCAAAATGCCAAAGTAAATTAACAAGAAACCCGTCACAAGTAAAGCGGGAAGATAAAATAAACAAGCCTAGTCCACAAGGAGTGCCAAGTAGTGGCCCTCTCCAATGAACAACTGAGCCCTCTTGACAACTCTAGCCCACTTATCAGGCCCACAAGTGGCCATAATGCATGGCACCAAGGGTTTTCTAGTTGAAGAGCCACTGTTTGCACCAATAGTAAAGATCACTGCTAAAATACTAGGGTTCTGCCATTTTCAACCTTCGCTGCAAAGCCACCGCCAACCTCCTCGAATTTTCATAGTGAATATAAGGTTTTTTATTTGAGAAGGTGCATCATTTCTCCCAACAAATGTGTATTTAATTTCCTTGGATGTTGATTTTGGTAGCATCAGAAGTCCTCCAAATCTCCAAATTTGTGTAGAGGCTTAGGCACATGTATTCCAAAGAACCCAGAAATTGTTTCTGAAAATTCCACTCAGAATATGTTTTATTGTAGAAATTGATTATTTTAATAGGACCCTAAGTCTACACTTAGGGAAATTAAATAATTAAAGGGTATTAATAAAACAAAGTGTGAAGGACGTAGAAAAAGTGAAGATTAATTCAAGTTATAATATTAGTCGTCGATTAGAGATATAATATCAGTCGTTAATGTCTCAATGAGAAGACTATAAAGGAAGCCTTGATGGCCATTTGGAAAGGCACGTCGAGTGAATCTAGAGATCAAAATTTCTGAAGTGAGTAGTGCTCAAGATGAGAAATCAATCTAAGTGATTCTAGTGCAGATAGGGGCAGAGATATATTCCGAAGAGAGAGTGATTTTATCAGCCATAGAATCATTAGCAAAGAGGCAGAAAGTGATTTGGAAGCTCTCACGTAGAGGTTAACGCAGAGCCACCTAGAGGCAATGTAGAGGGCTAGAGAGAATCAAATATTTTGTAGAAGAATTAGTTTCAGAAGATGGGAGTGGGGGTGTGAGACCAAGAGGTTGATAAAACTGATTCAGAGTTGCAAATCGATATTCTAGTTTGATGACATAGTTCCTAGAGAGGGTGACACATGGAATGCAGAGGGACTGTGCAGTGGCAGCGCAAAGCATTCCAAGGGCACCTCATCCAGTGACCAGACCATCCAGTATTTTTCCGTGATTGTGTGAGGTAATATCACAAATGTTTCTACCAGTATTTATCTCTTTGTAACTGAAAAACCCTTGAGTTATTTAGAGATGTATTTAGGATGTTCTACTGCTTAATAAAATCAAACCCTCAGATCTCTTGCACTGGTTTTTCCACATTGAGTTTTTTCATAAACCTTCATCCAAAATAAAGGTGTCTTATGTGATTGTTTTTATTTTCTCAGTTTCCTTGTTTCAGAATCATATTTAATTAAATGTAGGTTGCTTCAGTAATTTACTTCAATTTTTCAAGAATTAATATAAAATAATTTTGTAATGTAATTGACGATGTAGGTGAAGTAGATTCAGTTGGTTGCTGTAGGATGAGATTGCTAGATCTAGGAATTTTCACATTGGCTACCCAATTCAAAAAAAAAAAATCTAATCTCATTGTTCAAAATTCTGAATAATTTCTTGTTATGAAAAACCATAGATACTCAAAGTCATAATTACACAAACATTAACAACATCCTTATGCTTACCATGTGTGTGTGTGTGTGTGTGTGTGTGTGTGTGTGTGTGTGTCAATGGGGATGCTCATGGTTTCCACTAGAATCTCCATATCCCAAGCTACCAAGGTTAATAAAAAACTAAAAATTTAAATCTAATCTTGAATCGATGTTACACAGTACTAGTATCCATACCTATGTTCACTATCACATCTAACAATGAGAATTTTATATTGTTAGTCCCTAAAGTTGTTACTTATCAACAATTTAATTGTAAAAAATTATATGCATATATAAATATAAAAAAAAACAGACTCAAAGTGCACACTATATAATCAATAGTAACATAGTAAAATGTAGCTCTAATATAATTCTTTTCACCATGAAATTATCACTAGCCACAATAGACTAATATTCAGCAAAATATTAATTCATTATATTTAAAATATAATACCATTTCTAAAATTAGAATTTATATATTTATATTTATATTTATATTTCTAACATGGTCATGTTTCACATCAACCCATTGGATCGACGTGCCCCATAAGAAAATAAATACAAGCTTTGATCCAAGGGATATCAAATGATTTCATAAGAAATCAACTCTACAATATTACAAGCTTTGATCCGAGGGATATCAAATGATTTCATAAGAAATGAACTCTACAATATTACTAGCAGCCAAACTAGCATTACAAGCCATAATATAAGCGACGATCTCACTGATTTAAGAAATAGTCCCATCAATTTGACAAGCAGACTACTAGATACAAAGATACATGAAACATTGAAACCATAAAGGAATGATAATACAACTTTTAATTCAAGGATAATAATGGCATTGTAAGCAAAAGACTACCCTATTACTAACGACAAACTCATAGATACAATCGACAATAACTTTAGCATTTGTCTCGTTGATTTGACTAACAACAATCTCAAGGATACAATTGATATTATAAGCATCAAACTTAGGGACAAAAACAATAATTTAAGCAAGGGTTTCAACATTTTTACTAGCACCAAACACAATGATACTACTTACATTATTAGCATTGAAGTTCAAAACAATAGTATTAATATGAATTGGGTAGCCATGGCAAAAAAAGAGACATTCGATGGAAGAAATGATGCACTTTCTCAAATAGCAAACCTTGTCTCAGGAATTTTGTTTAAGTAATGGGGAGTGTTGAGGTGGATTCGTTTGAATTGCTAATCACACACCTCTGCACTCCACATTGTTTACGTCCACACTCGGCTTTGGTTTATTTTAGGAATCCTTAATATCTACTATTCGGATGCAATGTATAAGTTTGGTTCTTGATATATCCTTCTCCATTATTATTCATCAAGTATTTATAACATCGATAGAGGAATTTAGTATAAAAAAGCATTTAATTCTTTTTACACTAGCTAAGCGCTTCCACGTGTGCATGTTGTGGCTTCCTCGAAAGGTAACGTAACATATTGGTTATATAATAACTTTGTTTCATTCATTGAAATTCTTATAACTCTAACATATCCGTGAAGCGAGGAAGGGAACCCGAAGAGAATATAAGGTGGATATGTTCTTTAAAAAAATAATTTTTGGTTTTATAGTGCATTTTCTGCTAACATTTTGAGGTCTAAATTTTGTATAGATATATTTTTTTTTATGGCTTTTTAACTTATTTTAGTGATTTTTATTGTTTCTGTGATTTCTTTTTACTTTTAATTATTTTTAAATTAGAAGAGAAAACACTACAAGTGAACCATTATGTTATAAGTGGTCCCATGTATGTCTAACTTTCAACCACACATTAATGTTAATGATTACGAATATGCATGTTAATTTTTAATATGTTATTGTTCATACTGTCTTCTATCATATATAGAATAATTTTCAAAATGTAAAATGAGGGAAGCCACAGTGCATAGATTTCATATTATTTTATTTTGAGAATTGACATCCGTTAATCTATTTATGACTTGGATTAGAAATGTGTTTATTAGGGAATACATTAGAATGAATGTTAGGATATGATTCACTACAAGTAGGGAATATGCATTTATGTTGGACAAGGCATCGATATGTTTTTATCACCCACAGAGGCAGGGTCATCAATCCTAGTTGCATAAGCAATAGAGACATCAAAGCAAGTTGCAAGCAAGCAACTTGTAATAATGTTAACCTGAATGATTATTGTATAGGTTTTCCTCTCAATGTTAGTGCATTCTTGATCTATCTTCATATAACGAGCCCTATTGTGTAAGTAATGAGACCCTACTAACCTCACCAAGGCATATCTTGTCATCGAAAATGACCAAAATGAAGTTGTGCTAAAAACAAGGGCCATGTTAAGTGTTGAATTGTCACACATAATGAACTACGCATTATTCGGTGAGATGTGTATTATTAAATTCTAGATAAGAGGGGATATAATCCAATGAAATGACCATGAACAATAAAAGTACCAATTTGGAGTCAATGGAAGGTGAGGATGATGAAATTTCTAGTAGTTAAACCTATACACATCGTGATAAGATAGTTTTCAATGTATCAATAAGCGACAATTCTTAATTGGATGTGAGAAAATTATGACCATAACGCAGCTAAAATGAACACAATGGCCACACAAAGTGCTAAATCCTAATACCTAATGAACTATACATGCTTTAGTGAGATACAAATTTCTCAATTCAATATAAGAGTGGATATAGGCCAAAAAAATTACCATGAACAATAATAGTAATACTTGGGAGTTGTTGGTATGCGAGGATTATGAAGTTGTTAGCAGTTGAACCTAGAGATATCACGATGTGGTGGTTTTCAATGTCTATGGGTGGAAGGTTTTAGTTTGATGTAGATAGGTCACTAAAATTAAAGAGAGGCCCTCCCTTGAAAGAAAAATCGATGTAATTAATATATAATCAATCAATATGTGCTTTATAAGGTTGCATCGTGCACAATGATGAATGGCATGACCTCTCATGCCTAAGTTAGGTGACTATGTAATTTAGTGTTAGGAATGAGAGAACTCATAATTCCAATCAAAGAATTTATTTATTTATTTGGTGTTTTATCTATTTTCTTATGCAAAATTTTATATTTAAAATTCAAAATTGATCATTAACTTTTAATCGATAAATTGGTAATTTTTTTAATTTTTTTAATTTACAATGTTATGTTTGTATAATAATTATGGTTTTATTTACAAATTATTAATCATATTAATTAAAATATATTATTAAATTAAATTTTAAAAAATAAATATTGTTTCATTCTAAGAGGGTATCTTAATTGGTGATAGCAGTGATATGAAATAGTATAAAGTAAGTATAAGTTATGGTTCAATCCCCTGAAAATAGCATGGTCTAAGGAGAGGAGAACATGTTGTAGGGCATAGAGGTATAGTGGTAGCTATTAGAATCTACCCTGTTGACGAGTACAAGAATGACCCAGTTATCTATTACTCCCATTACAAAAATAAATAAATATTATTTTAATTATCTAAAATTAGTAATAAAAATACTATCTTTTCTATTATAATTATATGAATATCTACATCAAAATTTTAGGTGAATAATGACAATAAAATTATTTTTAAAATTACAAAGAAGTTTCTTTAAATAATTTTCCAAGATATTTAATAATGATTATTCAATCATTATTATTTAAAATTTTTCCATATTATTTAATAATTATTAATAAACCATCATTATCTACTACTCCTACTTCAAAACACACACACACAAACAAGAGTTCCCATAATTTATTAGGGGTTTAATTTTGCATGATAAAAATTTAAGATTCTTAAAATTCTTGTAATATATAAATATGTCATGTGTATTATAAAGTGTGGCATGTCACTTAAACAACTAGGTGAGTGCAACCTAAAGGGATGTGAGAAGAGAAGATGTCATGAATAATGACCTAGAAAATGAGGTGAGCAAAGTCAAGATGGGTGTGAGGAAAAAATCTCAATAGAAAATTCCTAAGAAATGAAGTGAGCTAAGGAGAGAGGGATGTGATAGGATAACACCTCATTGGTCACATAGTCTAGTTGTTCTACATTTTTGTTTTTTTTAGAATATGTTTTCCCAATCAGCTTGACCAAAAATTTGGTCAAAAATCTTGTAAATACAAATTTAAGTTGTTGAAATTGCATAATTAGAGTGTCGTAAGGGTTTTTGAAAATGAAAAATGTATTTATACATAAAATATATTATTTGAATATTTTAAAATTGTGATTTATTAAAAATTATGTTGCCAAATTATAATAATGTGATTTGAAAAAGAAAAAACATGGAAAATTTAAGACTTGTCTTTTATTAAATTTTTGGAATTATTTAAATATTCATGAATCTCATTCCTTCATTTATTCTCGTCTTATGATTTGATAGTCCCTTGTCCCAAAAATTGCCACAAAAAAGGGGGTCATACACCAATTTAGTGTCTAGCTTGCCCGTGACGTTAAAATTTGTAATAATAATAATGATAATGTAGATGAATGTCTTTTTAATCACATCATTGAGATTTGATAGAAATTTCACGATGATGAACCACCATAATTGGTTCCAAAATTCAACCAAAATCCTAATGATGTGATTAATCTGAAAGATATTCATCTACAACAGAAATGGCGAATGTCATTCCTTTTGTAAAAATATTTATTTTCTAATTATTATAGTAGCTGTGGGCACAGCTCGTTTGACAGGACGTTCATGCGGATGACATAAGAATGAACACATGGCATGCTTTTATAGGTTGTATTCGACAAACGACCGAAGGCTTCAAAGTAACCTCCCCTTAAAGAACCCCTTCGGCGTAATAACGTGCACTTTTACATTCGATATTTCTGGTTGCATCTCCCTTTGATATTTTATTTTAATTCCTACTCTGAAAATGGATGTGCAATAAATTCATTCTTGATCCTAGTTAATTGTTCATGTCGGGAAATCCATTCAGAGAACAGAGTGGCAAGGAATGGATCGAATTTCCATCAATGTCGACCCCCAACCATTCGAATGGGATCGGATTTATTGGGATGGCAGTTATGTTTGTGGGATGAAGCACTTTGAAGAGATTTCTATAAGTGGTGGTCTGTCCATCTACCGAAACGGTTTGAACATGTTTTGATTCACAATGTCTATGACATATTTTGATCTTTTCTGTTTTTTGTATTTTGATATTTTTGATCTTTTCACTGGTGTTTTGTATTTTTTTCAATGTGACACATATCAATTTCTATTATTTATTTTTTTATTACAGTTAAGAAGGGAATCGAGAAATACGCAACAACGACCAGAACTCTCGATCTTTCTTTCCAACGTGGATTATTTCCTTGGGCACTCGTACACAATTTATATACATTTCTTTCTGCACTGCTACACAATTGAAATGCATTTTTTTTTACAGTTGTAAGTAGAATGGACACATCTATGACAAACAAGAAACTCTGACATGACTTTACTCACAACTATTGTTTGCATCGAACATTGAGCATCCCAAGTTGAGTACTATAAAATATTTTGAAAGTTATACACTCTTGGTATAAAAAAACAGTAGCGCAACAAGAAGAATGCGACAACCAAATGTAGGTGGAGGCATTAACATGAATTTGAGTTAAACTCATACAGACTGCTGAGGTGCAGTGAAAGCTTTCTTCCTATAATGAAACTTTCGTCAGCCCAATGAAATATTGTTTACTGTATAGAAGAATTAATCAACAGAACAATTAATCAACGTTGAAATATTTCATTAATGTATGCAACGAGGGAAAATGAAAATATCATAGTTATATGGTACCGCTTCCAAGCATTGGAGAGCATGTATCCTAAGCTCTATGGCTTTTAGTAGTTTGGAAGTTGGCAGGGAATTTTAGTACTTTGGAGTTTTTCAAGAATTTTACTGCAATAGATTCTTGAATTTTTGGGAGCTTAACTGCAATGAATAACTGTAAAATTAAGTATATTTGAAGCTGCTAGCTTGGGTGCTGCTTAAACTGATAAAAACATGCTAATAGAAAAGTATGTGGCTAGGTCTAGATGTGGATATAGGTCTAGAACTAAGCTAAATAACCTGTTTATAAAAATTCCTTCTATCAATATGAAGATGAAGCTACTGGCCCATCCTCATTGGCAAAATTTAGATAAAAATAAATAAATTATTTTATTTTATTTTTAATATATACTAATTTTTTTTATATAATTCCTACAACATAATAATAATAACATATATATATATCGATTTCCTATCAAAGTTCCAAATCTCCTTTAGACAATCAACATTTTTTTATTCTTTTGAACACCATTAGTGGCTAAAGTAAATAGACATGCAATGCAAACAATTGGTAATCTCAGTTCTTACTTAAAGTTTAGTTGGAGTTGCAAATGCAACAGATGGAATGTAATGACTTAACAAGGACCTCTCACACAAAGAAGCAGAAGTGTCCAAATAGAAATACAAGGGAAGCAATTGACAATGCCAGTTCGCACTTAGAGTTAATAGTTAGAGTTGCATGCAAAAGGTGGAATGTAATAACATAACACTGACCTCGCACAAAGAAGCAGAAGTCACCAATTTCTATGTATCTTGAGCAGTAATGGGCAAATGCTATAGCGATTAGAAAGTGTGCATACCTTGAGTTTTAGCTTTCTAGGAGTGAGAAAGTGCAAAGGAATATTTTATTGCGGGAAGTGCAGAAGTGCTCCTTGTGAAAAAAATTGCGAAAACAAAACGTAAATGTGGACCCCGCACAAAGAGGAAGTGGCTGTGCTGCTATGACCCTTGTTTTTTTAAAAGTAGTAGAAGGTTTGTTGTCAGGAGAACTATTTATTTTATGTTATTATATAAGGCCATGGAAGTTGTATTGTCCTCCAAGTTATAAGTTATCTCGATATTATTAGGTAGTCGAACTAATATTTGTCTTTACGGAAATAAAATATACAAACCCGAACTACCTTTTGTTAACCTGGAAAAGATAGATATTTTGGTAATATGGTGATCAGAGCTCCTACATCCCCCGTTACTAAAATTCACAGCAACCCTAATTGTTTATATTCTTACCGGTAGTTCAAATTCGATCTCCTTATCAGAGCAGGTGGTCAGAGAGAAGCGAGAGAATGGTCTTTAAAAGCACTCAGCGCGTCTTCGAAATAGAGTATCACTTCGGCATATTTGCATATCTCTTTGCTGTTTTTGGGAATAGGAGATCTTTGACTTAAGTGAGAGCAGGAGATTAAATGGAAGCACAATGGATCATTGCCATGCTTCTCCTTCTCATCGTATCATCTGTGGGTGATGATGCGAATGATTTGCCAACACCAGTGGACGGGCTTTCCTGGACATTCTACAATGACAGCTGTCCCGCATTGGAATCAATAGTGAAATCTACTCTTCAGTCGTTGTTGAAACAAAATATCACTTAGGCTCCAGGGTTGTTGCGACTCCTTTTCCACGACTTCTTCGTGCAGGTATGGTCGACATGTTCATACGTCTATATGATATTGCTTTAACATTTTTGACAAGAGGATTCGGTTTCTCAACTTGTAAAAATACTTCATCGCTCGTTCTCTTTCGTGTAACATCATATTCGTCTTAACATTATTGAACATTCTGTCAGGGATGTGACGCATCGATCTTGCTAAACAGAACGTCTAGTGACCCCAGCGAGCAGCAAGCCACTCCAAACCTAACTGTCAGACCTGCGGCTCTCAAGATCGTCAAAAAAATCAAAGAAGCAGTTGAAGCCGAATGCAGCGGAGTAGTTTCTTGCGCTGATATCTTGGCTTTAGCAGCGTCCTACGCAATGTATATGGTCCGTATTTGAACTCATAACTTGACTCTCTGTAAAACTTCTTAGATATTGTTAAAGAATAATCTCTTCTAATGAGAGAGTAAGATAGATTTGTCAGTAGGATTAATTTTTAAAAAGATATTGTTAAACATGGTTAGTTAAGATATTTTAGAAAATTTTGCAAGTTTTAAATAAAAAGGATTAATAATAGAGAGGTTTTAAAGAGAAAGGACTAAATTTATAGAGGTTTATATTATTCTTGACTTATGTAAAATCTATTTAATATGAGAAAGACATGCAATGTCCCAAAATTGTATGAAACATTTTCCCTCATTCCTTCTGGGTGGCTCTCTAAATCCTTTCATATACGTGTACCAATTTGTGAAGGAAGTTTTTATTATGGTAAATATTAAGTAAAGTGTATTAGGGCAATAGTAGGATCAATGTTTTTCATTTTGTCTACTTAATATTATTTTTTTATTCTCATATAATCTACAAGATGAAAAGGCAATCAATGCACTAATGGATTATGTATTAATTCGATGATAGGATTAATGTTTTTTTATTTTTTCCATTAAATATCATTTTATTCTCAACAAGATGGAAAAACATAGAGCCAATCACTAACTTAATGCATGATGTTAATTAAGTACTTTTGCAGCTCACAGTACCCTAAAAGGTTTTATATAGCAAAAATAATTTTGCTTATGTAAAACAGTAATTTGCATAAATCTAACTTAATCCCATTTTTATTAGGATCTTTTTATTTCAATGAATCTATGCTACTCTAGTCAGCTAGTGTAAGTGGTGTGATGGGTAGGGTTGTGGTGTGATAGTCTATTATCTTCCCCTCCGCCTCATTTGAATCTGTGCTATGTTGTATTCCTCTCCACCTGATTTGAATCTGTGCTATAACATGTTTTTTCTTTTTTTGTTTGTCTGTAAGGCTATTATTACTCTGATTCCTCCGAAATCTATGCTACTGTAATAAGTAAACCCTTGTATCTATGAATGCGATTACTTTTCTCTATCCTACCATCCATGGCTTTCACTATTAAAACAGTAATTAGATGTGATCTAACCATGGTTGTTTTTCTGTTGCCACAAATAGGCGGGAGGACCGGAGTTTCTAGTACCCCTGGGCTGCAGAGACAGCCTAACCTTCGCTAATCAAACCGTTACTTTGGCCAGTCTACCAAGTCCGGCTTCAAATGTCACTGTATTGATGACCATCTTCACTGAAAACGGTTTCGATAATTTCACGGAACTTGTAGCACTGTCAGGTCAGTTTTCAATGCCAGGCCACATAATCTATAATAAATTATAAGTATTACGAATTTATTTATATTCTATTCTGGCGATCATGATTTATGAATTTATAAATATTCAGGTGCGCACACCTTCGGTATCGGTCATTGTTCGGCCTTCGTGGACAGGCTTTATCGAAGCAGGATCCCACCCTCAACACTACATTCGCAACAGAACTTGAGGATACATGTCCCACAAACTCTACCGTCAACGCCACAAACCTAGACATACTCACTCCAAATGTATTCGACGAAAAGTATTACGTTGATCTGCAGAACTGAGAAGGTCTCTTCACATCTGATGAAGATCTCTACAACGACAACCGCACACAACAGATTGTTAACGGTTTTGCGGTGAACCAGAGCTACTTCTTTGAACAATTTGCACTCGGTATGCTAAATATGGTTCTACTGGATGTCCTCACAGGAGAGGAGGGGAAATTCGAAGAAACTGCGTAGTTCCGAATACTAATACCTCCACCTCGTATTCCATCGTAGATCCAGCAATCACGCTTTCGTCATCAGCCTCCTTGTGATGTTCTGTTGTATTGTGTGGCAAGTAATAATTTATAAATAAAGGTTTAATACAGGCTGTCATTTTGACCAATTTGACGGTGTTAGATGATTGGTCAGTGTCTCGCAGATGTCTCATTTTTTTCGGTCAAATCAAAAGGCGAAAATTTGGGACAGTCCGCTAACTGTTTGAAACTCTAGCTTTCAATCACACTAAACACACCAAGGAGTTAAGATCTTTCGTGTTGCTTTCCAACTGCAACTCATCGACCTAATTAAAAATTTTAAAAGATCCTCCTCCAAGGGCTTATAAATTTCATCATCTTACAAATTTACATATGGTCCGACTAAAAATCTTAACATCCTCTAATGACATTGGACAATGCTTTCCCACAAAGTTTTACGCTTTTCTCGATATCTAACTTCGTTCTTGTTTATCAAAATTCCAGCAGATATATTTAAACATTTGCAATTGAAAATAGACAATAACACAAATTTCAAGTTTTCACTATAAGAATTATGATAATATTAAGATAATTTTTAATATGCATTCACATATTAATTAATTACGTTCAGGAAATTAATAATGAGGATCGACATTAATAAATAAAAAAACTCAGGTTTCAAAAATATGAATTATGGAAATTATTGTGTGCCAACAAAATTATCGGTGCATTCACATGTTGATTAATTTGAATTTTAATCAATTTGAGCGTGATGAATAAAGGAACACAAAGAAAAAAATCTCCATGTCAAAACAATTTTGGAACAAAGTTTTAGAAGCCAATTCTTTCAAACGTTTGAATTTATTTCTGAATATTGATTGAAACATTCCATTTTGTTTCATTTCCTCGTATTTTGCTCCCTGAGTCTGGCTTGTGAGACGTTTACTTAGAGTTATAAAACTAACACCAAGACATTTATCAATATGTCCATAGGAATCACATATAGAACCACATTAATAAATGTGATTGATATAAATCGATAAACATTTATCAATATTATTATATGTGTAGTGTTAATGTGACTATTAAAATTGACTATATATATATATATATATATATATATATATATATAATAAAATTAACTTATTATAATAATAATATATTGTTATTATTAATAATATTTATTTATAAATCTAAGGGAATAATAGTATACCCTAGAATGAATATTAAGTTAAACTATCAAACCCAAGGGATTAATATTGTAATCCTACACTTAATAAAGCAAAGAATTAATATTATAAAATTTTGAGATTATTAACAAAAGAGATCTATAAACCCAAGTGATTAGTGAACCCAAATAATTATTAGTATTACAAACCAAAGGGATTAGTATTAAAAACCTCACGGATTAATATTGAAAACTCAAGATATTAATATTCTAAACCAAGAAATTAACAAACCCAAGGAATTTTTATTATAAACTCAATGGATTATAAATCCAAGAGCCTTAAATTAAACAGTATGATTAATACTGTAAATATTATGAATAATATTGTACCCTAGAAATGTGAAACCTTAGATTAATAAACCCAAGATATTGATTTCATAAAAACAATGAACTCATAAATGTAAGGGACTATAGACCAATGGGAATAATATTAAACACAAGAAATTAATATTATAAACACAAGGGATATAAATCCTAAGGTAAATATTATAAACCCTAAAATAAACATTAAACCCTAAGATTAATATTATAAGCTTAAGTATTAACATTATAAACCTATACGATTAATATTAAAATCCCAATGAATGTTAACCACAACATAATAAAATTAAACCTTAGGATTAATATTAAAACTCGGAGACATAAATCCTAAGATAAATAAATTGAAAAGATTAATATTATAAACCCAAGGGATTATAAACTAAAATCATTAATTTATTAAACCTTAATATTAATATTATAAGTCATAGGCTTAATATTAAACCCCCAAAATATAAACCCCTGATGATTAATATTAGAAACCATAGGATCAATATTATAATGTTAGTAGAGGGAATATAAACCCAAAGGAATAATATTGGAGCCTAGGATAAATATTAAATCCTAGCAATATAAACCATAAGATTAATATGAAAAACCTTAATATTAATATTATAAACTCAAGTTATTAATTTACTATCAATTCAAAGAACTTATAAACCTAAGGGATCAATATTATAAACTTAATGGTTTATAAATTGAGGGGAATAATTTTGAACCCAAGAGATTAATATTATAAATCTAAGTGAATAATTGTAAACCCAAAGAATTAATATTATAAACTTTAAGAAATAATTTTAAACCATAAGGAATAATATTAAACCATATGAATATAAACCCTATCATTAATGTTATAAACCCAAAAAATTTCTATTATAAATCCAATATATTATAAACTCAAGATATTTAAATTAAACCTTACGATTAATACATAAACCTATAAATCTTATCATAATATTATAGGCTACGAAATGAACCCTTGGATAAATAAATCTAAAGGATTGATATTATAAACCCAAGGAACTAATTGAAATAAGGGATTAATACCAAAAACCGAAAAACTAAAAAGATTAATATTGTAAACCCAAGGTATATAAAACTTAACATAAATATTATCAACCCTAAACCAAATATGATTTATTTTCATATTGAGACAATATTTGTCACAATGCAATGAATGTTGGACCATGGTTGAACATGATTGATCTTCATATTGAAAGAATATTTGTCAGAATGTGATGTTGGACCATGGTTGACCATGATTGACTATGGTTAATTTTAACATTGACAATCTTTGCCACTATGCGACAATGGACCATGGTTATCATAACATTTTTTATTTTTATTTTTATTTTAATTTTATTTTTAATAGGAAACCGGTAACTAGAACCATACAATCACATCTGCCACACATGATCACATCGCGCTCCTGCCAATGAAAACTCTCCTAGATGGCATCATCCCCCGCTGACAATACACAACAAGTTTCACAGTTTTACGCTTGACGGGCACCCACGAGGTTTGAACCGGTGACCTTTACAAACGAGTGCCTTAACAGAACACTCAATCACCAACAAGCCGCCACCCCGTGGATTATGGTTAACATAACATTAAACATAAAGTCTAATTTATTAAGTCCATGGAACATAAACCTTAATATTAATAAGTTAAATGGATTAATACTGTAAACCCAAAAAACTATAAAAATCAAGATATTGATATCATAAAAAGAAAGAACTCATAAATCTAAAAAAATTATAAACCCAAGAGATAAAAACCTTATCTTATGTCAAATTTTTAAAATAAAGTTTTTAGAGACCATTTCTTTGAAACGTTTGAATTTATTTCTGTACATTGATCAAAACATTCCATTTTGTTTCATTTCCTCCTGTTTTGCTCCTGAGTCTCGCTTGTCAGACGTTTACTTAGGGTTATAAATAAGTAGATATTTTTTATGGATTTGATAAAATTAGTCAAATCATTAAGCCTGCAAGGTTTAATGGGGCTGACTTCACTTTTCCACACCTCCTCCGTCAGTGGCCTCTGCTACCAACCATGCCTACTCCTTGGAACCAATCTCCGCCGTATCTTTCTCACTTCAGCCACACTTCTAGTTAACTACATTTCCTCGGATACGTTCTTCTGAGTAGGAACGCCTTAAAAGGTTACCAAGTAACTCTCAGTTTTGTTAAAAACATGCCCAGTTTGAAAATATCCAAAATGCTTGCGATCATTATCGTTGACAATACAAGAAACCTATGACCGCTGGCTGCCTATTCTATTTAATAACCCAATCCCAATGAAGATATTCCAAAAAAAATAGACCGTCGGCCTTTTTTTTATAATATCGTCCTATTTATCGATATGACCGTTCACCTGTTAACTCATAACGATTTCACATGGATTATAAGCAACGCAGATTTTGTATTAATACGACTATAATCTTTTCTTTGATCTGATGAAATAATTATTCTTAAATTCATTTTAAAATATTAAAATTATCAGTTCTCCTTCCCCTTTTGACATAGCTTTGTTTATATTTTATTTAAATGGTAACATAATCTTTTTAAATTATATAATTATTTTTAAAATATTTTCTATTTTATTTAAAATTATTTTATCTTTAATATTTTAATTATTTTTTTTTTCCAATTTTTTGAGTGTTAAGTTTTCACATATTTTTACTCTTTATTATTGGATTTTTTTTATTAATATTTATTTATTTTAAATTAAATCACAATTTTGGAATTATTATATATATAATTTCTATTCATAAATATCTTTGTATGGTAAATAATTAATTTTAGAATATTTAATCATTTTGTTAATTTAATAACATTGTATTGACAAAACATGTATTTAATTATGAAATTTTTTGTTTAATTGAAATGTATTATATTGATCAAAAGACATTATAATTGGCTTGAAGTTAAATAAATTTATTTTTATAATATTTAAAATATTAATTTGTTTTATTTTACAAAATGAGAGTTTTTGAATTGTTTTTTCTTTATATTTAATTATTGTCAAGTTTAGTGTTTATAAGAAAGTGGTATGGACTATATTACGAAAATAAGTTTTATTTGATATTATGTCTTTTGTCCTTTACTCTCATATTGACATATTTTTTTTTGATATGTGACCCATCTCATGTTCATATTTATATATTTTACTTAATATGGCATATTTTATTTTATATCTATCTTCACACCTACTCTCATCTTGAGATGTTTTACCTAGTTTTCCCAATATCTCCATAACCATGTCTTGTCTAATATTTTCCACCGCTCTTAGCCTCATGTAATGTATGGTGGGAGTAGGAGAAATGTTAGGTAAAATACATTATGCTTTACATTTAACATATGAGTTTGGTGTGCGTAGAGATATTAGGTTAAATATTTATTATTTTACTTTATATCACCACTCAAGCATAACCTCATATATGGGTGGAGTATTTTAAAAAATATATAGAAAAAAAAGATGAAAGAAGAAACCATTTTATAGTTTATAATCATAAAATAAAAGGAAATACACCATATCCAATCCTTACTTTAAATGCCACATTCCCACCCATTATGAACAAGAATATGATTAGATACCTAAAATGTAATTATAACATAAATAACATAAATAATGGAGCATGTATCAGAGATAACATTGGTCTAAGTGTTTATTTTATGCTCTACTATGGATATGAACGTAAATTTTACCAAAAAACCCAAACCATACTAGGTGGAATACATTCAAGAGATGATTGACTCAAGAATGATTTGAATGCCACAATCAATGGCCTACATCAAGCCATAAGGTGTCTCCTAGGAAATTAGGGTATGATAGTGACTATATATTTGAGGCATCTTGGAGAGGTGATAATTTTTTCCTTGTTAAAATATATTAGTGTTATCTCATATTCAATAATGATATGCAAGAGGAAATGGAAAATTATTTTTTCATTGACATCCTAGTTGTCAAAAAAACACTTACTATGTTGAATTGTATCACTAGAATTGACTTTATCCTTCCTTATTATCATAAGCCAAATATTTAATCTAAGAAAAAGACTATTTTGTTTCATATCATAACGGGTTTACTTGCTAGGTGTTTGTCAAAAATATTATATGTAAATTCTTTCACAATATTCATGCATGCCAATTTTTGTATGGTTAGAAGATATTGTCAAATTATGTGCATTTTTAGTGTTGGATGAAAAACATTTCCATCTTATTTTTGTAGATAATTCACCAAGAAATTATTAAATCTATGATAATGTCACTCTAAAGGAAATACTTATTCATTTGAGTAGATATAAATAACTATGTGGTAGATTTAAAGAAGAAATTGCAACCTATCTTTTGGATTAGTGATTCCTAACAATGCTTTGTTCATGAAGGTAAACAATTAGATAATCTCTCTGAACTAATTAATTATCATATTTTCTATGTATCATCTATTTTCTTAAAACTACAATTGTGTTGAGGAATTGTGGTTATCAAGAAGTATTTTAGAAATACATTAAAAAATTAATCTACCTACCTAGTTGATTGGTTGTGTTTAGGATATAGTAGAAGAGAAATCTACCTCCCCATTTCCTATACAGTGGTTGAATTTTAGACAATGTCGATTATGGAGCTTTTTAGTGCAACCAAGTTTAAATAATGACAATGATAAGAATCAGGTAAATGAACTACTAAATTGTGACATTACTTAGAATTATGCTTCTAACATTTATTAGAATGAGGTAAGTCAATAATGAGATGTGTCAATTTTGATATCCACACTTTATTGGGTATAAAGTAGAAGTAACATATACAAATATTTTCTCTTTGATGGATCATTTGTAAGTGGAAGTCCCTTTTGTTGGAATGAAAATACATCATTAATGGACACTTCTTATAAATTAAGGACCTAGCTCATACTACAAATTCAAATATATTTCCTGTTGAATCACAACTATTTACTATGACACTTTTCTCACTAAGGTGGCAAGACCCTAAAATAAGAAGGGAAAAAATGGAATTTTTGACTAATTTCTTTTATTCAAAAAAAAAAATGTAATGTGTTTGTTTCTATAATTTTAATCTTATAAGTGTGATTTATGCTTGTATTTGTAGTGGGACTTGCAAAATTTTAAGTGTAAAGTGAAGCCATACTTGCTTTTCTTTGCCACAGGCCTTAAGCGCCTATAGGATGTGATTTGAATTATATAATGGAAAAAAAATTGCATATTTTAGTCAAAATGAAAAGAAAAATTTTACTAATTTCTTTGAAATCCAATACAAGTCACTTTATGTCTAAGAGAGTGAGTGTCACATATATGTTTATTTTAAGAACTATCTTGGCCTCTTCCTAAAATAATTTCTAATGTTAAAGGGAAACATCGTCGAAAAAGGGAGATTGATTATCCTTTAGGGTGGAATTAGGATGATGAAAATCGAGAGGTAATATTAATGCTAAGGTATCTTTATGTAATGGTAAAATTAATGACCACAAGTATCACAAAACATGCAAGGACGAATGGTATGTAATGTATAGTGCACTTTGTAGACAATATAAGGAGGAAACGATCCACAATAGGAGAAGATGATTTGGTTTGAAAATCACCATAATTAAATAGGGCATGTAATTTTCACTGAAATGGATGGTAATTGGTTACATGGCTAGTGAGATGCATCAATCACAAGGAGGTATCGTTATATTCTTGGTGGTTAGTGTTTCCATATCTTTTCTAGAGACTACAGTGGCCCCGACCATTTTCATTCGTGTGCCACCACTGCATGCATTCTAAACTTGGTGAAAATTGGTTTCATTTTTTGTATTTTTAAATGAAACAAGGGTAAAATTAATGGGATACAGGTGTTAAACCAAATTAGGGATGCTGATGAAAGAATATGATGGTTTCCTGTATTACCACATAGGTAGACCCAAAGTGATATTGGGAAGATTTAATATGCCATCATGGGAGAATATACTTCTCCTAGGGGATAGGTGAGAAGGTGGCTTGAGAAAAGTCACAAATATATATGATACTTTCATGACAGATTGGTGCTTCAGTAATAATAATTGTGGGCTCAATAGGAAATTGTAGGGATGATTCATCATATGAGGAAGGTTTAAAGGCTAGAATTTGTTGGAACATTATTAGTATACAAAAATTAGATGGGTCTATGTATTTCGTTATTGTTGAGGGACCGTAATAAGTGTAAGAAATGTTGTATCCTTAAGTATTTTAGGAAATTTTAGTGAAAGTGGAGATAACCTAGTTCTTATACATGGAAGGAAATGCAAGGCTATAAATGTTGACATGGTATTTTAGTTCACAACAAGTTGGTAGATAGCAGTAAGCTTCCCTCCATAGGTGAAGCTCATGGTATGGAAGAAACAAGAATGAAATGTGTAGTGCCTTGTTCTAGATTACTGACCTTCATATGACATTAGCATTGATTTAGCCTTAAGGTTCACACATTATTATTTCAGGGCTTCAATTTGAGGATCTGCACACTTGACTCTACTATTAGCAGATGTGATGGTTATGCTATTATCTAGCTAATGTTCTGATGAAAATAGTTGTGATGGGTGTGTTTGTTTCCTAGCCGATGTTATGATGATGATAGTTGTGATGGATGTATTTATTTCCTAGTTGATGTTGTGATGATGATAATTGTGATTGATGTGTTTATTTCCCAGTTGATGTTATGATGATGATATCTTTGATGGATATGTATATTTTCTACTGATATTATGATGATGATAGTTGTGATGGATGTGATCATTATGTTAGCTACTTAAATTGGTTGTGGTTCATGGTGAACAACGATGTGGATGATTAGGCCATGTTGATGATTTAACATATGCTATTATGTCAATGAATAACACTGTGAAACATTATTATTGATTATTATGGAGTATGGAAGGAGACAACCAGATGCACTCGCAAGTGATGAGTCAATGATATCTTGTTTGATGAAATTGAATATTTTGTATTTGAAATTTTAAGTTTCACTCTAATTTTTTACTATAAATTATAATTACATATTAGTGGTTGTAGGCACAATTTACTTTCTTGGCTGAATGATGCACATATGGGTGATGAGGCTGTAGAGATAATTGAAACTTCATGGTTGATGTGGGATAGCATCCATGATTTCACCCACTATCACTCCCACTGTGACTTGAATGGAATGGTTGGGATACCTTCACCTTGAATATCACGATGTCTTGGGGGCATGCCCTATATTGGGTCACTCATGAAAATTTTACTAGGGGATGTTCATCGAGGCAGATTCCTTGATCCCCAACACCATTAGTCTCATTATAGAGGGAAACACGAGAGATGATAACAGTATATGTCTTTTATCCTAAGCGTTCCCCTCGTATTCACTCGATTCTTGAAGGGAAAGCGACGTGGAACCCTCGGAACTCAAGTTACGTTCTTGAAGGGATTGACCGACTTAGCACCCTTGGCATCAAGAAGAAACTGTTAGGTGTGGCACCCTTTGAACTTCAAAGGGTAGTTATTGAAGGGAACAACTAACTTAGCACCCTTGGCATAAAACAAAACTACTAAATATAAACAAGATATGAAAATCCTACTAAATCACATAAGGAATTAAATGAGGTTTCATAACAAAGGAAATGAAATCAAGAACAAAACTTGGGGTGAAGGGAGGATAGACAAAAACAAAATTATTGTACCACTTGAGAACTCTAGCCTTCCAAAGTTAGAAAATATTAGGTAGATAATGTGCATAAGTATTTTAATCGGTAAAAGCAGGGGGAAGATGGGCGTATAGTTAATTAGAAATATTAATCCTAAAATAGTTAAACTTCATTAAGAAAATCGGGTGGTAAAAAAAAAAAAGATTACTCAATTAAATTAGAGAAAATTAGAGAACCTCCATGTGGCAAGAGCCAACGTAATATATTCATCTAAGAGGAAAAGTGAGTGTAATTTCGAGGTAGGTAGGGGACTAAATTTGATACTTATCATTTGACATCAGTAATGAACAAAAAATGAATGTTAGAAAAGGGGGATCAAGAGAAAACTAGGATAAAAAATAGGGTGCCTTTTTGGAGTGAGGGAAAATATTATTTTTAAATTAAAATTTCAGCTAATTATTTTGGGGAACTTTGGTGAGAGGGTGACACATGGATGGCTGAATATTAAATTTTTTGAATTAATAACAAAATATTTAACTATGCATGAAGTGCTAAGTGTCACCTATGAAGCCTCCTATAAAGTAAGGGGAAATCCATGGGAAAACGATATTTTTTCTTACCCTATAGTTGCACATATGAGACTAGGTTATTCTGAGTGACTATGAGCTTAGTGATTTTGGTGAGGTAGAGATATTTAGAGATGGAAATATTGAGCCAAGGAGTGATCACCTCTATCAACTAGCAAATGTCCTATATTATACAACCCTATTGTAGCTCCAGGTTCCACGGTGAAGAAGAGTACCCAAAGAGCTTTGATGTTAGTTGGTGGATCACTAATCTATTGGAATACATCAATATTCACACTTCGAGACTCACAATAGGAAGGGGGCTCAAGTAGTAGCAAGGCCAAGTTCAAATCTCCTCTTTAGGGTGAATGATACATGTTGTATTCATGGTGTTCTATTACATGATTTTGGTGTATCTATGGCTAATATAAAGTAAAGAAAAAATATAATATTTAGAATGAATTGTAATTCATGGATGTTTGATGTAAATGCCTTAATATGTTTGCATTTCCAATGTTGGTGGGCGTTTAAGGTGTTTCATGATCTTGGTATGGATGTTACTATCTAATAATTAGTTAAATTGAAAATATGTATTTCCTCACGGTTGTAATCTAAGCTTAAATGTATTATTTATAGACAAAAAAATTGTCTTAGGGAAGGTCCCTACAAAATGGATACACTACATATGTTTAAATACATCATAACCAAATATGTACAACATAAACCCCATCTAAAACTTCCTTTTCCATTTCTTTAAATCATTGGAATTTCTTTATGGACTTTGATTGAAACTTTCCATTATGTTTTATTCCCTCCCATTTTTCTATATAAATGATTTGATATTTTTTATGGATTTTATAAAATTAATTAAAATAATTAAATTAACTAATTGATCAATGTAATTATGTTGAAGACATTAATACAACCCAAAAAAAAAAAAAAAACTCTCATAACTCTCATAACAATTTTGGTCAATTTCCAACCTAAAGATAGATATCTATATCCCTAAAGTACCATCATAAAGATTTTCTAAATCCTTATAGTAGAATGTGTTGATGTCATGATGAAGATTTTTTACCTTTTATCAAAATAGGTATATAAATATTGTATAACATAAATATAATGGCAGGCTTTTTTTATGACCAATTTGCAAGAAAAAGTAAATTATGTAAATTATGAGTGTTTGTATAAAGAATATGAACTAGCACACCCACATTAATAAATGTGATTGATATAAGTAGTAGGGATTAACTTATTTGAATGTATAATAACATAGTATGGATTAAATTCAAATTTTATTTAAACTTTTGTTTTTAAGAGAGATTAACAGAAAAGAATCATACACGCTTACTCAATATGTTGATTTTAACATATTAACCTAATATATTAACGTCTTTTTTCTAAACCTAGAATAATAAAATATAATATTTTTAAAATAGTGAAATAAGCCTAACCTAAAACTACCTAAAATAAAATAAAAAGTAATTAACCTCAATTAATAAATCCAAAATATCAACTAATAAAACCTAAAATAATTAATCTAAATATTTTAAATTTAAATTATTAAAAAACAAAATTTAAACGAGAATAATAAACCTACGTTTTCAAAAATCAACATATTTATAAAAACATATCATGAAAGAAATAAACATAGAAGTAAACACACACAAAATATATAAATAAATATATATATATATATAAGCTAAACAAATAAACAAAACAAATAAAACATAAGCTAAACCTAATAGGAACCTAAACCTAATAGGGTATATGTGATTATCAAATGGGTGTGAACGAACCGATGGCGGGTGTGAATGTGGCCATCCCAAAGAGACGGGTGTAAACACATTGTGAAATTAAACCTTTTGTTAAGTATTCATTATTCAAGTATATACTTGTTGTTGAAGCACTCGAGTTGACTAGTAACCAAACCAAATTATTTGATTCTATGACTAACATGTATAGAGCAATAAATGACATTTAAAGTAAATGTGTTATCGAAACTGAGAATTATTTAAAATATTGTTAATTTATCTATTAAAAAAAAAAACTTCCTCAACCCTAATTCCAATATAAATCACTACTATCGTGTAACAATAAACTGAGACAAATAAAACATAATCTAAACCTATTGACATATATGCAGCTATCACACTGGCGTGAACTAACTGGTGACGGGAGTGAATGCGGCGATCCGAGAGTGACGAATTTTTTCTGAATTGAAATTTTTTGAATTGAACTATTTCCGTAATATGATATGATATTAGAATCCAAATTCAAATGTGAACTTCATAACTATGATTGGTTGGGAAAATCGATTAGGTGAGTGTTAGGCTGGCCAGATATTCACTGTCGTAGTTACACTGTCTCTAATTGAGCAACGGAGAGGCAGCACCCTGCGAGGTAGAGTGTGCCACGCTTCACTTGCCTCCACCTTCTCCATCAGTGGCCTCTGCTACTAGCTATGCCTACTCCATCGATCCAAGACCCGCCATATATTTCTCACTTCTGCACACTTCTGGTTTGAACATTTCCTAGGGTACATTCCCCTGGGTTGGAACGCCCTCAGTTTAGTTTTAAAAATAAAAAAAATTCCCAGTCTTAAAAGTTTCAAATATCCAAACTCCAGGCAACCAGAAAAACCTTTGCTCGCTGGCTGCCACTTTCAATTAAATATCTAATACCAATGAACAAGTGTCACAACAATTTGTTTATAAGAATTTGTTAAAACATTGTTCTCCTACTTATGCTTACGACGGTTAAGCTCTTAGTTATTGATTTTATGCTTACGACGGTTAAGCTGTCAGTTAATAATTATAATTTAATAGTTATTTCACATGGAATATGACAGGAAAATTTTGTACTTTATATAACTCGGTTTCTTTTCCTATCTGATGCAATAATTATCTCTTCAAATAATTTCTTAATTTTATTAAAAATATTACTAATTTTTTTTTTTTTTTTTTATTAAAAATATTAATTTTTTTTTCTTAATTTTATTAAAATTATTATTAATTTTCATTATTTTTAACATGAATATAGTTTTTTTTATCGAAAATAATTATTTAATATTTAGTCCCTGATCGGGGTGCCAGCAAAGGGAGGATGGCAACAGGACAACGCCACGTGGTGGGGCTTGTCAGTAGACCATCACGCATTAGAATAATACCGCACAGTGGTAATTGATCCTGCACGTGCCTCACTAAATGATCAGGATGCAAGCCGCCCCAATTCATCAATGCATGGCGGAGAATGGAAATGTACGCCGGATGCGGGGTAGGAGAATGAATAAGGTAAGTTCTCGCTGTTGTAAAATAATATTTCAAATAGTAGATGTAATCCAGACAAGAGCATCAATAGAGGACTTACAGGAACAGGAAGCTCAACATTGCAGGTGGAGGATTACTTGGGATGTACTAGTCCTCATCACTCTAATTTTAAAATTAGGTTTTCCTGTTAACATTCTGACAATGAAAGAAGGAGGTTTTACAGGAATTACAAATAATTTTCTGTTCACTGTTATCTTTTTTATTTTCTATGGTTTGCATGTAATGGTAGAGGGGGTTCGTTTGGAGATAGAACCCTGCTTTCATAGCCCTCCTAGTCCTAATTTCCAGTACCTCAGTTATGTCAATTTGCATGGGTTAAGTCTGTGCTTTTCTAATGAATATGAATGTATGTTCCTCCGTAGTTCTCCTGGCCCTAATTACCAACACCTCAGATATGTCAATTTGCATGGGTTAGATCTGCGTTTTTCTAAAGCATATGAATGTATCTTCTGGAATTCCTTTATCTTGGTCTTGAATGGTCTGGTAAAGGTTCTTATTTTTATTCAAAAGTACTTGAAAGAGAAGGCCACTGGGTATCAGAAGCTTAAGGGTAGGGTTCGCTTTCAGCACTTCTGTGTCCCTTGCCATACCAGGCTTTCATTAATTACCTAAGTGTCTGAGTCTGCAATAGGAAGTTTTGTTGTCTCAAATAATATTCATGCATATGGAATGGGAGGTCTATACAAATATGGGTTTACTCTTCTCTTATGTCGCAATTTCATTGGGTCAGTCCTATTTTCCGAGGCACTACACATATTTTGTTTTCTCTTGGAAAAACCTTTCTCTTGTTAATTCAATGGTGGAGGAAAGTTGGAAATGAGAGGGCACAATTTGTTAATTTTCAAAATATTGAACCGCGCAATCAATATTTCAATGCTCAGATAAAGGAGAATAATCTAGAGTTTAATATTGAATCTAAGTTTCACATAATTGTCCCCTTTCGATATACAGGGTCTCTATCATTCACAAAATCAGACAGTCTCTGTCAGGGCAGAATGAGAAAAGGAAAAAATGGTAATCGTAAAGACACAGGTAAAAGGAAGAAGCTACAACCAACTCAAGTAGTTGGTCCAAGTAAAAGAGGTAGAAAGAGTAATAAGTAGAATCTTGAAAAAGACCAATTTTGGTTGGCTTATAACTCTCCGAGGTGGCCAACATACCTGGTTTCCTTCGGGCAGATTGAGGCTACCATCTTCTTTAAAATATGTATAGCAGATTTCTTTTAAAAAAATATAAAATAGAAAGGTAGTAAGAAATTTACAAAAAAAATAAAAATTATTTAATATTTAATCATTTTATTTCAAAACAATAATTTTTTTGTCAGTTCAATCATAGATTATATCAGGTTGACTTGTGAGTTTAGAAACTAAGACTTAAAGCAATATAAGCCATAAAAATCACATATGGATTGCTCATCCATACCCTCAACTAGATTTTTTCCCTTGAATCGATGACCTTTACATCATATCGGTAATGACTTAATAGTACACCCCATCACCTATAATTCTACTCCATGTGGGATTCAAAGCAATAACGTTTACACATTATTTTCACTCATAAAAATATTTTTAAATACATAAATTGATGAAAACATATTATGATTTCCATAAAGCTAATAGTTTATAACATGTTAAATATATTTTAATATATAATATTTAAAAGCTAATAAGTTTTTATTTTGAGAAAGCGAGAAATTATATAGATAGATATATATTAATGATTTCACCAATATTTCATATTTGAAATTACATATTACTTCAAACCCTATCTTCATATTGACCTACTCTGTCTACTATCTAAGCTTTCTTCCATGTAACCTCATATTAGCTTCCTTTGTCTCATATCTAAAGTCATCTCATTTTCATATTGATATGGTTTACTTGATATTTCATTTTTTATTTTTTCCTACACCCATTATCATGTTGAAAAATATCGTACTAAACATGTTTTAGCTAATATTCTCAACCACTCACATCTTCATGTATGGTGGGATGAGGGGAGATGTTAGCTTAAAAAAAATGTGTTTCACATTTAATATATGAAGATGAGGTTTACCGTGACTAGAGATATTTCTTAAAGTATGCATAGTTTTATATTATATCTACAATCACCAACAATCTCTTATATGGGTAGAGTAATTTTATACAAATATATACAAACTTGGAGATATTTCGTAAATTATGCATTGTTTTACTTTATCTAAAAATTTGAAGATATTCAGTAAAGTATATCACCTACAACCTCATATATAGGTAAAGCATTTTTACCGAAATATATAAAAATTTCATCTATTCATAATATTAAGAGAAATGTACCCTATCTCATTCTTCTCTTAAATGTTACATGGCAACCATTAAGAAGGGTGTGATTAGATAAGTAACTTGTAAGTATAAGATAATTATCATAGAGAATGGAGTATGTATGTAACATACTATTTTTCACTATTTCTGAAGGTGTTTATTTCATGTTCTACAATGGATTCAAATATAGATTTTACCGTCAAATATCATCTACAATAGGTGGAATATATTCAAGTTATGATGGTTTGAAAATGATTTGAATGCCTCAAGAAATGATGTACATCAACCTAGAAGGGGTCTCCTAGGAAACTAGAGCAATAGGTGGAATATATTCAAGTTATGATAGTTTGAAAATGATTTAAATGCTTCAAACAACGACCTACATCAACATAGAAGGGGTCTTCTAGGAAACTAGAGAACAATAGTGATTGTATATGGAGGAATTTTTTGGAGATGATAATTATTTCCCTCTTATGATATATGAGTGTGATCTCACCTTAAAAAATGAAATTTAATTCATGATGAGAAAATAGGCTTTTATTGGCATCTTCATTGTCACCAATGTACTAATCTTAAGGAATCGCTAGAATCAAATTTAACCCTCCCTATTGTCATGATTCAAATCTTGAACATAACAGTGAGACTCTTAGGATCTATATCCTAATGGATTCACTTTCCAAATGTTTTTCAAATATATTATATGAGAAGTTTTTCGAAAATTGAAACGTGCCAATTTTTTTATGCTTAGCAAGATATTAAAAAAAATTGTGCATATGTTAGAAGAAAAACATTTTAGAGAAATTGTCTTTGTAGATCCTCATACTAAGAAAGGATTTGATATTATGATCATGTCTCTCTCAAAGATATACTTATCCATATAATTGAATTTGAATAGTTATGCGGCGGATTTAAAGAAAAATGGAACATAGTTAGATTCCTACTTCCCAACAAGGCCTTCTTCATGAGGGTAAATAATTAGATGATCTCCCTAAGTCGATTAATTATTGTGCATAAAAAGAACCAACTCTTGTATTAACACTAGAATTGTGTGGGGAATGGTGGGTATTAGGATTCGTCTTAGTGATACAATAAAATATCAATCTACCTCGATTGGTTACCGGATGTCTTTTAGCGATATAATAAAATAAAAAATCTATCTCCCCACTCTTGATAGAGTGGTTCGTGCTTAGACGGTGTCAATTATGAAACATTTTTGTAAAACAAACTTAAAATATTAACATGGATCATAATGATGCTTCTATTAAAATAACTTATGTCAAGCACTCAACGTGTGAATTGTGATATCAACACTTTACTAAGGGATAAATTTGAAAAATGGATACAAGGTCTTTCTCTTTGAGGGAGGTTATGGTGGTTGAAGATCCTGGTATAAAGAAAAGACATCATAAAATGGATGCCACTAATTGAAGATACTCCTCCTATAAAGAAAGGATATCATGAAATGGATACCTCTAATTCAAATAAGGATCTAGGACCTAGTTCCTAAAGGAATTTGGATCTCCTAATATTATATCACAACTACTTATAACAGTTTTTTTTTTTTTAAAAGAGTTTGAATAATGGTTTTTAATAAAAAAAAATTATAATGGGTAAAATGAAAAAAAATATTAAAAAAAAGTTTGAATAAATTTTTTAATAAAAACAAATATAATACATGTTATTTTTGGAGTTTAAAAGCTCATTATATAGCTTAGTATGCTGAGATGTGTAAGTATTTGCCATTAGAGTTGATATGTGCCATTTAAAATAAAAATAAATTATGCTCTAAATAGAAAAATAATGTTGGCTATAATAATAATAAAAAAAGGAATATGTTGTAAAGTAATTAGAAGTAAAAAAATTGTGTGAGTGAGATGTTTAAACCTTGTACTTTTCAGAAATATTTTAACAAGAAATTTAAATAAACTATATGAAGATCTATGTTACCTAATTTATGTTGATATCAACTTCATATATATCTATATATAGAAAAAAAATTGTTAAAATAAAATATTTTAATATTTTATATATAAAAAAATTCAATATAGATTATCAATAAAATATTTTAATACTCACATATCCTTATTTGGATTCATCAAATTTTTTGATGTACATGTCATGTAAAATATGTTAATGAAAATTTTATACATATACTATATAATTAAAAATATATATATGTTTATACTATAGAAAAATAATTTTTATGGTTAAAAAGTTTATTTACTACTATATAATATATAAAGCATTTAAAAATACAATTTAAATAATAAAAACTATATATAATATTTTACATTTTAAAAAATTTTGCATGTCAAAAAATTTAATTTTCTAAATTCATATTAAATCTCTACTCAAAATCTATTTGACGCCATTGTAAATATTGAAGTTCCCTTATAATTACTTTACTTTACTTGGTCTCTACTTTGTCTCATGCCTTTCACACATACTTATAAGAAGAGATTTTATTTCAATAATAGCATTAAACTTGCATTTTTTTAAAGACAAAACGAAAATAAAAACTTTCAAGAGCTTGGAAGACGAGGAGGAGGTGCCCAACTCATACTGCAAACTTTGCAACTCTTAGACGGTATGTATCTGTCATTTTTCTCATTTTTATGATGTATATACGTTATATTAGGACCTGGCTTGAGCATTGTTAGTATGCTGGGGGGTTACTCTCGTTTCTCTGTTTGCTTATCCCTCCGCAAAACCCTGTCCACCCCTGCTTTCGGGACCCTTGTGTACCAGTCTTACTTTGCCTCTACACTGCTATAACCACTACTCAGCTAAATGTAAGGGAAGTTTGGTATGAGATTCGCCCTGCTACTCTAATGAATTTGCAGCGATGGCATACTAGTAGGGCTAGAATCCATATGCATACTGGATGCAGTAAGAAGCCGACTTGATGGCCTCTCTTCAGCCAGGGGTTACGGGGATATCTTACTTTCATAGGTCATTGTTGCTGCACTCAAATCCTGGCTCATGTTTTGAATTCGATGGTCCCCTGTCACTCCGGCACCCTTGTGGTTTCACCTCAGTGTTTCCGCATCAGTCTTCAAAGGGTCCAAAACCCTCAACCTTTGTTTACCTCGCTTTCTGCTTGGGGTTTTCAAATGCTTATAACCAAGTTTTCATGGTGGAATTTGACCAATGATAGCACTAATAAGTCTGCGACTCTCTGTCACCCAGATGGAAATTATAAACCTCTGCATAGGTTACTGCTTCTGGAAATTAGGAGTTGCTCCCAGTCGGCTTCTATAACTAGAAATTCTGAAGGAAAGCAAATCAATGTATCCATCTGCAATACAGTGATAAATTCGCTGTCTGTTCGCCTACATAGGAAAAATTTCATCATGGGGAAACGACGCTTACGCTCTGAAAAGGCAAAGGCCAAGCAACAGGTTCTGCAGGAATAGGAACCAAAGAAACGAGGAAGAAAATCTAACCAGGAGCACTTGGAGAACTTGGTAGTCAACTATGTTCTGGGAAATTCCTCTCCTGCTCGTCAGCAAATTCGTGGTTGGGAAAGAGATCTTCAGACAGATCCTGAAGACAATGATACAGAGGCTGAAATTCTTGATTTCATCCAGGACCCTCGCAACACTCGAGGACGTCTTACCTTATTTAACCAAACCATTCATACATATTGGTTAGTGAAATGTCTTCTTGCTAAAGCTATACAAAGCTTGCACCCTGCCCAGATCAAAGTAGAACAATCAAAGACTGAACTGCAGCTCAAGGATCGACTGGAGGATATGGACAACCAACTGCAGCATATTAAAATTACTCAATATCAAGCAACTGACCGAATTCAAAAAATGGATGACAGGTTAGGCCGCATGGAGAAACTGCTCCAGCAGCTGCAGCGAGTAGAAATGCCTGGGTCTCATGCAAAAGACCTAGCCCCTATTTCCTCTTCAGATGAATAGACTTTATAGTATTTTGTTTTATGGTTTTTTTGCAAATATGTGAACTTCTTATATATTATATGCTTGATAATACTTCACTATTAGGACAGCTAGCTAATGCGACATATAAAAGGAAAAGACAATTCAATTTTGGAATGCTTTCAATGCACTCAGATGGCCAACAAACCTGGTTTCCTACGAGTAAGTTGAGGCCATAGTAGAAATTTTATATTGTAGCCTGTCCTTCAATGATAAATAGAAAATAGAAAGGCCCCACCCAACTTACAAAAAAAAAAACCTTTCAACAATTTCTTTCAAATCCAATATTTGTGAGAGAGTATCTTAAATATTTCTGATTTTAGCAGCTAACATTCCCTAAGTTAAATGGAAACATCATCAAAAAAGTGATGTTGTTGTCAGCATCTCCTTGATGCGCTGCCGAGCTGTGGTGATTAGCAATCGAATCCTTCTTCGACGTCAAGTTCTTATAAGTAAAGTCATGTAGTCAGTTCTGACCAATTTGACGGTGGTCGATGATTGGTCAGTGTGTCGCAGATGTCTCCATTTATTTCGGTCGAATTAATAGGCAAAAAATTGGGACAGCAGTGTTGTGGGGAAAAAGGGCCCCGAATTATTTGAAAATCTAGATTTCGATCACATCAAACACATCAAGGGAATTAAGATCTTTCTGGCTGTTTTTAACCTGCAACTCCTCTTAAGGTCTTTCTGGTTGTTTTTCACCTGCAACTCATCACCTTAATTAGCAATGTTAAAGAGCCTCCTCCAAAGGCTTATAAATTTTATGATTTCACAAATTTACATATGCGCCAACTAAAAATCTTAGCATCCCGTAAAGACCTTTGATAATCCTTTTCCACTTCAAGCACTAAACTGTCGATGATAACAAAGCTTATCTGATAGATATGAGCAAAGTTAGCCATTTAGCTTTGTTCATGTTTATCAAAGTTCCAGAATATATATTTAAAACTCTGCAATTCAATTATCCTTAACGGTATTAATGAAAAGAAAGATGGACGATAACTCAAATTTCAAGTTTCCAGTATATGAGTTACGATAAAATTTCGGTAATATTAATAATAGTGCATTCACATATTGATTAATTACGCTCCAGGGAATTGATGAGAAGGAAGATCAGAGTATAATAAAATAAAACGATATGAAATATGAGAAGGAAGATCAACGATATGAAATATGATAGTACTGTGTACAACAGAATTACCGGTGCATTCTCATGTTGATTAATCTGAATTTAAATCAAATTGCTCGTCACGAATAAAGCAACACAAAGGACAGACCAGAAACCGAAAAAAAAGAACAAAATCACCATGAAAAAACAAATTTTGAAACAAAGTTTCAGGAAGACCATTGCTTTCAACCGTTAGAATTTCTCTGTGGTCTTTGACCGAAACCTTCTATTCTGTTTCATTTCTCTGATCTTTTGCTCATGTTTATTAGTTGCCAGACATTTAATCATGGTTATAAATGAGTTAATATTTTTGATTGATTTCATACAAATTTAATGGGCCTCACTTCGCTTGCCCACACCTCCTCTATCACTGCCGTCTGCTACCAGAAATGCCTACTCCTTTGAACCAACCACCAAAATATCTTTCTCACTTCCGCGCACTTCTAATTTCGTACATTTCCTCGGATTCAATTCTCTGCCCCAAACAAGGTTAACGGGTAACTGTCAGATTTGTTGAGGAAATATGCCCACGTTGAAAAGTTTGAAATATCCGAACTACCTGCAGCCATTATTCTTGACTCCACAATAAACCTATGACTATTGGCTGCCTATTCCATTTAATAACCCAATCCCAAAGAGACGTCCCCAAAAAAATTGACTATAAGCATTTTTTAAAACACAGTTCCTCTCTATAGATATGACCGTTAGGCTGTGAGTTATTAATAAATTTTTATGATTATAAGACGCATATTTTCTATTAATATAACTATAATATTTTCTTTGATTTGATGGAATAATTATCCTTTTTAAAAGTACTTTTCTTAATTCCATTTTAAGATAATACTAAATTTCTCGTTTCTTTTTCTTTTTATATAATTTTTTCCAAGGAAAAGTCTTAATTTTCATAATATAAAATATTGAAAATTATACAATATTTGAAAACAACTTGTGTAACTGTTTCATGATTGTAACTGATATGATGTACATAATATATATACAAATACATATGATGTAACGTAATATATATACAAATATATAAGTCTATGAACCGACACAAAATGACAAAAATTGAATTTCCATCTATGAACTTTGAAGAGTCAGTGGCTGCGGTCCCTATGCATGATGATCTAAGAAAGACTTGTGGAAAAACTGATAGAAGTCATGACCATACTACTCCTGAATCATCCAATAAGAAATAGGCGGATGCACTGCCTCCTTGGAAATGTTATCACAAAGGTGGTTCCTCAACATGTAGACATCACTCGGCATGATATATAGTCAAACATGTTGGAATTTAATTCCAACTGCAACATAAACAGCTGGACAGAAATCAGATCCGCTGTAGATATTTCAAAAATATCGGATGCCTGAAAGTCATGGTTTATTTATTGCACTCCACTGTGCATTTAATTTGCAGAGTTATTGCTCCTGCTACAGCCGACTTGTTTTGTTCCAAAAGGGCATCACCGCTTCTCCTGCATTCAATACGCAGATATGCATTAGAAGATATTTGCATTATTTTAATATTATAAGTCAAAAATGTTTTTTCTTATAAATATGATGAACAACAGTTCTTTTGAAGGTTAGAACAAATAGAAGAATTTGTTTTGAGAGTTTGAAGGCAGAGAAATAGACAAAGCAGAGGAAACAGCAAGAAAACAGAGTCGCTGTGTTTTGGGAGAAGCATGCATTCTACAGGCAGTTTCAGCAACTGCGTCTGTGTTTCAGCAACTGTCTGACTGTTGTTGAAACACGTGTTTCAGCAACTGAAATCTGTGTTAAAAAACAGAGTTTGTAAAAACAGAGTATGGAGTTTTTGAGTATTCCAGAATTGTTGTTCTGAAGAAGTTTGTAATTTTTATTGTCATTTTTATGGTTAATAGAAACAGAGCTTTTCTCCATATCTTCTATCTCCAAATTTCTCATTTCTTTGTGTTGAGTTGAGGAACTTTGCTTCCTCTGTTTTGTTCGAAATTAACAGAAATTTCCATCATGGTATCAGAGCTGGTTTAGGCACTCAGTGAGGCAAAAACAGAGTTTGTTTTTCCACTGTAGGAGCTGTAAGAAGAGTTAAGATGGCAGATGCTGGAACTGGTTTGAAAAATTCCCAACTGCCACAGTTTAATGGGAAAAATCACAGTTATTGGTCCATAACAATGAAAGCATTGTTTGCTTCTCAAGGAATATGGGAGCTGGTTGACACTGGTTATGCTGAACCTGCAGATGCAGCAACATTGGCTGCTTTGACAGTAGCACAAAGAGACCAGTTGAAGAGTGACAGGAAGAAGGATGCCAAAGCCCTCTTTTTTCTCTTCCAATCAGTACATGAAAGTGTTTTCCCACCGATTGCAGCAGCAACAAAATCCAAGGAGGCATGGGATATTCTCAAAACTGCTTATCAAGGCATGGAGAAGGTGAAGACTGCAAAGTTGCAGATGTTGAGGAGAGACTTTGAAACACTCAGCATGAACGAATCTGATACAATAGATTCATTCTTCACTCAGGTTATTGGGTTGATAACCCAGATTAGATCTCATGGTGAAATTCTTGAAGAAAGAAGGATTGTAGAGAAGATCTTGAGAAGTTTACCCTCAAGGTTTGAAGTTGTTGTGGTAGCAATAGAAGAAACAAAGGATCTCTCACAGTTCACAGTAGATGAACTGAGTGCTTCTCTTATGTCTCATGAACATAGACTGAGTAGAGGAACAGATTCCTCTTTTGAGCAAGCATTCAAGACTCAGATGTCTTTCGGCCAAGGAAAAGGTCGAGGCAGAGCAAATAACAGAGGTCGTGGAAGAAGCCAAAACAAAGGCAGAAATAATCCTGCAAGCACAAGCGGAAGGAGCTGCAATCAGAACCAAGATGAAGGTTCAAGCAAACAGCAAGCTCATGGAAAAAGGTATGACAAATCCCAAGTCCAGTGTCATTATTGTAAGAAATATGGCCATTATGCCAATGAATGTAGGAAAAAACAAAATGACATGAATAGTAGGCAAAATGCTAATTTTGCAAATGAAGAAGATAAGAATCCAAAGATTGTGCTGTTAGCATGTAACATTGCACGAGACAAACAAGATGATTTTTGGTTCTTAGACTCAGGTTGTAGTAATTACATGACTGGAAATATTGCAATGTTTGCCAATCTGGATGAAAATGTGAAATCTGAGGTAACTACAGGAACTGATAGTAAGATATCTGTCAAGGGTAAGGGTAGAGTCAGTATCCGAGCAAGAAATGGAGAACAGATGATTGTGCCAGAGGTATACTATGTACCTGGTCTGAAATGTAATCTTTTGAGCATTGGACAGCTCATTGACAAAGGTTACAATGTGTTCTTCAAAGATGATATGTGTACAATCAGAGACATACCTCCAAGTAAGAAGATCATTGCACAGGTACAGATGACCAGCAATAGAATGTTTCCTCTCAAACTCAGGGCAGATTTGAAGGAAGGTAGAACTATTGCAGCTGTCACACAAGAAGTCTTTCAGGAACAAGTGAAAGATGAAAACTGGTTGTGGCACTTGAGATTTGGACATCTCAATTTCGGAGGCTTGAATCTATTACACAGAAAGGGAATGGTAAAAGGATTGCCGTTGATCGAGAAACCGGACAGCCTTTGTGAAGGCTGCATCTTGGGCAAGCAACACAAAGAAAGCTTTCCAGCAGGAAAGAGTATAAGGGCAAAAGCACCATTGGAAATTGTTCACTCTGATGTGTGTGGACCGATGCAAATACCATCATTTGCCGAAAATAAATATGTTTTAACTTTCATTGATGATTACACCAGAAAGACATGGGTGTATATGCTGAAACAGAAGAGTGAAGTGTTTGAGAAATTTCGCCACTTCAAAACTCTTGTTGAGAAACAGTGTGGGCATTACATCAAAGTGCTCAGAACAGATAGAGGTGGAGAGTACATCTCCAAAGACTTTCTGCGTTTTTGCAGAGAGAATGGCATACAAAAGCAGTTCACCGCGAGGTATACACCTCAGCAAAACGGTGTTGCACAAAGGAAGAATAGGACCATTCTGGACATGGTCAGGAGTATGCTGAAGGCAAAACACTTGCCGCATGAGTATTGGGCAGAAGCTGTCACTTGCGCAGTTTATATCTTGAATAGATGCCCAACTAAAGCTGTCATGAAAAAAATACCAGAAGAAGCATGGAGTGGTCAAAAGCAAACTGTCACTCACATGAGAGTATTCGGCTGTGTAGCATATGCACATGTACCGGATCAGCTAAGGAAGAAGCTTGACAATAAGGGGGAGAAGTGTGTCTTTATTGGCTATTGTGATGAGTCAAAAGCATACAAACTCTATAATCCATTAACCAAGAAATTGATAGTAAGCAGAGATGTGCAGTTCATTGAAGATGAAGCTTGGGATGGAAGCTTAGAGAAGACCGTGAATGTGAAGACAATTGTGTCTCATGAAGAAGAAGAGGAAGGGACAACAGCAAATAACCCTTCTTTGGTGGCTCCTCCTCCACCACAGCAAGTACAACAAACCACACCACAAGCTGGAATTCGAACAGCCTTGAGAAGTCAAGGAAGTGCTTCTCCAAGCACACTTCAGGGATCACAAATACCCTCAAGTTCGGATGGAACTCCAAGCACACCAAGAAGACCAAGATTCAGAAATCTGAATGAGATTTATGAACAAGGAGAGGTAAGTAACAATACCGGTCTGAATTCATTATTCACTTTATATTGTCATGTTGATGACCCAATTCATTTTGAAGATGATGTAAATGATGATAAATGGATTGAAGCAATGAATGAAGAAATTGGTGCAATTGAGAAGAGTAAAACATGGGAGTTAGTGGACCTCCCTGAAGGCAAAGATGTCATTGGAGTTAAGTGGGTCTATAAGACCAAAAGCAATGTTGAAGGCAAAATTGACAGGCACAAAGCAAGACTTGTTGTGAAAGGCTACAAGTAGCAACAAGGCAAAGACTATGATGAAACCTTTGCACCAGTAGCAAGGATGGAAACAGTTAGAACAGTGTTGTCTATTGCAGCACAACACAAATGGAAGATTTATCAGATGGATGTTAAATCTACATTTTTGAATGGAATGTTAAAAGAAGAGGTTTATGTTGAACAACCTCCAGGCTATGAAGTTGAAGGCCAAGAGCATAAAGTCTGTAGACTGAAGAAGGCTCTTTATGGGCTGAAGCAAGCTCCAAGAGCATGGTACAGCAGAATAGATGCTTATCTGATTGAGAATGGGTTTCAGAAGTGTGATGGTGAACCCACACTCTACATAAAGGAGAATAACGGTAAGATTCTTATTGTTGTTTTATATGTAGATGATTTAATTTTTAGTGGCAATGATGCTTCTCTCATTGCTGATTTTAAAGCAGTCATGAAAAGTGAATTTGAAATGACTGATTTGGGTTTCTTAAGATATTTTCTTGGAATTGAAGTAGACCAAAGTGAAAATGGTGTTTTCATTTCCCAAGGTAAATATGTAGAAGCAGTGTTGAAGAGATTTAACATGTAGAACAGTAAGGCAGCAGTGACTCCAACTGTAATGGGGTTGAAATTGACCAAAGAAGACAGCAGCAAGGATTTTGATCCAAAATTGTACAAGAGCATAGTTGGCAGCCTCATGTACTTGACTGCAACTAGGCCAGACATTATGCACGCTGTGAGTTTAATCTCCAGGTTCATGGAAAGACCGAAAGAGACTCATTGGCAGGCAGCCAAGAGGATTCTAAGGTATGTGAATGGAACGAAGGGGTTTGGTATTTTATACTCCTCTTCTGAAAGTTTCATGTTGACAGGTTACACTGACAGTGATTGGGCTGGAAGTGTTGATGATAGGAAAAGCACATCGGGATATGTGTTTCATATGGGATCGGGAGCCATCTCATGGGCTTCCAAGAAGCAACCAATTGTGGCTTTATCAACAGCAGAGGCAGAGTATGTGGCAACAACAGCAGCAGCATGCCAAGCAGTGTGGCTGAGAAGAGTTCTCAGAGATTTGTGTCATGAACAAGAAAATGGCACAACCATTTACTGTGACAATAGCTCGGCAATAGCATTGTCAAAGAATTCTGTTTTTCATAAAAGGACAAAGCATATAGACACCAAATTTCACTTCATACGTGAATTGGTTAACAATGGTGAGATCGTTTTGCAGCACTGCAGAACAGAGGATCAGCTAGCTGACATCTTGACAAAACCATTGGCAAAGAAAAGTTTTGATCATTTCAGAGAATGCCTGGGTATGGTGAAAAACCCAGCAGTTGAAATTAAGGGGGAGTGTTGGAATTTAATTCCAACTACAACATAAACAGCTGGACAGAAATCAGATCCGCTGTAGATATTTCAAAAATATCGGATGCCTGAAAGTCATGGTTTATTTATTGCACTCCACTGTGCATTAAATTTGCAGAGTTATTGCTCCTGCTACAGCCGACTTGTTTTGTTCCAAAAGGGCATCACCGCTTCTCCTGCATTCAATACGCAGATATGCATTAGAAGATATTTGCATTATTTTAATATTATAAGTCAAAAATGTTTTTGCTTATAAATATGATGAACAACAGTTCTTTTTAAGGTTAGAAGAAATAGAAGAATTTGTTTTGAGAGTTTGAAGGCAGAGAAATCGACAGAGCAGAAGAAACAGCAAGAAAACAGAGTCGCTGTGTTTTAGGAGCAGCATGCATTCTACAGGCTGTTTCAGCAACTGCGTATGTGTTTCAGCAACTGTCTGACTGTTGCTAAAACACGTGTTTCAGCAACTGAAATCTGTGTTAAAAAACAGAGTTTGTAAAAACAGAGTATGGAGTTTTTGAGTATTCCAGAATTGTTGTTCTGAAGAAGTTTGTAATTTTTATTGTCATTTTTATGGTTAATAGAAACAGAGCTTTTCTCCATATCTTCTATCTCCAAATTTCTCATTTCTTTGTGTTGAGTTGAGGAACTTTGCTTCCTCTGTTTTGTTCGAAATTAACAGAAATTTCCATCAAAACATTGCTTTAAAAGAAATAATTTCATCCAACAAATTTTTGAATGTGTGTATGTCAAATTTTTAAAATCTTCAAAGATTTGAAGTTTGCGTCATCCTTTCTCAAGGGAAAAGATAAGAATATTTTTGAAGTTGTTTAGTTCTGAAAAGTTATTTATGCCTCCCCGTAATCCCATTCTCATCTTATAATAATTATCGCCACTAAGATATAAAACTTCTCCACCACCTCAACCTACTTCTTGTGCCAATCCATCGAAATAAGACCAAGGAACAATTTTGTCGATGATTTATGCATGTGTTGCTGTCTAGTTTCTTCATCCAGAATCATACTATAGAAAGAAGTAATGTGAGAACATGAGCGCTGAGAGTTCGGAATCTTCTCTTGGAAGATCATATTGTTCCTACCTATCGAGATACACCAACAAAGCAACAAAGATAGGTTACGATGTTTTGGAGGGTGGGCTTGATTCCACAAAGATTCTGAAAGTATCTCCTAGCCACCTGATATTGAAATTTTTGGTATAGTTTTGTTTATATATAGTAATATTTTTTTTTTATTTTTTTTTATTTTCATAATATTTTATTTCAACTTTTTTTATTTTTTATTTAACATGGGCCCTTAATTTTTCGCAATTCTTTAATTATTTGATTTTATAATTAATATTTTTTTTAACTTAAAAAAATACGAATATATATATATATATATATATATATATATATATATATATATATAATCAACTATTTTTTTAATAGGTTTAATCAATTTATTACCATATAATTCATCTGTATACAATGTCTCTCTAATAACCATATTAGGGAAATGTGTGTTTAATTTTGAAATTTAAATATATAATAGTGATGAGAATACATTATAATTAAAATAAAGTTCAATGCTTATGATATACTCATTGGATTTATTTTTATAACATTTAAAAGTTTAATATTTTTTTATCTTAAGAAAATAAGACTTTTTTAATTGTTATTTTTATTTTTATTTTTTTTATGATTATAAAGTTTACGGTTTATAAGAGAGTAGTAAGGATATATGTTAGATAAATATTTTATATTTGACATTATATTTACCTCAACTGTGACTTAATATTGACATGTTTTATGTATTATATGACTCTATTTCCATCTTCATATTCATATATTTTACCTAATATGCCATATTTTACATTATATTTATGTCTACACTCACTCTCATGTTGACATGTTCTATCTAGTTAAACAAATATTTTCCCCAAACATGTTTTATCTAATATTTTCCACTATTTTGATTCTCATGGATGGAAGAACTAGAATAGATGTTAGGTAAAACAATTTATGTTTTACATTTACCATATGAGGCTAGGGTGGGTGGATATAGTAGCTTAAATATGCAATTTTTACCTTACATCACCACTTAGGAACAACCTCATATACAGGTAAAGTAATTTTAAACAATTATTGAAAAAAAGGCCAAAGAAGAACCCATTTTCTAGTTTGTAATTATAAAATTAAGAAGCCACTATGAACAAGACTATGATGAGAAACCTAACATCTATGTATAACATAACTATCATTGTAACCACCCCTCCCACATTTACCCACTTTCACTAGCCTTCCAGGGTAAACATGAGATGAGGGCTACTATGACATGACGAGACCTCCTAGCTTCATTAAAGAAGTGGATTCAACAAAATGAAACTTTACCTAACCTCCCTTAGGAGATACAAGACCCCATGAACTAAAAAACCACTCCAGGTGCCTAAATCCTAAGGTAACTTTCCTTTTTAGTGATCTGGGCTCCTAATCCTTTGCATTCCAAGGAAAGTTAGTGACTGTGACCTGCTACTCGCATGGATAACCCTACCTCCTAGTGACCACAATCCATATTTCCCAGTTCTAAGGATGCAACCTCTAAAGCTGAGCTAATTTTTCAGGGCTAGTATCTACACGAATTCCCATAACTTGATAATACTTTATAGAAAAATTAATGACACCAGGAAAAAGACATTAATATAAAACTTGTTCAAGGACTTGACCTAACTAGGCCTAACCATGATAGTAATTTCGTTAAACATATAATGAACATGAAAACTATAGGCCATGAATTCATATCTTAACATAGGGATCTGATACTTCTATGAGGACCATAAATAATGTTTAATTCTCTCTCACAATAGTTGTAATAATATTCATTAGGTTATATAATCAATAGCCATTCATTTACCAATCAAAACATGATAAGAGCCATAACTACAATCTCGCATAAAACCATGATTATAACTACCATTTAACCATAATAATAACAATGATAGAACAACCATAAAAACCACACTATAGTAATTACATTTACTCACAAAATACAAGAGGAAAAGAACTCTTATTAACATATGGAAAAGCGAACCAAGTCAGGGTCTCCCACGTACCACTCGACCACAGATTGGGTTGAACCAAATCTTTCTTTCATCCAATCATCATTGTGCCACATTTAAAGCATGAATCTGAGATCTCATGGGACAACCTTACCTTTGGTTCTCATAATGACATATGTAATCATGATTTTATGGATTGAATGAAAGGAGAGAGAAAAAAATATTGTTGTTATTCTTGAGGCATGGGTTTCATTTTGAAGGGAAAATTATTTTTAGGTCAAGGAATGATTGAGTGCTTTTAGGTTTGTCATAGACTCAATTGATTAATTTTCATGTACAAAAGACCCATTTGGGCATGTTAAATAATGTAAAGAAATTTTATTTGAGTCAAAACTGAGTCAAAAGACCCTCGAAGACCTTATCATGGCGCTAACATAAAGCCGACCTACATGGAGGGTCAAGTTGGCCTAAAGAAAGCAATTTTTACCCCTCGCACGCCTATAAATAAGAATAAAATCGACCTCATTTGGACTTGACTAAAGCAAGTTTGATCTTCTCAAGATAGAAGCTGGTAAAGGATGAAAAAGGAGAAGAACTAGATTGAAATTTTTGGGTGTCTTTCTCTCACTCTCACTCTCTCTCTTGTGTTAGGGTTTCTATATTTACTGGGCGAAAGAATTTTCTCATAAGAATAATTTTTTAGAAAGAATAATTTTCTGGGAAGAATAATTATTTGGACAAAATTATTTGTTGGGCAGTTCGAAGTTGCAGAAGAGTTTGCTAGGAAGGTCGAAATTGCAAAAGAATTTGCTAGGAAAGTTGAATTTCTAGAATAATCTTCTAGGTAAGTTGAAATTATAAGAAGTTGTTGGAAGCAAGGTTTGACTTGCCCTTTGAGGGTCTTGATCGAGGGTCATAGATCTTGGAATTTGTCAATTGAAGTTTTATACGAAGAGAATAATTCTTGTGGGTTTTTCTCTGTGTTCAAGAGGTTTTAGCCCTCACTAATTGTCTACACCTTGTGTCCTATTGTCTTATTGATTTTATTGTTTGGAAGCTGTTTGATGATAAATAAGGCTAATAAAAATCAAGTTTAAGAAAAATCCAATCAAGTTAAGTAAAAATACATCACACACAATTATCAAAGTAATAGAAATCAACCAATATAATTGGTCCTAGATTTCTCAACAAATCAAGCTCGACAAAATTGTATCTAAATCTCTATAATGTTTCGATGGATATAATTTCAACTCGAATATCTATGGTTGTTCCACCTTCTTTTTTGTAAGCTTAGTAGGTGCTCTCTATTTTCTATTTATATTAAAATGTAGGTTTGAAAATACAAAATTAAGCGTCAACTTGCCCATAGGAAAGCATGTATGTCTGAGTGCATTGTACGCCATCCAAAACAAATACATCTTGAGTCTACGTTCATCAAATACATCTTTAGTCTACATCATTTGTCATCAAATAACTAATATCGGTGTCTATACTTGCTATCATATATATAACATAAACACATTTCCTTCTCGATTCTGCCGAGGGACACATATTGGTGATCCATGGGGTTCATTTCATGAATGCTTTTGTTTATCTCAGCGAAAGTTGTAGCTACTCTGGGTTCTCTCCCAAATTTTTGTACCGACATAATTGCCTTAACAAGAAGGCATTTTATCAACCAGTATGTTCTGATAGAATGATGAAACAAAGAAATTCTCCCCCAAGTTTGACCCGGGCTTGTAATAATCTGATTAATTTCATTCTCCGTAGTGTCTTCCTCTTTCTCTATATTGGTTCTGGCATCAGCTTCCCATCTATTCAAGATTTAATGAAGTAGGGTGTCTCCTCTGAATATTACTGAAATAAGGTTTCCATTACTTCTCTGCTGGACCTCCTACCCAGCTTGGCTTAAGGATTCAAGACGTTGGCCTTGCCTTTGTCTTTGGTGTCCTTCTTTCCCTTCTTCTCTTTCCCCATAAGTTCTATAAGATGTCCTTCCAATCGAAATGTGCAGCAAAGGTGAATGGCTACAAGACCTATAACAGAGACATGATTACAACATCCAAGTAAGTTAAAAAAGAAGCTATTATACCTACTCAGATTGCTATCCTCAACAGTAGGATAATTCTACTTTACGCGGCCACCTATTAGTTCATGCATGATACCCACCCAAGACTATTGTGAAAGAACGAAATAAACCTTAAATTACTATGAATTGTTCTATAAATTGTGTCGCTTGGATTGGGATTTATTTCGTTATTGTTGTATTATCAAACATAGATCCCATTCAGAACACACCGTGTGAAATCTCCACGAGAACTAAGCCACAGATCTTCATAGTCCCCGCGAGCAATACGATAAAGCGAGGGAGGTTTGGTTGTTCCTGAACCTCAAAGCATCTGAGGGGGTTTGGTTGTTCCTGAACCTTAAAGCAACTGCGATTGAATTTGTGAATCTCGTAGGTAGAAAAATCTCACGGTAGTATACGTGGCGTCATCAATCAAAATCTGAACGCAATATTTTTCTACCTGTTCAAAAATAGTTGGAGATAGGAAGATGAAAACTATCCTCGTTGATTGGCAGGATCTGCGTGGTAAAACTCATCATAAGAACACTTTGGTGTAATTATACTAATATTTTGTGCTAATTGGTGCATTCATATATAGATTAATTTGAATTCGTTTGGTGCATTCATATATAGATTAATTTGAATTTCAAACAAATTAGGCATGATGAATAAAGGAAACCAAAGCAGGAATGTCAAAACGATTTTTGGAAAAAAGTTTTAAGGAGATCATTTCTTTAAACTGTTGGAATTTCTTTGACTTTGATAGAAACATTCCATTCTATTTCATTTTTGCTTTAATAAAAAAATTTCGTGATGTTTCATTTCCTATTTTATTATATAAATGAGTTAATATTTTTTTATGGATATCATAAAATTAATTATATTATATAAATTAATTAATTGATGATTGTAATTGTGTTGAAGACTATGATAACAATTGTTGGCTGGCCAATTCCCAATGTAAAGATAGATATCTATATGATCAATAATCATGTCCTTCCCGATAATGTGTTGATGTGGTTATAAAGAGTCTTTGAACTTTTATCAAAATAGGTGCATAAATATTGTATAAATTTTTTCAGTTAATTTTCAAAAAAATAATTAAGTAAATTATGAGTGTTTGTATGAGAATTCTGAACTAGCACAACTATATTAATAAATGTATTCGTTATATTTAGTGATTTTCATTTAGGAGATATTAACATAAAAAGTCGTATATGCTGACTCAATATATTTAATATGAGTTGTTTTTAGTGCGATTTTTTTTAAGGTATTTCTCATGGATTTTTTCGGTCCAATTTCTCCAAAATCAACCAGTAATTCATAGAAAACAGAAGTTCTATAGGTAATCTTGCACAATCGAAGTTCTCTAGGGGTTTTTAGGGTGTTGAATCCATATATACAATTAAAAAAAAGTTTAAATAACAGAAATCAACCTTAAAATTTTTCACCGAATTTCAACACCAAAAATTCCAAAAAATCACACTAAAAACAACTCCTATTTAATACGTTTATTTTCACATATTAACTTAACATATTTAATAAATGATTTTTTTTATAAACCGAAAAAAATATAATATTTTTAAAATCCTAAATAAACATAACGTAAAATTACTTGAAAAAAAATAAAAAATAACAAAGCTAAATTAATAAATCCAAAATATCAACTAATACAACGTAAAATATTTAATCTAAAGATTTTCAACTTGAAATAATAAAATTAGGTTTAAAAAGATCAACCTAATTATTAAAACCTAAAATGTAAAACACAGGCATAGACTAAAATTAACAAAACTTAAAGATAAACCAATAAAAATTAAATAAAGAAATAAAACATAAAGAAAATAAGACCTAAACACATAAACAAACCAGCTAAACAATGAACCTAAATAAATAAACAAAATAAATAAAACATAACCTAAACCCACTGGGGTATATGCGACTATCACATGGGTGTGAACGAACCAATGACGGGTCTGGATGTGGCGATCCCAGAGTGACGGGTGGAAACACACGGTGTGAAATTAAACAGATGGGAAGAGCATTCATTATTTACGTAAATACGTGATGTTGAAGCGCTTAAATCGACAGTATAGATTGCAGTGACACATTAGTAACCAAACGAAACTATTTGATTTCAATGTGTTTATTAATATGTGTGATGAAAATAAATAATATTTGAATTAAATTTTTTATTATTTGATTTGAAATTGATTTCAATGTGTTTATTAATATGTGTGATGAAAATAAATGATATTTGAATTAAATTTTGTATTATTTGATTTGAAAATTGAAAACTATTCAATTGAATTTTGTGGAAATAAATGATATTTGAATTACATTTTTTATTATTTGATTTGAAAATTGAAAACTATTCAATTGAATTTTGTGGAAATAAATGATATTTGAATTAAGTTTGTTATAAAAAATTGAAAACTATTCAATTATATTTTGTTTTTTTATTTTAAAAATAGAAAATTCTCCAATCTAATTTCAATATAAACTCTAATTTCAATATAAACCAAGCTTATAGTGTAACAATAAACCTAAATAAATAAATGTGAGTAACAAAACATAAACTAAACCTACTAGCATATATGCAGCTATCAAACTAACAATAAACCTAAATAAATAAATGTGAGTAACAAACAATAAACTAAACCTACTAGCATATATGCAGCTATCAAACTTGTGAACCGACTGGTGAAGGATGTGAATGTGGCGATCCTAGAGTGAGGTAAACCCACCGTGTGAAATTAAATAGATGGGAACATGTTACGTAACTCAACAGTGTGATAAGTATTCATTATTTATGTAAACATGTGGTATTGAATAAGGTGACATATTAGTGATTAAACTAAACTGTTTGATTGCAGTGTGATTAATATTGGGTGAAATAAAAGATATTTAAATTAAATTTGTGATTCTTTGATTTGAAGTTGAAAACTTATTCAAATAATTTTTATATGATTTATTTCATATGATTTATTGGATAATATTATTTCATATGATTTATTGGATAATATATTAGATGAAGAATATGTTCTTAAAATTAAATCTTGTTCACTAATTTATTTAAAAAATAAAATTCTTAAAACTCAGTTTCAATGTAAATCAAATTTACAATATATTATATTAATAAAAGTCTTTGTGATTTCATAAATTAAGAAAAAAAATATTATTTATCTACGATAATATAATAGAAATTTTCTATATAACATTAAAATAATTACGTCCATATATTGAAGAGGAATAAAGTGCAGCTCTCGTTCTTTAATTTTAATGTGTAAAAATAAAATAATAAAATTATAAATTTGCTGGAAAAATGTGCCTCTTTGCTCACTATATTACAATGTAAATAATAAACAAAAAGCTTTACATCATAGTTCTGGCAATTGTAATATACACTAGTACACAATATTAAAAAAAATAATTCTTTTACCTTACCTTAAGGTAATTATAACATATACTTCTTCATGATTTTTCTATCTTGGATAAGATTTCAAATGTAAATAATTACATTAATAATTACGTTTTGCAACTAATCAAAACAATTAATCATAAAACTACTTATTAAAACAAATATATATAGATTATCCAATTAATAAAATATTCTTGCTATGAATTTATAACACCTCCGTAACTCTTGCAAACTCGCGGTAACACTTGTCCACTTGATTTTAATGAGGTTAAACTTGGAATGTACTGGTGCATTTATGTTTGATTCCAAGCTCGGATTTTCCAGCGACAGCTGTAAGGTTTACACAATTGATGAATATCTCATTGTACTACTAATTGGATGTACGCTGTTGATCTAGCTTTTTGGGAAATCGATGGCCGAGGCTTACGTGGGAGCCTTGCCTAGGCAACCCCGCCAAGCCCTAGATCTACTCTACTCCATTACTCTTCATGCTGTTTTCTTTTTCCTCTGTGCGCTATGCTGGTTCTCGGATGTTTTCTCCCCCTGGAGTTCTAAACTCTCTGATCCAGTGAATACCATGGCTATCCATGAGGATGCCAAGCTAGCTCAGAAGGTAATTTTGTGGTTAAAACTAGCTTTGCTACCAAGCTTCCTCTCATTACTTGAGTCAAATATTCATTCTATCATTTCGTAGGATTACTATTCTTCTTCACAATTTTTCTTCTTCACTTAGGCCTTCGGCCTACCAACGTATTTGAATAATTGTATTTAGATTATGAAGTAGAGTATTAATCACCACTTCTCTGTCGAGCAGAAATATGGTGAAGGAGGCATCCATTTCACAATTGATGACCTTCTCAGGTAAATACAAGTTTTGGGTTTTAAGTTTTTATCTTTATCTCAAGTCATAATTTCCTTTTTCCACATTACTCATTTTTGCATGTTTGTGTTGTTTGATAGGTATGCCCTCGAAGTCTCGTGGAAATCCTCATCTGCAGAAACCCTCAATTTTCTAGGCAATTTCCTTCCTAATCCGCTGATAAATTCTCCAGGTATGCTCGAGAGATTGGCCTCGTGGATTAGGCGTTGATTTATATAAACAAGTCTCAACCTCTAGTCTAGAATTCCCTTACGAGGTTTGCCATTCCACAGAGAGCATTATAGTAGCATGATTTAAGGGTTTAACCGTGTATTGCTTATTTGGAAATCCTATAAAGTTTTATTTAAAAGAATTTGGTTTAAAGATTCAAACTTGAAACATTTATGATAGTTTATCTTTTATAACATTTTTCTAGGTTTAACCCTTTTGATTATAATCGGCATATTTTACGTAGCACAATACTGGTTCCTTCGAACTATATTTTTATTTATAGTTTCATTTTCTAATGTATATATAAACAGAACTTTGGATTTCCGCATTATGATTTCTTACTATGTAGATTTTGGCTATGGGTTCAGTGTAATGTTTGTTTTGATATGGTAGCAAGGAAAAAATGGCAATTTTTATAGTTTTCTGGGTTTATCACTCTGTGTTTTATTGCTGAGGAAGAAATATTCCAGCCAACTATTTGTTGTTGTATAGGTTTTTTAATTGTTTTCTCTGGAAATATTGTTCTTGTATTCTTGACTTTCGCTATGACTATTAATATGAATTGACTCTTCTGAATACTTTCCAGTATTGAACTACTGTGTAAAATTTGTACCTCTAAATCTACTAGTGACGGGACCACCATTTTTCCCACCGTCCGAGTGTGTAGAATTTGTACTCGAAAGATGACTAGGTTTGGGTCTGGGTTTTTACCCTAACCCTCATCTGACAGTCTACTGGGTGTTATTATTTGTTTTTATAGTTATACAGATCTTAATGATATCTTACATCTTTGAGATGATTAAAATCATTACTCTTTATTTTCCCAGTCAATAGAATACTCTTTCAACATTATGTAAAATAACTATGAAGTTATAAAAGGGTTTGTATATATTAATAGTTTTCTGTGTTATGCAATACCCATTCCCTTAAGATTAATTTGATTCTACTGTTTTGTTGTATTTCTTTGAAAAGTAAATACAGTCTAATCTTTGCACAAATTCATTTTTCTGTTTTTAGTTTATGTTTCCATGAAATACTGCTAGATGTTTTTCTAGAATCCATCATTCTTCCATAATAATATTTTAGGAAATATTTACAGCATTTAGCTCTGGATGTAAATTCGTTTCTAACAGTGATATGTAAAATTCTTAACATAAATAAATTAAAGCAGAAAACATATTGTACCACTATACATTCCATTCTTATAATAGTATTTTAAAAATATAAATAACATAAACTAGCAGTTAAAGAACTGCATGTATACTTATCTGAAATTTAAATGATTTAGATGTGGTCCTCCCAACCATCAAGTGAGGCAATTATGTCGTCGCCCCTGTGCTCCAAACTGAACGATATGAGTTAACTATGGAATTTCTTTCTGTTGTGACCTCAGGACATCCAGTACAGTTAGTACCAGAAACTTCAGGAAATTTCTGAGTGCAATTCCACTGGTTACAACCAGCTCAAGAATCTCTCACTCTTTCCTTATTCCAAAGACAGAACCCCTACTCCCCCCTAGGATTAGTCCTTTATCCTCAAAGGAGTAGGTAACCATTTTCAACCTGTCCCCAACCTCTTTTCAGTTCTTGGAAACATTTTACCATCTGCTTTTTACTTTTCTTATCCAATTATTTATCATAACAGTTTTTTTTTATTAAACAATATTAATTGTCTCAGTTTTTCCATTAACCAAAACAATAAAATTACTATACTAGTTAATCAACTAGTTCGCAATAATGTAGCTGTCACAACTTCCCCCCTGGAAGTAACACTGTCCTCAGTGTTTCACTCTAGCTCTGAAAAGAGTTATGGGTAAGCCTTTCGTACGAACCCTTCATGCTCCTAATTAGCTTCATCCGGGCTGAAGTGCTTCCATTGCACTTTAAGCTGGGTGATAACTCTTGGAGCATGATTTCCCTTCGGTCAAGTATGCGTTGTGGCTCGACCAGGAACTCTCCATCTAATTCTACCTGCAACAATAAACAATGTTCTCGTAAATTTCTCACAAAATAATTCACCTTATAAGTTAGGATTGTAGTGCTATCCTACCTTTATGTGCTGCTAATGAATTACATGCTTTGAATCATGCATGTAATGCTTCAGCAGGGACACATGAAATACATTGTGTACTTAGATATGGGTGGGTAAGGCTAGCCAATAGGCTAGCCGATAGGCTACAGGTCCTACCCTCTCCAAAATTTCAAAGGGTTCACAAAATCTAGAGCCAATTTGGCACAAGAGGCCCACCGCAAGGTACTCCTTTTTGGATTGATCCTTACGTACACATGATCTCCTATTGCGAACTCTCGATAGGAACTTTTCTTATCTGCATAGATTTTCTGTCAATTTTGTGCAACCTTCATATTTTTTCTTATTTTTCTTATCTCTGCCTCCATTTCAGCAAGCATTTCAGGTCCTAACATTAGTTTTGTCTCAGGGCTACTCCAACTTATGGGCGCGTGACACTGCCTCCCATACAAGGCCTCGAAAGGACTCATTTTTACAGATTCCTAATAACCGTTGTTGTAAGCAAATCCAATAAGGTGCAGGTAATATTCCCATTTAGTTGGATGTTGCATCACATACATGTGCAACATGTCTTCCAGTACTTGTTTTACTCGCTCTGTTTGATCATCGATCTGGGGGTGATAAGAGGTACTGAAGTTTGTTTGCGTTTCCAATCCTGAAAACAAGGTCTTCCAAAAAGTAGAAGTAAAATTAACATCTCGATCTGAAATAAGAGTCTTTGGAATTCCATGTAGCCTAAAAATTTCCTACATGAATATATCGGCTATTTGTATAGTCTTGTAAGTAGACTATACTGGTATAAAATGTGCAGATTTACTCAATCTGTCCACCACCACCATTATGGAATCATTTTGTCTTTTTGTCCACGGTAAACCTGTAATGAATTCTAGGGATATGATCTCCCACTTCCATTCAGGTATTGGTATAGGCTGCAATAATCCTGCAGGATGTTGATGCTCTACTTTCACTTGTTGACACTCCAAACACTTACTTACATATTCAGCAAGGTTTTTCCACATACTAGGCCAGAATAATATCTTCCTAATTGCAGTCAACATTTTCTGGTATCGCAGATGTCTTGCATAATTGCTGCGATGATATTCATTCATTATCAGCTCTTTTAGATCCAACCTATTAGGTACGTATATTTTACCTCTGAAGGTTAACATTTGATCTTCATTTATTGGATACTCAGATGCGCCTCCATGCTTTCTACTTTCTTCCATGTGCTGCCACAAAAATTGGTACTCAGGATCTTTTGTGCTTCTTCCTTTACTTGCTCTGAAAATTTACTTTCCACTTGATATAATATATCTCATATATACCATGTAATTTTCTACTTAATGCATTAGCTACTCAATTTTCCTTTCCTTTCACATGCTGAATGTCTATGTCAAACTCACTTAGGAAGGCATTCCATCTTTCCTATCTTGAGTTTAAATCTTCTTGCTTGAAGTAATTTGTTAAGCTGCTATGATCTGTTTTTAACACAAAATTTTTGCCCAGCAAGAAGTGTCTCCATACCCGGAATGTATGAACTACTGTTGTCAACTCTAAATCATACAAAGAATATCTTTGTTCATGATCCTTCAACTTCCTAGATTCATATGCTACCACTTTGCCTTCCTGAGACAGGATTTCCCCAACACCTTCTTTACTTTTGTTCGTACATACTTCAAATTATTTGCTGGGATATACCACCCTTAACACAGGAGCAGTGGTCAAAAGTTGTTTCAGTTTTTCAAAACTATTTTGACATTCCATGGTCCATTTGAAAACTTTTCCTTTCCTTTTCGAGGAAGTAATAGGAAAAGAAATTTTGGAAAATCCTTCAATAAATCTGCGGTAGTACCCAGCTAGTCCCATAAAGGATCTAATATCTGCCATGTTCTGGGGTACTCGCCATTCCATGATTGTTTTAATATTTTCCGGATCAACAGCGATCCCCTCAGCGGAAATAACATGTCCTAGATACTGGATTTTTGTTTCAAAGAAATCATACTTGCTAAATTTTACGTACAGCTGGTGCTTTCTTAGTATTTCCAGCACAATCCTCAAATGCTCCTTATGCTCTTCCTGATTTTTAGAATAGATAAAAATATTGTCTATAAAAATAAGTACAAAATTATCCAGGAAAGGATGGAAGACCCCATGCATTAGCCTCATGAAAGTTTTTGGTGCATTTGCTAACCCAAAGGGTAATACCACAAATTCATAATGACCATATCTTGTATGAAATGATGTCTTGAAAATGTCTTCCTCCTTGATTTGAATATGGTGATATCCAGATCTCAGATCTATCTTGGAAAACACCGTGGCCCATTTTACTTGATCAAATAGATCATCAATCCTTGGTAAAGAGTATTTGTTTTTTATTGTTAATTTGTTGAGCTACCTATAATCCATGCACATATGCATGGTCCCATATTTATTTTTCATAAACAAAACTGGTGCTCCCCAAGGTGACACACTTTGGAGAATATAACCCTTATCCAATAGTTCCTGTAGCTGCATCTTCAATTCTATTAATTCCAGCACACTCATTCTATAAAGAGCCCTTGACACGGGAGAAGTTCTAGGCATTAACTCTATAGCAAATTCAATGTCTTTTTTTGGTGGTAATCCAAGAATATTTTCTATAATAACATCCAGGAATTATTGCATTACTTGTATACTTTCCATTGAAGGCGATTTCTCCTTAGAATCTGCATATCCTACTTGAATATCATATAACTGGCACCCCTTCCTTATACATTTATTCATTTGGGATGTTGCTATGGGGTGTAACTATAATGGTTTTCTGATTCCTTGAATTTCCTTTCAGGTCCCATCGTGCATTCTATAATAAATAACTTTTTCCTTACAGTCCACTAGAGTCTAATGCTTTTCTAGCCAATCAATTCCTAACAAAACATCATAGGATCCTAATGGCAGAACATTCAGATCTACTTGTAACTGCTGATTCAAAATTTCAAATATACAATTTAGAATTTTAGTAGTCACTTTACGCTTTGCCCCAGTGGCTAGCTGCACTAGCCAGGAACTTTTAACTTTCTGATCTTTCAATTTACACAACTCTACCACCATGGGGCTAATATAGCTCAAACTTGCGCCTGGATCTACTAAAATAGAAACATACTGAGTTAGTATTTTACCTTCCAGCTCAATCATCGTGAGCTGATAATCTGCTTGTCGGTCCTCCAATGCCGCATTAATACAGGGGATGTTTCGTGCTACATCACCCAAAGTAGAATCTTCTTGCAAGTTTTCTACAACATCATTTCTTGTTCATTGTGGGAAGTTTTTTTAGTAATGTGCTTCACCACAACCCCAACATTGTAAAGGTGGCTTGGTCACCTTCCCTTTCTCAGGCTTGCTGGATGGTTCTGTAGGTTTTTCGTTTGCTTGCCATTTGGTTCTCTGATGGTTTCTACCAAACTGTTTGCTACCAGGATTTTGTGCAGAATTCCTAAAGTTGTTGCTTTTGGCACCTTTGAAACTTGAGTCACTTTTTTGTCCTTTATTTTGCTACCAAGATTTTTCAACCTCCCCTTTTTCCTTGGATTGCTGATAGCAAATTCAAGCTTTACAAATGGCTTCATCCATAGTCCAGGGATTTACAAATTCTATTCTCTCTTTCATGTGTGTTGGAAAGCTGCTTATAAATATCTGAACCTTAGCCTTCTCCTCTCGATGATATGGAACATAACGTAACAGGGATGTAAAATTAGTGATGTAATCATCCACAGTCATCTGTCCTAGCCTTAAGCCATGAAATTCTTTAGCCTTTTCATCATAAAATCTTTCTGTTAAGTAATTTTCCTTCAAATATTGCTGGAATGATTCCTAGGTGATGTCTTGTTCATCAATACTACGCACATTCTTTACTTCCTCGCACCATAGAGTGGCCTTCTCCCTTAGCTGATATATAGATAATCTAGCCTTCAGGTTGCTATTATATTCATACACCTGAAAATACTTGTTTATTTTTATTAACCACGCTTCTGCCACCTCCTCAGCCTCACCATAAAAAATTGGTGGTTTAATTTTACGAAATTCCCCTTGAAGTTCTACTTTCTGTCTTTTGACCTCTTGCTGATCTGACAAGTTGCCAGATTGTGCCTCATTATAATTTTTATTCTTACTTCACTGAGAGGGGTTCCTTTCCACCCTTTCAGTAGTGTTTTTTCCTGTTTTCCTCTCATCTTCTTCTCGTATACCTGCGTCAATACTGGGATTTTCCACCTCCTAGTTTTGTTTATCTGACAGACTCTTTAATATATTTTCTTTGTCTTGCAGTAATCGCTCATTATATTTTCGAACACGCACCATTTCTTCCTACAGTTGTTGAACCGTATTGAACAGGAAACTGGTTTGGTGTTATTGTTCTTCTAACAGCCTACTAGTTTTCTATTGTTGTTCAACACTTAGTTGGACCCACATCTTTGGGTTCATCACTGGCTGTACTTGGGGTTCCCTTGTGTCTTGAGGGGGCTGCTGCGGGGTTCCTCTTCTCATGATGTGCCTGCTAGATTGCTAAATTATATCTCTGTGCATCATTAGCACACAACTTCATCATCAGTTGACCCTTAGGGTCCCAACGTATGAACACTGCTCTGATACCACTTGTAACATACACTAGTAGATAATATTAAAAAAAATATTCTTTTACCTTACCTTAAGGTAATTATAACATATACTTCTTCATGATTTTTCTACCTTGGATAAGATTTCAAATGTAAATAATTAAATTAATAATTACGTTCTGCAACTAATCAAAACAATTAATCATAAAACCACTTATTAAAACATATATATATATATATATATATATATATATATATATATATATATATATATATATATATATATATATATATAGATTATGGAATAAACTATGGATTATCCGATTCATAAAATTTTCTTGCTATGAATTTATAGCACCTTCATAACTCTTGCCAACTCCCCGTAAAACTTGTCCACTCGATTTTAATGAGATTACAGTTGGAATGTACTGGTGCATTTACGTTCGATTCCAAGCGTGGATTTTCTAGAAACAATTGTAAGGTTTACACAGTTGACAAAGATCTCATTGTACTACCACTTGGATCTATAATGTTGATCTGGCTTTTTGGGAAATCGATGGCTGAGGCTTAGGTGGGAGCCTTGCCTAGGCAACCCCGCAAAGCCCTAGATCTGCTCTACTGCATTACTCTTCATGCTGTTTTCTTTTCCCTCTGTGTGCTATGTTGGTTCTTCAAATTTTGCTCCCACCAGGGTTTGAAACTCTCTAATGCAGTGAAGACCAGGGTTGTCCTTGAGGACGTCGAGCCATCTCAGAAGGTAATTTTGTCTTTAAAACCAACTTTTCTACCAAGCTTTCTCTCATTACTTGCATCAAATCTTCATTCTATCATTTCGTAGGATTACTATTCTTCTTCACTTAGGCCTTCGGCCTACCAACGTATTTCAATAATTGTATTTAGATTATGAGGTAGAGTATTAATCACCACTTCTCTATCGAGTAGAAATATGGTGAAGGCAGCATCCATTTCTCCATTGATGACCTTCTCAGGTAAATACAAGTTCTGGGTTTGAAGTTTTTATCTTTATTTTAAGTCATAATTTCCTTTTTCCACATTACTCATTTTTGCATGTTTTTGTTGTTTGACAGGTATGCCCTCAAAGTCTCATGGCAATTCTCATCTGCAAAAACCGTCAATTTGCTAGGAAATTTCCTTCCTTATCCACTCAGAAATTCTCCAGGTATTCTTGAGAGGTTGTCCTTGCGGCTTAGGTGTTGATTTTTATGAACAAGTCTCGACCTCCAGTCTAGAATTCCCTTACGGGGTTTTCCATTCCATAGAGAGCATTATAGTAGCATGATTTAAGGGTTTAACTTTGTATTTATTATTTGGAAACCCTATAAAGTTTTCATTAAAAGGGTTTGGGTTTAATATTCAAACTTGAATCGTTTATGAAAGTTTATCTCTTATATCATTTTTTTGGGTTTAACCCTTTTTATTATAATCGGCAGATTTTATGTAGCAGAGTATTGGTTCCTCTGAACTATATTTTTCTTTATAGTTTCGTTTTCTAATGTATATATAAACAGAACGTTGGATTTCCACATTATGATTTCTTACTATGTCGATTTTGACTATGGGTTCACTGTAATTTTTGTTTTATACGGTAGCAAGGAAAAAGTGGCAATTTTGACAGTTTTCTGGGTTTATCATTCTGTGTTTTATTACTGAGGAAGAAATATTCCAGCCAACTGTTTGTTGTTGTATATGTTTTTAAATTGTTTTCTCTAGCAATATTGTTTCGGTATTCTTGACTTGCGCTATGACTATTAATATGAATTGACTCTTCTAAATGCTTTCCAGTATTGAATTACTGTGTAAAATTTCTACCTCTAAAACTACTGGTGACCGGACCACCAATTTTCCCACTGTCTGAGTGTGTAGAATTTGCACCCGAAAGACGAGTAGGTTTGGGTCTGGGTTCTTACCCTAACCCTCACCTGACAGTCTACTAGGTGTTATTATTTTTTTTTTATAGTTATACAGATCTTAATGATATTCTTACAGCTTTGAGATGATTAAAATCATTACTCTTTATTTTTCCATTCAACAGCATATACTATCAACATTGTATAAAATAGTTGTGAAGTTATAAAAGGGTTTGTACAGATTAATAGTTTTATGTGTTATGCAATACTCATTACCCTAAGATTAATTTGATTCTACTATTATGTCGTATTTATTTGAAAAGTAAATACAGTCTAATCTTTGCACAAATTCATTTTTCTGTTTCTAGTTTTTGTTTCCATGAAATACTGCTAGATGTTTTTCTAGAATCCATCATTCTTCCATAATAATATTTTAGGAAATATTTACCGAATTTAGCTCTGGATGTAAATTCGATTCTAACAGTGATGTGTAAAATTCTTAACAGAAATATATTAAAGAACAAAACATATTGTACCATTGTACATTACATTATTATAACATTATTTTAAAAAGTATAAATAACATAAACTAGCAGTCAAATAACTGCATGTATATTTATCTGAAATTTAAATGATTCAGTTGTGATCCTCCCAACCATAAAGTGAGCCAATTACATCCTCCTTGCCCCCATGCTCCAAATTGAACAATACGGGTTAACAGTGGAATTTATTTTTGCTGTGACCTCAGGACATCCAGTCCAGCCAGTACTAGAAACTTCACGAAATTTCTGAGTGCAATTCCACTGGTTACAACCAGCTCAAGAATCTCTCACTCTTTCCTTCTTCCAAAGACAGAACCCCTACTCCTCCCTAGGATCAGTCCTTTATCCTCAGTGGAGTAGGTAACTATTTTCCAACTGTCCCAAACCTCTTTTCAGTTCTTGGTAACATCTTACCATCAGCTTTTTACTTATCCAATTATTTCTCATAACATTTTTTTTTTATTAAATAACATTAATTGTCTCAGTTTTTCCATTATACAAAACAATAAAATTACTTAACTAGTTAATCAAATAGTTAAAAATAATGTAGCTTTCACAAAAATGGTCGTATCAGAGTTTGTGGTGGAAGGCGTGGCTGTCATGCAATCCCAAAGGTGTCCCAATCTTGAGGGTGGCTAACTGTTTGGCTTCTGGATCCCCTGTATTTTTTCTTCATGGAATCTCGCAAACTCACAACACCTTTCACGAGGCTAAAAGGCATATGCAGGTAAGTTCAGTGCCTTAGAATCCATTTATTGGTAGTTCAAATGTTTTAAGCCTTTCTTAAGTCATTATCCCTATATCATGAAGTCCACGTTAAATTTTCTATAGGTTTATGGGGGTTATTTTTTTTTTATGGTAGACTCTATTGGATGGGTGTTAGACCCATATTAGCCCGATAAGTTCAGTTTCATTTTTCTTTACATTCATGGGAGTTATGTTTCTTGTGGTAGAGTCGATTGAGTTGATTGGATGGGTGTTAGACCATCAAAATTTCAATGCCTTCGAAGCCATTTATTGGTAGTTCAATTGGTTTAAGCCTTTCCTAAGTCATTAGCCCTATATCATGAAGTCCACGTTAAATTTTCTTTAGGTTTATGGGGGTTATGCTTTTCTTATGATAGACTCTATTGCATGGGTGTTAGACCCATATTAACCCGATAAGTTCAGGTTCATTTTTCTTTACGTTCATGGGAGTTATGTTTCTCGTGGTAGAGTCGATTGAGTCGACTGGACGGGTGTTAGAACATCCAAATTTCAGTGCCTTAGCATCCATTTATTGGTAGTTCAATTGGTTCAAGCCTTTGCTAAGTCATTAGCCCTATATCATGAAGTCCACATTAAATTTTATTTAGGTTTATGGAGGTTATGTTTTTTTATGGTAGACTCTATTGGATGGGTGTTAGACCGATATTAACCTGATAAGTTCAGGTTCATTTTTCTTTACGTTCATGGGAGTTATGTTTCTTGTGGTAGAGTCGATTGAGTCGATTGGACAGGTGTTAGACCATCCAAATTTCAGTGCCTTAGAACCCATTTATTGGTAATTAAATTGGTTTAAGCCTTTGCTAAGTCATTAGCCCTATATCATGAAGTCCACCTTAAATTTTCTTTAGGTTTATGGGGGTTATGTGTTTTTTATGGTAGACTTTATTAGATGGGTGTTAGACCCATATTAACATGATAAGTTCAGGTTCATTTTTCTTTACGTTCATGGGAGTTATTTTTCTTGTGGTAGAGTCGATTGAGTCGATTGGATGGGTGTTAGACCATCCAAATTTGATTTAAAACAACTTAATTAGAAAAAAATTCACTAGTATATTTCCAAAAATTCAATTATATGTTTCAAAATTTATGGAATTTATTTGGAATCTACTTTTTGGTTTAGCTTACACTGCTTGATGCACTTTTTCTCCGGGCTATGAGGAACGTAAGCTGCAATTCATTAATCCCTTTTTTTATGATTTAGACATATGAAATACCAATTTTTATCTCCATCCCCCCCCTTCATGTATCCAACATATATCATCTCTTCATTGTAAACCAGATCAAAATTTTATGGACAGTCCTTCCGAATCGAACAAATTTGTGAATATTCGGATTTTTTCTCCCAATTCGGCCTTATTTGGTAACTATGGTGTCAATTCCAATATCATCATGGGAGTTAGGTTATTTGTGGTATATCATGAATTCCAAATTCAATTATTTTTTAAGTGCATGGGAGTTATGCTTCTTGTGATAGAGTCAATTGGACGACCATACAAATATTCATTATTGTAGGTACAATATCAATTCCTATATCATCATGAGAGATAGGTTCTTTCTCGTATATCATGAATTCAAGGTTCATTTTTCTTTAGATCCATCAGAGTTAGGTTCCATGTGGTAGAGTATATTGGATGGGTGTTAGACCGATCAAATATTCACTGTTGTAAGTACAACGTTAGGTTCTCTGTGGTAGAGTCCATTGGATGGGTATGATACTAGTAAAATATTCACTATAATAGGTATAGTGTCAAATCTGGGTTCAATTCTCTATAGGTCCAAATTCAATTCTCTATAGGTCCAGTTAAGTTCCTGGTGATAGAGTCGATTGGCAAGGCTTTAGACGAGCCAAATATTCATGGTCGTAAGTAAAATGTCTTGAATTTAGCAATGGAGAGGCAATAATCTGCGAGTTAGACTGGGCATGACTTCACTTGCGTACACTTTCTCCATCAATGGCCTCTTTTATTTATTTAATTTAAATACATAAAATATATTGGAAAATTAGAGTGTATTAATGTTTGTAAGAGTAGCCATTGCACACAAAAGACACACGAATAGTATCTCTATTACTCTATATATTTAATCACATGAAGACATCACAATATTTATAGTGCTGCTGAGATCCAACCACTTCTAAATATGAATAGGGAGGTTGATATATTCTCTCAACATCCACCTACAGATCTACAAATAATTCTAATATGAGTATGGAATAATTAACTTCCAATAATACCCCTTAATTCTTACATACATATCATAACAATAAAAATTATTTTCGTCTCACTGGTCTTCATCAGCAACTCTACCCACTCTGCAGTCTTCTGGATTCCACTCTTTCTTTCCTCACATCTTTGAGCTTACCTTCCAACTCATTTAAATTACAACTTCTTCTGACCAACAATGTTGAATTTGTAAGATTAAGAATTCTTGACACCCCCAAATAAGAGTCTCAACACTGAACTTACCCTATTGAAATATTTCCATCTGTGAAATAACCCTGAAGGATAAATTTCAATGGTCATATAGGAAAATATTTTAGGTACAGAATATGTTCAGCGATTAATCCTACAAAGTGACCTTTACACAAATATAAACTTAAACCCCACACTATAATGATATATTCCACACCACACCACACACTTGAAAACTCACAAAGTAACCTGTAACTGTTTACTTTGAAGCACTGAAGTACAACAATAATCTCCAGCTTTGAACAGACTTGTAGACATATTTAAACTAGTCATATGTTCCTATAGCACCGAAGTACACCAAGAACCACTAGTTTTAGATGCTACTCTATTCCCTAATTAGTCTTCATAATTTATATAATTATACAACCGATCTTCAATGATACAAAAAACAATTACAAATTCCTCACACAAAAAAAAAAACAAAACGAAGAATATGGAATTGCCCTACATTGTCCTTGATCAATCCAACATTGGACTTCTCAAAACACTTTTCACATCTATAGATCCAGATCAAAATAGCTTCGGTGAATTTTGTCCATAGTGGCAGGGTGATTCTCTCCAATTATGTTTATTACCCTCGAATACTTTGGCAGGATGTTGGAATTGACCCTGCATTGATCTTTCTCTCAGCTCATGGGAGGCAGAATCTCCCAGTTGTCGTGTTTAACATCATATGCCTCTATAGTTCGCAGAGTGTTTTTATTGTTTTCCTATCCTATGGATACGTAGATAAGCCCATCGGGAGAAATAGAAGAGGCGAAGGAGGATCGAAGCATGGGCATATCGGCTTTCAAATATTTTCTATGCATCCAAGATGCCTGCCTTTCAGTACTGATGGTCCAACAGAATGCCTCAAGAAATGCGCCAAGCCAAAAAACAATTGATAAATACACAATATATAAACAATACTTGTTGATATCAAGGATGAAATTAGTTCCAGATGCGCCATTTCCTATCATGTTTATTAAATTACTAGAAAAGTTTGCAAATTGATGGCATATCTAAAACATTTGAATGATCATCCTTGTATGGCTTCTCGTCACCGCTGCCTTTCGCCATGAGATTATTTGGTTTATGAGGTGATTCTGTTATTATGTGTTGCATCTTATCTCCCTGCGAGTCTTCTCCTCGCCCGGCCAGGCTGAACATCTCTTCTACTTTCCTCCACACGCAGCAGATTGACGGACAAGTTACGATCAACTAAACGTTGAATGCCTCCACTATGTTGTGTCTCTTATTCTTTGTCCAGATCACTGCATAACAACAACAACAGTAAATTCTCGCCTTCTTCCTTCAACAGTATCAAATCAATCCGCACGGAAACTTACAACAATATCTAACAAAAATAATCTTCTACATTCACACGCACTAATCCTATCTACTTACATAGGATTACAATTTATGGCTCTCACATCTTCCTGGCCTTCCCATGAGGGAATCAAGCCAGAACAGGCTCTGATACCATATTAAAGTTTGTAAGGGCATCCATTTCACACAGAAAACACACGAATAGTATCTCTATTACTCTATATATTTAATCACACGAATACATCACAATATTTATAGTGCTGCTGAGATCCAACCACTTCTAAATATGAATAGGAAGGTTGAGTCATTCTCTCAACATCCACCTACATATCTGCAACTAGTTCTTATATGAGTATGGAATAATTATCTTCCAATAGAGTGGGCCTCACTTCACTTGCCTACACATTCTCCATCAATGGTCTCCTGTATTTATTTAATTTAAATATATAAAATATATTGGAAACATATTATGATGGTTGTAAAGTTAATAGGTTATTAGAGAATTGAATCAATAACTTCACATTAAGGAGTGTTTTAAGAGACAATTCTATTCAAAAACCAATGCATAATATTTTATATTTATTATTTAAAAATTTCCTGGATTTTCCTATTTAATATTTAAAAGTTAAATAATTTTTTATTTAAAGAAGTAAAATTATATATATATATATATATATATATATATATATATATATATATATATATATATAAGTCAAGTGGCATGTATGCAGTGTGTGTGTCTTTTTATGTTTGTTAAATTCAATTGTTTTAAGAGAATTATGAAAAAAATATTAAAAAGAAGATGTCATATCTGAAACTACATATGCCTCCACCCTTACCCTCATATTGGCATGCTTTGTACCTAATATTTCATTTCTTATTTTCTATTTGTTTTGACACCCACTCTCATGTGGACAATTTTCTCTAGTTTTCCTAAAATCTCCGTTAGACATCTTTTACCTAATATTATTAACCACTCCCGTCCTTATGTACGGTGGGATGAGGGGATATGTTAGCTAGAACAATCTATGTTTTACATTTAATATAGGAAGGTGAGAGTTGGGGTCAATGGAGATATTCGATAAAGTATTTATTGTTTTACTTTATATCTACAATCACCAACAACCTCATATATGGATAAAGTATTTTTAGAGAAATATATAAAAAAATTACCTCAGAAGAAATCGTTTTATAGTTTATATTCATAATACTAAGAGAAATGCACCCTATCCCATTTTACTCTTAAATGTTGCATTCACACCCATTAAGAAGGGTGTGATTATATAAGTAACACGTAAGTATAAGATAATTAACATAAAGAATGAAGCATGTACTTAACTTATTATTTGTCTGGGTGTTGATTTTAGGTTCTACTATAGATACAAACATAAATCTTATCATCAACTCTCATCCAAACTAGGTGGAATATATTCAAGATATGATGGTTTGAAAATGATTTGAATGGCTCAAGCAATGGCCTACATCAACTTATAAGGTGTCTCATAAGAATGTAAAGTACAATAGTGATTATATATGGAAGAAATTTGTAGATATGATAAGTATTCCCCTCTTATCAATCATGAGTGTAGCCTCACCCTCCATAATGAAATTTAATTAGTGATGGAAAAAGAGGTTTTCATTAGAATCTTTGTTGTCACCAAAGTACTAGCCTAAATGAATCACTAAAATCAAATTTATCCTTCCTTATTGTTATAGGTAAAAGCTTGAACCCAATAGTGAGACTCTTAGGCTCCATATCCAAATGGATTAATTTGTCAATTTTTTTCCAAATATATTATACGAGAACTATTTCGAAAAATTGAAGCATGCCAACTTTTTATGTTTAACAAGAGATTGAAAACAATTGTGCATGTGTTGGAAGAAAACCCTTTTAGAAAACTTTTTTTGTGAATCCTCATGCAAAAAAAGGGTTTGATATTATGCTTATTCATCTCTCAAGGAAATGCTTATGCATCTAAGTGAATTTGAATAATTGTGTGCCAGATTTAAAGATAAAATGGAGCATAGTCTAAAGACTCCTACTTCCCAAGAATGTCTTCTTCATGAGGGAAAACAATTAGATGATCTCTCTAAACCGATTAATTATCTTGTATACAAAGAATCTAACTCTTATCTTAACACTATAATTGAGTGAAATAATGATGAGTATTAAGATGCATCTTAGCAATGCAATAAAAAAAAACAATCTACCTCCCTTATTTATGGGATGTATTGTAGTCATATAATAAAATAAAAATCTATCTCCCCAATGTTGATAAATGGTTCATGCTTAAAAGGTGTTAATTATGACACTTTTGAGTGCAACAAACTTCAGAAATTAACATTCACCATAATGATGCTTCAATTAAAAGAAAGTATACCAACCACTCAAGGTGTGAATTGTGGTATCCACAGTTTATTAAAGAATAAATTTTAAAAATAGATTTGACGGTGTTATATGATTGGTCAGTGTTTCGCAGATGTCTCCTTCTATTTCGGGCGAATTAAGAGGCAAAAATTTGTGACAGCAGTGTTGTGGAAAACGGGTCCCGAATTATTTGAAACTCTAGCTTTCGATCACATTAAACACACCAAGGGAATTAAGATCGTTCATGCTGTTTTTCCTCTGCAACTCATCACCATAATAAAAAATGTTAAAGATCGTCCTCCAAAGTCTTATAAATTTCATGATTTCACAAATTTACATATGGTCCAACTAAAATATTAACATCCTGTAATGACCTTTGACAATGCTTTTCCACTTCAAGCACTAAACTGACGATGTAACAAAGATTGACGAGATATCTGATAGATAAGAGCAAAGTTAGCTGTTTAGCTTTGCTCATATTTATGAAACTTCCAGAATATATATTTAAAACTCTGCAATTTATTTATGCTTAAAGTATCAATGAAATTAAAGGTATTAATGAAAAGAAAGAAGGACGATAACACAAATTTCAAGTTTCCACTATATGAGTTGCGATAAAATTTCGATAATATTACGATAAGTTTTAATCGTGCATTCACGTAGTGATTATTTACGCTCCCGGGAATTAATGAGAAGGAAGATCGACAATAATAAAATAATTTCAGGTTTCAACGATATGAAATACGATAGTACTGTGTGCAACACAATTACCGGTGCATTCTCATGTTGATTAATCTCAATTTAAATCAAATTGCGTGTGATGAATAGAGCAACACAAAGCACAGACCGGAAACCGAAAAACAAAGGATAAAATCACCATGTGAAAACAATTTTAGAAACAAAGTTTCAGGGAGACCGTTGCTTTCAACAGTTAGAATTTCTTTGTGATCTTTGGTCGAAACTTTCTATTCTGTTTCATTTCTTTGATCTTTCTCTCATGAGTATTAGTTGCCAACATTTAATCACGGTTATAAATGAGTTAATATTTTTTATAGATTTCATACGAGGTTTAATGGGCCTCACTTCACTTGCCCACACGTTCTCTATCAGTGGCCTATGCTACCAGCTATGCCTACTCCTTCGAACCAACCACCTCCATATCTTTCTCACTTCCGTGCACTTCTAGTTTCGTACATTTCCTGGGATCCAAATCTGTGTGGAACACACCAAGAAGGTGTTGACGGGAAAATATGTCCGGCCAACAGTAGGAGATCTCCCCGGTAGAAAGTCTCAATTAGATCTTGAACCGTTTGGAGTAGGGATCCCGTCTGGGGTGTGGGTCCGGCTACCGCTTAAGACGCCTTCCCTTTGGTCTCAAAAGAACCTGATTGAACCTGCAGACACACACTTATTCACATGATACAGAATACATGATTGATGCATTAAACACGACTAAAACACTATGCGTAGCGAGGCAATAAATAGAGCATGTACGCCTAAGGAGGTGTCGTTAGCAACACATCTTTGGGGTACTGCTTGTAAGGTAGTCTGACCACAAAAGAAATAGTTCTTTATGGCGAGATGTCCCTTTACTTTCTGAAAGATAAAACGAAATGCTAACAAAATAGTTCATTAACACTCATTAATAGAGAAAATGGTAAACTGAACATCATCAACACAAACATAGATAGCCATGATGCATAAATGATGCTATAAAGAGAGCAGCTTCATTAATCAAAAGATGTTTTGAAACTGTATAAGAAAATACACATAGTGTTCGCACAGTAAAACACATCATCGAACAAAGGGATTTTAACAAGTATCTGTATTCATATGCACAAGAGTATAATCTTTCAATACAATGCTATGTAGCTTTTGAGTCTCCAAAAGAAAAAGCCCCTTTACATTTTCCCCAGAGGGGTTTTTATAGATCAAAAATGCCCTTTGGGCTCCTTGACTCTTCGCCTGCCTGCCGGTTGAGTTGCCCTGCGACCTAGGAGAAAAATGTGACCTGCGACCTAGTTAGTGAGTGCGAATTGCGACCTGTTTGGCAGTGCGACCTGTGACCTAGGGAGGAGTGCGACCTGCGACCTATTGAACAGTGCGACCTGCGACCTAGTGATACTGAGTCATGGAGGTGGGCGTGCAATAGAGAGATCAGGAGCATCAATCTGTTTTCCTTTGAGGAAGTCTCGCCAGGTCTGGTATTCTGCTGCTATGGGAGAGACTAGAGGGACCTCCTCTTTCAACCGGTGCATACAGTCCAGAGCATTCGGGATTAGAGTTTCTTTCTTTTGGGAGATCTGGTTTGAAAGGGAGGCGAGCTTGGTGTAAATCCGTACTGGCGAGACAATCAACTGACCTAGATTTTCTTGTGATGCTGCGACTTCCGGGGGGGCAGCAGCTTGCTTGATAGGTTGCAGGAATGACTGGATTTCTTGATCTACTTGTTCCCAGGTCTTACTTTTGTCCAATGCCCCTAGCGAAGGAATGTGGTGAAGAGTGGGCATTGAGTCTATGCCCCTGATTAGGTGGTCATATGAAGACATTACTTTGTCCAAATCTTTGGATAGCTTGTCCTTGGATTGCATCTTCATCCGGATTTGGACTTTGGCATCTTGTCTATGAATCCAATCCTTCTTAGGAAAATGCTCGGGAACTTGAGGGTATTGCACTGTCCAGTTCATCATTTTATCTAAAGCAACCGAGGCTTCCTTGAGCTGCTCATGCTTCTGCTTAGTTTCTTCTCGTGCTCTTACCAATGGGGCGACTGTTTGCTTTATGATGAGCATTTCTCCATACACTTGCCTCATGGTCGTCTCTAATACATCGCATTCTTTCATAATGGCGAGTGGAACTTCATTGACTGGGGGAGCCTTGTTTTGGAGTTGTTGCATCTCTTTTTCCAACACCGACCTCTCCTGTTCTGCCTTCTTCTCCCGCTGCTCCGCTGCTCTTAGTCTGTTTTGTAGAGAAATGATATCTCTACTCATTCTCGTGACATTCTCTTCCGTGGCCACGGCGAAAGCAGTGCCTGCCGATGCTATCATCACGGGGTTAGTCCTGGTATCAAGGACTATGTCTTTTTCAGTTGCGACCATGGATGCGATGGAAGGGTTTTGTGCCATGGACCTTCTCTTCTCTTGCCGAATTTTGAAAGAGAATTGGTCGAATGTGAGTTTGGTTAGGTCGAAGACCTCCTCTTCCTGCCCCTGGGGGGAATCAACATCGGAGAGAATGTTTCCTGTACCGCCTAGAGGAACCTCTAGGGGAGATATGTCGATATCTTCTATTAATTCATCCTCTTCATCTTTCTTCTTCTTTTCCTCCTCTTCTCTCTTCTTCCTTTCTTCTTCATCCCTTTGTTGGCACTCGGTTTCTGCCTTGTCATGCTCTTCCTGCCTCCTGCGTTCTGTTTCTGCCGCTACTTCTATTTCGGCTTTCCTCTTTCGTTCGGCTGCGGCGGCTTGGTCTTCTTTATTTTGGTGTTCAGCTTAAGCTTTGTCAAGTTCTTCCTTGAGTGCTCGTTCTGCTGCAGCCTGCGCTTCCTTTTCCTGCTTTTCCTTTCTGGCCTCCTCGGCCTGCTTCTTCTTCTGACTTGCCTTTGAATTCTTCTTGCGTTTCTCTTCGTCCTCTTTTATCTTCTTTTCTTTCTCCTGCTGGGCTTTGGCCTCTGCTTCTCTCTGTTGGGAAGAAGTGTCAGGCCCTGTGCTGGTCCGGGGCTTTTTAGCTAGAGAGGAAGAAGCGCCTCCTAACTTATGGATCCTGTCTTCCAAGCTTTGGTCATCCTGGTCCTCCTGGTCAGAGTCCACCCCCAGAGCGAGTTGTCTATCTGTGTTGTACCAGTTTCTTTTCTCATCTTCTTCCGGGCGTTCTGTATGCTGGTAGTTCCATTTGAATTTGGCCTTCTTGCAGTGTTCGGGAACTATCCTTTCCGGGTCGTATGTTCGGTATTCCAAAGTCCTTAGGTGATAACTTTTAATCTCTTCTCCTTTAGCCCCTACCTCTCTGAAGTATTTAACCGTATAGGCACCAATAGTAAGGGGTAGAGTGGGCCAAGGCTTCTTCTTTCCTTTGGACAGGACACTGGAGAAACCCGAGGTCATTTGGTAGCATATCTCTTGCATGAGTACCTTGTTTGTAACAAAGTGAGGCAAAGCATGTGGTGTCTTGAACGTGCCGAAGACTCGGATGATAGTATATTAAGCGAATGGAAACCAATGCGCCACTTGGCCTAGCGTCTCCCTGGCTCGCCAAGACATGCAAGGGGCGTCTTGGCCAAATAATTTCCTGAAGAGAGCAGGGATGAATATCTGAGAAATTGGTTCTATATCCTGTTTGTACCTAGATTCCCAGAACACTTTGGTTTGCAGATGAATTGCACTAGTCCGCGTGGGATCCCAGTTATGTGCCCATCCTTCAAAATGTAACCGCGCGAAGATGGCATCCAACAGATAAGAGGCCATATAGAACTCTGAAGGCATTCCTTCATTTGGGGCCAATGCCGAAGACAAGTTTGTCTGTATTGAGGTCATCAATATATTAGCCCAGTTGAAACGAGTGCCGTACACTGTTACATGTTCCATGATAGTAGCCCATGCACCGTTGAAGGTAGTGGCGTCCGGGTGCCCGTACAATCTGCAGAGCATGGTGGCTACTAACTTATATACTTTTCTCAGGCTGGCCACCGGATATTCTTGGTCCTTCTTGACTTTGAATTTGTTGGGTTTCGCCCACCACTGCCTGATAGTGTCTACTACAGGGACTGCATGGGCAAGAGCCCATCCTGGGGTAAAGTTTTCTTCCGGTTGAGGCAACGAGTAATACATGTGGGCGTCCGCGCCTACGAGCGTTGAGAAAGCCTTGCCTTCGCTGTCTCGGATCACAAACCTTTTGGGATCTATTTTCTGAATGATCCAGTCTATCATTTCGGGACACGGGAATATGGCCGGATGCGCCCCTGCGAGATGCAGTTTGGACCTTTTGACTTTTAAGTATATTTCCCAGTCTGGGAGATCTTTTGGAAATTCCGCTTCTGGTATGGCGAACTCATGATACACTTGGTACCATCGCATGCTGTCCCCTTTTGCAAAGGTGCAAAGGGTATCTCTGTATATCGGCGGTGGGGACATTTCCATGTCTGTGTCTATATCTTCTATTACTACTTGCTTGTCCTTCTTCCGGGACACTGGGGTTGCCATGTGGCTAGAATCCGAGAGAACAGGTATACACTCTGCGTCTGCTTCAAGTTCACCTGTCATATTCATGAAGGAATCCCATGATAAGAACGACATGATGATAAAAACCAATTACAATTTGTCAAAGCTGGGGCACAAACAAAATTTGAAATAATTGGTTTGTCAGGGTCGCGGGGTCGCGGATCATGCAAAAAGATGAAAATGCGACCTTGCGACCTTACGACTAGGTCGCTGGGTCGCTGAGTCGCGAATCTAAGAAAAAATCAGGAAATGCGACTTTGCGACCTTGCGACTAGGTCGCGAGGTCGCGGAATCGCAAATCACAGAAACCAAAAGGAATGCGACCTCGCGACTAGGTCGTTGGGTCGCGGGAGTCGCATGATGAAAACCGAAAGGAATGTGACCTCGCGACCTCGTGACTAGGTCGCTGGGTCGAAGGTCGCGCTCGGGCTTGCCGGGGGGTTTTGGGCGTGCTCGATGTGAAGGTTTTCTCCCTCTAACTGGAAAAATATAAGGCAAAAAGGGTCCAGGCAGAGTTGAGGGATGGCTTTGGGAGCAGGGGACAATGCCATGAGAAGCTGAACAAGAAATGTGGTGAGCTTGGGCAGTTGTGGTGAAAGCAGGATGATAAACAACCCTAAACTGAAGAAAAAAAAACGTAATAGCTCATGCAGAGGGCAATTTAAAGGTCTAAGAAGACATGGGTTTGGCAAGAAATGCTCACAACAGAAAAAGCAGGAGGGAAACGGCAACTTACCCAGGAAAATCGCGCCAGTCGACCTGTCAGAGACGTTTCTTTCTATTTGCCGAATGTGAAAAATGCGACCTAGCGACCTATCTTATATAAAGGGGTCGCACATGCGGGCATTTAATGAGGTCGCAGGGTCGCAATTTGAGTGGTTTAGAGGATCCGTGACCTTGCGACCTTGTGACCTGGCGACCTGGGGTCGCAAGGTCGCAAGGTCGCGGGGTCGTAGTTTTCATTAAAAGTTGAGATTCGCAACTTCGCGACCTTGCGACCTGGCGACCTGGGGTCACGGGGTCGCAAGGTCGCGGGGTCGCAGTTTTCATTAAAATTTTAGCTTTGCGACTTAGCAATCTTGCGACCTTGCGACCCTTAGGTCGCGGGGTCGCAAGTTTCTAAAAAAGGAGTTTTGCGACTTTGCGACTTAGCATTATGGATTTTTTACTTGGTTTTTCTCTAAGTTCAAGGGGCTCCAAAAATTTTAAGTGGGATTTTTTGGAGGGTGTTTTAGGGGCTACAACAAATGGCGATTCACTGGACGAACTCAAAGTCTGTGCCGATGGTTAGTCTTGGCGGGGGGAGGGAGGGGCCTCTGCTGGCTGTTTTCTTTTACCTTACGGTCGACATTGCCTAGCCTTTTGGCACCTTGCTGGGTTTCTCAATCTGCTGGCATGTTCAGGTGCTGTTTAACCAAAATTCATTCCTTCAGGTCTCCGGAATGGAAGGGTTGGAGAGCTCCAGGCGGCTACAGGGTCCGGTATGATTATTTTGTCCTCATCGTGTTGCTTCACTGCCAGCGAACCTCTCGGTCCCGGCGGAGTCACTGCCTAGGAATCGTGAACGTTGCTCCGCTGCCAGCGAGCCTAGTCAGTACCCCGGCGGAGTCGTTACATCACCTCGCTGCGCAGGAAGCCTTTCTCAATCCTTTACCCTTTATTAGTGTACTTTTGCACTTATTTTGAATGTGCCCGAGGCACTTATTTAGATGTGCTCGTGGCACTTATTTGAGATGGAAATTTAGCCTGGGCGGATGAGAAATCCCGACTTATTTTGCTTGCAGAGAGGTTTTTCCTGGTCTGGTATGAGGACTTTGGTTTTTCCCAGATACCTTGTTGTAGCATAGAGAACCTATTTTCCCTTTTGATCTGGTTACCACTACATCGTATTTTCTTTTGCAGACACCCTCTCAGACTGGCGAGGTAGGCTTCCTGCTTAATGACTTGAGCTAGGTCATATGCTACCTTCAGGTGCAGAGAACAAGCAAGATTTTGCCACCTTCGAGTCTATTGGAAAAGGCCTTCCATCAGCATAGAACCTGTTGCAGTGTGCCAATTGCATGGCTCTAATAGATCCTTCCTTTAAATTTTTATTTATTTTTATTTATTTTTATTTTTATTTATTTTTATTTTTATTTTTTTTAAAAAGGCGAGAAAAGAAACTATGGTACAAGGATAAGATAGCCCTCTAAGGGCAGCTAAGTGAAATAGTGTTTGAGGTCTTGCCCATTTACCGGGAGGACCTCGACTCGTCCCTCAAGGGTTTGCAATCTAAATGTGTGGGATCCTAACTTCTCCTTAATTTGGAAAGGGCCTGTCCATAGTGCTTGGAACTTGGAATGCTTCCCCTTTTCCTCATGAGCTTTGTCCCACTTTAGGACCAGGTCTCCTGCCTCAAAATTTTTATTCCCTGCGGATTTTCTATCAAACCATCTCTTGATTCGGCTCTGGTGGATGGCGAACTTTTCTCGGGTTTTTTGCCTTTCTTCCTCCAACTTCAGCAAGGTGTCGATTCGAGTCTGCAAGGTAGGGAATGGGGTACCATGACATTCTTGGGACAGCTGAAGGGCAGGGAGAGATAGATGGGGAGGAAGAATAACTTCTTTTCCATACATGAGAAAATATGGAGAGGTGCCTAGGGAGGACTTGGGAGTGATACGGTCAGCTCAAAGTGCATTGTGGAGGGCATTGTGCCAGTTGCGTTGGTGGGACAGCAGGGTCTTCTTAATGATACGGATAAGATTCTTATTAGTTGACTCAGCTAATCCATTCCCCTGGGGATAGTAATTTGCAGAATGTTTCAGAACAATACCGTTTTCCAGCGCAAAATCATATAATTTAAAAGATGAAAAGTAAGTTGCATTATCGAAAACCAAGGAAGTTGGAACGCCAAACCTAGTGATGATGGAATGCGTGAGGAAATTTATTACCTCCTGATCATTGATTCGGCGTAAAGGTGTTGCTTCGACCCACCTGGTGAAATAATCAGTAGCTGTAAGGATATACCAGTGTTGTTTGGAAGAGTGAGGTGTGATTTCGCCAATTACATCCAAACCCCACTGTTGAAAAGGCTCCTCCACTGCTACTGAGAGTAAGGGGGCGCCTAGCCGTGCTTCTCGGTTTGCGAACTTCTGGCACTGGATGCATTTCTGGACATATGCATGCGCATCTCTGAAAAGAGTAGGCCAATAATATCCTGCGCACATTATCTTATGGGTGGTAGTATCTCCAGAAAAATGACCTCCAGCTGGTCCGTCATGCAGCTCGTTCAAGATTTTCTGCGCTTCGTCATGTTCCAAGCAGCGTAACAGGACCCCATCGTAATGTTTCTTAAACAACTTCCCTCGGATCAGTTGGTGAGATGCAGCTTTGAGTCTTATCGGGCGTTTCTGCCGGGCAGTGAGAGCAGGGTCCAGGGTGCCTTGGGCTAAATATCTTGAAATGTCGGAATACTAAGAAAGGCTACTTTGCTGGGGCACATGGTTGCTCTAGTACATGTCGATTTCTTGTTCCCAACATTCTTCTTCAATTCCATGGGAACTTCCAGCTTCCGCGGCCATTTGGCATAAGCCTTGTCCTTTAACGATGTGTGCCGGTTTAAACTCTAAATCGTATTCTTGCAAGCACGCCACCCAGTTGCCTCGCCTCTCGCCTAGCTCCTGCTGCACGAAAAGTGAGCGGACAGCTGGGTGTGGAACAAAAACCGTGACATGATTTTTCAAGATGTAGGGCCTAAAATGCTTGAACGCTTTGTAGACTGCATAGGCTTGCTTTTCGATTTCTGGGTAGTTTAACTCAGCTCCTTGTAAACCAGTACTCATGAAAGAAATGGGCCATTCATCGTTGTTGCCATCTTTCTGCGTAAGGACAGTCGCAAGTGAGGAATCTGAAGCAAAAGTATACAGGATAAAGCCTTTGCCAAAATCTGGACTTTGGAGGGAAGGAGCTTCAGCTATAGCCTGTTTGATTTTGTCGAAGGACTCCCTTTTCGGTAGGTTCCATTGGAACATCGAAATCTTTTTTATCATTCCCTGCAGTGGCCTAACTATCTGGGCGAAATTCGAGATGAATTTACGGAAAAAATTGATTTTCCCCAGGAAAGATTGCATTGCTTTCTTGCTGCTCGGGGGAGGAATCTGAGCAATGGATTTCATCCGTTCTAGATCAACTACAATGCCTTGCTTGGTTATAATGTGGCCTGGAAAGTTCCCTTCTGCCACAGCGAAAACACTCTTTTTAGGGTTGAGCGAAATCCCGTACCTTCTGCACCTCTCGCAGATTTGCTTGAGGTGGCGTAAATGATCGCCCCTGCGTTTTGAAAACATGGTGACGTCGTCTAAATAGACCACCACGCTCTGCCCTATCAAACCACGGAAAGCTATATCCATGGCTCGTTGGAAAGTTGCCCCTGCATTGATCAATCCAAAGGGCATGCGCCTGAAAGCAAAGGTTCCCCATTTGGTCTGGAAGCTGGTTTTCAATCTGTCCGGTTCAGCTACCAGCACCTGGTTATAACCAGAGAAGCCATCCAATAGGGAGAAAATTTCAGATCCAGACACAGCTTGCAATATCTATTCCATGGGTGGCACCGGGTAGTTGTCCTTGTTTGAGGCCCGATTCAGATTACGGAAATCTACGCACAAGCGGATCTCGCCAGACTTCTTTCGTACCGGTACCAAATTTGACACCCACGTGGAGTGACAAAATTTTAAAATAATGCGTGCATCCAAGAGCTTCTTAAGTTCTTTCAGAATCATTGGCTCCAAAGTTGGATGTACTTTTCTAAGTTTCTGTTGGAAGGGCTTAACGCCTTCCTTCACGGGTATCACGTGCTGAATGATTCGAGTATCGTACGTACGTAAATTGTCATACGTCCAAGCAAATACGTCTCGATACTTCTGGAATAATTGGGTGAAGGCCTGTGTCTCCTCATCACTACAGTCTTTGCCGAGGTTAACGAACTTTGGGTTCTCATCTGACCCCAAGTTCACTTGTCGATGTGCCAATATGGAACTTTGCACTTTGGTGTTTGGGGGGCCGCGGAATCGGCTTTGCAGATCAAAGAGATTTTCTAATGACACCACCCTCTTGGGCATGGGGTTCTCTTTGCGTTCATCATGCTCTTTCTGCAAAGCATGATCATGCTCCGCCTGGTCTATCACCACGTCCTTGAATACTTCAGCATTGAGCATAATGTCCAAGATCTGTTGATCATCGTAAAAAATGCGTAGATTAGTAATGTTATCTGGCACAGAGGGTCTATATATAACTTCAATAGAAAAACCGTCCCTCAAAGGGGTAAATCTAGCAACAGCACTAGCCAGAGTATCAGTTGCTGCATTGTGCATTCTAAGAACAAATTTAATTCCAAATGCATCAAAAGCAGAAATCAATCGCCATACCTCTTGTTGATACGTCTTTAAATGTGGAAACAAACAGTGAATAGTGTTGCGTACCTGCCGAGTGATAATCTCTGAGTCTCCAATGACTTGTAGGCATTTTACGTTTAAATCCAATTCCTTCTTAAGTACGAGGATTAAAGCCTCGTATTCAGCAGTGTTTTTGGTGCACTGGAACTCTAGCTGACATGAGATTAAGAATTTTCTCTTCTGAGGGTCAAGCAAGATGCAGCCCGCACCAGCTCCGTCATGGGTCTTGGAACCGTCATAGTACAAGGTCCACATGTCATTTTCCAGTTCCTTCAGGGTAGTAGGCTGCGAAGGGATTTCGTCTTGGTGTGGGACAGGGGTGGCTTGCTCCTCCGTGACAAGTGCTAGTTCAGATTGGACCTCGGGGCCTACTGAAGACTGAGGGAGTTGGTAACATCCGAATATGGCCTCCAGAAAACACATGCCAAGCTCCTCCTGGGAAAAGCTGATGGGTTCATTAGCGGCATCCAAATCAGTCACGGTGTGTTTCATATATGGTTCACTCTCGACCTTGATTTGGTTATTCCGCCCCTTGTAAGGGAGCCACAAGTGGGAACAGTCGGTGGCGAAATAGCCTTGCAACTTGCTGGATTAGTCTCTGCTAAGCAATACACCGTATGCTTCAGGGATGTCAACAACCACAATATCAATGCATTGATGGACCCTAGAATCTGACGACAGGCGGATGATGACATTATTCAACTCTCCTACGGCTGGCATGTGCGATCTGTCGAGTTGTATGATCTTTGTGTCAGTTTTCTCCGGGCGAATGTTCAGCTTCTTACAGACAGATAGAGGCATGACGTTTGTAGAGGCACCGGAGTCGACTAGACAGTTGTGAACGTTGAAGTTAAAAATCTCGAAGGATAAAAGGAAAGGAGGGGTGGATCCTCTTGAGTTCGTATTGATAGCATTTACTATAGACTGGACATCTGGACCGGCTTGCGCAGACGTGTTGCTCACAGTCTTCGTAGCTTAAGTATTGGCGAAAGCTTTTAGAATGAGTTCTCTTTGGTTCGTAATGCGGGCAAGCTCGTAGAGAGAGATATTTGCTCTTGTTTTTTTCATATCCTCAACAATGTTATAGCTATAATCCGGTTGAGGGCTAGGCTCGGTAGTGGTTTTTAGGGATTCTGCTAGGACCTTGCCCTTTTGACTTGCTCGGGTAATGTTATTTGCGGGCTTCTCCGGAGCAGATTGTTTTCTGTTCCCTGGGGGCAGAATTTTCCTTAGGAAAGCCCTTTTCTTGTCTTCATAAGATTGCTCGGGAACAGGTCCTTTGCTCCTTAGACTATAATTCCGTACGGGCTGGTCTTTGGGATTGTCTGCCATGTTGATATCAATGGAGGTAAGGATGTCCCCCCCTCGGATTATGTCAAAAGCTAGGACAGAGGACCCTGGTTCTTCGTTCGGGGGCGGATCTTCATTGTGATCGAAAACATCATCCTCTGTCACATTCCCCGGGGTTTGGTCATCTAAAATTTTGATTAACTACTGCTGTCATGCTGCCAATCCATTGAGGGCACGTTTTTTTAGAGTGGGCAGCTTGGTGGAAAGAACAGAAGTTATCTTTCCCTATTTCTTCCACATTGAGAGCAGTATTCGGGTTAGACGGAGGTCTGTTGGTGTTGGGATTGCTCTTTCTGAAAAAGGGTTTTGGTGGTTTAGTGCTAGTCGTGGGTTCTATGCCCTTACTCCTTAGGTCAAAGACTTCATTCGTTAAGAGCTTGAGGGTTTTTTCCATGCTTTCAAAATCAAACACATCTTTATCCCTATCCGTGGTCTTAGGAGTGGAGGACTGACCCTTTTTCGTGATTGGCTTGTGATCATCTCTCCCTTCGTGATCGATGGCTCCTATCGAAAGCATGTCTTTCTCCACAGCGAGAGCAACCGCATAATTAGCCGTAAGGGTAGCGCGGGCTTCATGTTTGACGAAAACGGTGATGTCCCTAGGGAGAGCCTTGGTATAGTAGTCAATGGTGATTGAGTCATCCAATGCCAGGTTTGGGGGAAATTTCTGTAGTATGGTAGCAAAGCGCTGGTTGAATTCCTTAACCTTCTCCTTTTTATGACACTTGATGGTGCTCAATTCCATGAGGAGCATGGAAGGAGTTTTATCTTCTGAAAACTTCTGCAGGAACACGCGACGGAATTGGTCCCATGAAGAAATAGAGGCACTGGGGAGGGAGCAGTACCATGTGGCCGCTTTGTTTTCAAGAGTGTGGGGAAACAGTCGACATGCGACGTCATCAGACTTAACTCTCATGATTTGCAAAGACAAATAGAAGCTGCTTATATGATCTTCAGCTAAGGTGCCTTTCTCAGGATCAAACTTGGGGAGGTGTTTCTCCGGATGCTTAGGCAGATCGTGGAGTGGGCCCAAAAGATGTAATGGGGACTAAGCCATCCAGGCTAGTGGTTGCACTCTCCTAGCCTGCTAGTGGTGCCTAAACTCAGGCTTAGATTCACCTCCCGAACCTGAGACCGATGCTTCCGACTCATGGCGAGAGTGTTCGTCTTGATGTCTCTCACGGTAAGGAAAGTCTCTAAGATATCCCAAGTTGTGGACAGGAGGCTTATTTGGGTTTGGGTGATGGTTTTTGGCATGGTTTCCTTGGCCTCAGCCTCTATCTTCTCTACCTCGAGCCCCACGGCCTCTATTTCCTTCACCTTCATTTCTGCGAGCTCTATTTCTTTCACCTTCATTTCTGCGAGCTATATTTCCCCCGTCTTCATTTCCTCGGCCTCTGTCTTCTTCACCCTCCCCAGGTGGGGGGTGTGCCTGGTTGTTGTTTTGCCAGGTCTGGTTAGGTTGGGAGTCAGGGAAAGCTTCGGTGTCGCCAAATTCCTCGCCCTCTTGGAGAATTGGGTCGTTTTCCTCAACAGCAGTGCCGAGGTCTTCCAGAATGAGATTCACGAGCTAGGGTATGGTACTCACCAGGGCACCATTACGAGTGATGTTCTCGGCAGGGGTCCTAGTGTGGGCTAGGAATTCCATGATTGGGGTAAATCGTAAATCTCTGATAAGATTGCGGGCAGCTGGACCCAAGGCTCTCAACTGTGCTCTGGTGATTTTGAAATATCGAGTCTCCCCCCTTGGAATATCTTCCAGAGGAGGAGGGATAGGTTCATCATTTATGACCTCCCTGTGGGGATTTTGTGATGGAAAGTTGGTTGTATGCTGGGAGGATGCCATCAGGCCCTTCTTCTAGCGCCAATTCTGTTGACAGGAAAATATTTCTGGCCAACAGTAGGGGATCTCCCCGGTAGAAAGTCCCAATTAGACCTTGAACAGTTTGGAGTAGGGATCCCATCCGGGGTGTGGGTTCGGCTACCGCTTAAGACGCCTTCCCTTCAGTCTCAAAAGAACCTGATTGAACCTGCGGACACACACTTATTCACATGATACAGAATACATGATTGATGCATTAAACACGACTAAAACACTATGCGTAGCGAGGCAATAAATAAAGCATGTATGCCTAAGGAGGTGTCGTTAGCAACACATCTTTGGGGTACTGCTTGTAAGGTAGTCTGACCACAAAAGAAATAGTTCTTTATGGCGAGATGTCCCTTTACTTTCTGAAAGATAAAATGAAATGCTAACAAAATAGCTCATTAAAATTCATTAATAGAGCAAATGGTAAACTGAACATCATCAACACAAACACAGATAGCCATGATGCATAAATGATGCTATAAAGAGGGCAGCTTCATTAGTCAAAAGATGTTTTGAAACTATATAAGAAAATACACATAGTGTTCGCACAGCAAAACACATCATCCAACAAAGGGGTTTTAACAAGTATCTATATTCATATGCACAAGAGTATAATCTTTCAATACAATGCTATGTAGCTCTTGAGTCTCCAAAAGAAAAAGCCCCTTTAAATTTTCCCCGGAGGGGTTTTTATAGATCAAAAATGCCCTTGGGGCTCCCTGACTCTTCGCCTGCCTGCCGGTTGAGTTGCCCTACGACCTGGGACAAAATGCAACCTGCGGCCTGGCCAGTGAGTGTGACTTGCGACCTGTTTCACAGTGCGACCTGCGACCTAGGGAGCAGTGCGACCTGCGACCTATTGAACAGTGTGACCTGTGACTTAGTGATACTGAGTCATGGAGGTGGGCGTGCAATAGAGAGATCAGGAGCATCAATCTGTTTTCCTTTGAGGAAGTCTCACCAGGTCTGGTATTCTGCTGCTATGGGAGAGACTAGAGGGACCTCCTCTTTCAACCAATGCATACACTCCAGAGCATTCGGTATTAGAGTTTCTTTCTTTTGGGAGATCTGGTTTGAAAGGGAGGCAAGCTTTGTGTAAATCTGTATTGGCACGACTATCAACTGACCCAGATTTTCTTGTGATGCTGCGACTTTCGGGGTGGCAGCAGCTTGCTTGATAGGTTGCAGGAATGACTGGATTTCTTGATCTACTTGTTCCCAGGTCTTACTTTCGTCCAATGCCCCTAGCAAAGGAATGTGGTGAAGAGTGTGCATTGATTCTATGTCGCTGATCAGGTGGTCGTATGAAGACATTAGTTTGTCCAAATCTTTGGATAGCTTGTCCTTGGATTGCATCTTCATCCGGATTTGGACTTTGGCATCTTGTGTATGAATCCAATCCTTCTTAGGCAAATTATCGGGAACTTGAGGGTATTGCACTCTCCATTTCATCATTTTATCTAAAGCAACCGAGGCTTCCTTGAGCTGCTCATGCTTCTGCTTAGTTTCTGCTCATGCTCTTACCAATGGGGTGACTGTTTGCTTTATGGTGAGCATTTCTCCATACACCTGCCTCATGGTCGTCTCTAATACATCGCATTCTTTCATAATGGCGAGTGGAACTTCATTGACTGGGGGAGCCTTGTTTTGGAGTTGTTGCATCTCTTTTTCCAACACTGACCTCTCTTGTTCTGCCTTCTTCTCCCGCTGCTCTTAGTCTGTTTTGTAGAGAAATGATTTCTCTACTCATTCTGGTGACATTCTCTTCTGTGGCCGCGGCGAAAGCAGTGCCTGTCGATGCTATCATCACGGGGTTAGTCCTGGTATCGGGGACTATGTCTTTTTCAGTTGCAACCGTGGATGTGACGGAAGGGCTTTCTGCCATGGACCTTCTCTTCTCTTGCTAGATTTTGAAAGAGAATTGGTCAAATGTGAGCCTGGTTAGGTCAAAGACCTCCTCCTCCTGCCTCTGGGGGGAATCAACATTGGAGAGAATGGTTCTTGTTTCGCCTAGAGGAACCTTGAGGGGAGACATGTCGATGTCTTCTATCAATTCATCCTCCTCATCTTTCTTCTTCTTTTCCTCCTCTTCTTTCTTCTTCCTTTCCTCTTCTTCCCTTTGTTGGCGCTCGGCTTCTGCCTTGTAATGCTCTTCCTTCCTTTTGCGTTCTGTTTCTGCCGCTGCTTCTATTTCGGCTTTCTTCTTTCATTCGGCTCTGGCAGCTTTGTCTGCTTTCTTTTGGCGTTCAACTTCAGCTTTTCCAAGTTCTTCCTTGAGAGCCCGGTCTGCTGCAAATTGCGCTTCCTTTTCCTACTTTTCCTTTCTGGAATCATCGGCCTGCTTCTTATTCTGTCCTGCCTTTGAATTCTTCTTGTGTTTCTCTTCGTCCTCTTTTATCTTCTTTTCTTTCTCCTGCTGGGCCTTGGCCTCTGCTTCTCTCTATTGGGAAGAAGTATCAGGCCCTGTGCTGGTCCGGGGCTTTTTAGCTAGGGAGGAAGAAGCGCCTCCTAACTTATGGCTCCTATCTTCCAAGCTTTGGTCATCCTATCCTCCTGGCCAGAGTCCACCCTCGGAGCAAGTTGTCTATCTGCATTTTACTAGTTTCTTCTCTCATCTTCTTCTGGGCATTCTGTATGCTGGTAGTTCCATTTGAATTTGGCCTTTTTGCAGTGTTCGGGAACTATCCTTTCTGGGTCGTATGTTCGGTACTCCAAAGTCCTTAGGTGATAACTTTTAATCTCTTCTCCTTCAGCCCCTACCTCTCTGAAGTCTTTAACCATATAGGCACCGATAGTAAGGGGTGGAGCGGGCCAAGGCTTCTTCTTCCCTTTGGACAGGACACTGGAGAAACTTGAGGTCATTTGGTAGCATATCTCTTGCATGAGTACCTTGTCTATAACAAAGTGAGGCAAAGCATGTGGTGGCTTGAACGTGCCGAAGACTCGGATGATAGTATATTCAGTGAACGGAAACCAATGCGCCACTTAGCCTAGCGTCTCCCTGGCTTGCCAAGACATGCAAGGGGGGTCTTGGCCAAAAAATTTCCTAAAAAGAGCGGGGATGAATATCTGAGATATTGGTTCCATATCCTATTTGTACCTGGATTCCCAGAACACTTTGGTTTGTAGATGAATTGCACTAGTCCGCGTGGGATTCCAGTTATGTGCCCATCCTTAAAAATGTAACCACGCACAAATGGCATCCAACAGATAAGAGGCCATATAGAACTCTGAAGGCATTCCTTCCTCTGGGGCCAATGCCGAAGACAAGTTTGTCTGTATTGAGGTCATCAATATATTAGCCCAGTTGAAATGAGTGTCGTGCACTGTTACATGTTCCATGATAGTATCCCATGCGCCATTGAAGGTAGTGGCGTCCAGACGCCTATACAATCTGTAGAGCATGGCGGCTACTAAATTATATACTTTTCTCAGGCTAGCCACCGGGTATTCTTTGTCCTTCTTGACTTTGAATTTATCGGGTTCTGCCCACCACTGCCTAAGGGTGTCTACTATAGGGACTGCATGGGCAAGAGCCCATCCTGGGGTAAATTTTTCTTTCGGTTGAGGTAATGAGTAATACACGTGAGCATCCGAGCCTACGAGCATTGAGAAAGCCTTGCCTTTGCTGTCTCGGATCACAAAACTTTTGGGATATGTTTTCTGAATGATCCAGTCTATCATTTCGGGACACGGGAATATGGCCGGATGCGCCCCTGCGAGATGCAGTTTGGACCTTTTTACTTTTAAGTATATTTCCCGGTCTAGGAGATCTTCTGGAAATTCCGCTTTCGGTATGGCGAACTCATGATACACTTGGTACCATCGCATGCTGTCCCTTTTTGCAAAGGTGCAAAGGGTATCTCTGTATATCGGCGGTGGGGACATTTCCATGTCTGTGTCTATATCTTCTATTACTACTTGCTTGTCCTTCTTTCGGGACACTGGGGGTGCCATGTCGCTAGAATCCGAGAGAACAGGTATACACTCTGCGTCTGCTTCAAGTTCACCTGTCATATTCATGAAGGAATCCCATGATAAGAACGACATGATGATAAAAACCAATTACAGTTTGTGAAAGCTGGGGCACAAAAAAAATTGAATAACTGGTATGCAGGGTCGCGGGGTCGTGGATCACGCAAAAAGATGAAAATACGACCTTGCGACCTTTCGACTAGGTCACTGGGTCGCTGAGTCGCGAATCTAAGAAAAATTAGGACATGCGACTTTGCGACCTTGCGACTAGGTCGCGGGGTCGCGAGGTCGGAAATCGCGGAAAAATGAAAATATGTGACCTTGCGACTAGGTCGCTGGGTCGCGGGGTCACATATCATGAAAACCGAAAGGAATGCGACCTTGCGACCTTGCGACTAGGTGGCTGGGTCGCAGGTCGCGCTCGGGCTTGCCGGGGGTTTTGGGCACGCACGGCGTGAAGGTTTTCTCCCTCTAACTAGAAACATATAAGCTAAAAAGGGTCCAGACAGAGTTGAGGGATGGCTTTGGGAGCAGGGAACAAGGCCATGAGAAGCTGGACAAGAAATGTGGTGAGCTTGGGCAGTTGTGGTGAAGGCAAGATTAAAAAAACCACCCTTATCCTGAAAAGAACATAATATTTCATGTAGAGGGCAATTTAAAGGTCTAATAAGACATGGTTTTGTCAA